>LT727927.1:261090-383624 GCA_900157175.1 Oithona nana | reverse complement strand
TGAACTCTTGACAATGGAACGTTCCGATGTCAAAAAAGTTCAGTTGCCTAGAAGTTCAATTTCAAAGTTCAGTTCTCAAAAGTTCAATCGTATTTAGTAAAGTTAGCAAAAAGTTCATTGGTCCAGAGTTCAATTGGTAAATACTTGGTTGTACAAAAGTTCAGCTGTCCAAAGTTCAGTCGTCCAAAGTTCAGTTGTTAAGAGTTCAGATGTCTTCTTGTCATTTTTCCAGTGAATTTTCAAGACTCTGATTCTTTTTTCCAAGAGATTGAATGAAAAAAGGGTGGTTATTTTCTGCCCCAAAATTCCATGCGATGATCGTCGGTAGAAGCAGCGGCGGCACAAGGGTTTTGTGGCCTAATGTGAAAGATTTGACGCGTGACAAATTGTAATGGGCAGGTTACCCTTGAGCCGCCCCACGATGTTGCAATGCATAATAAAAAGTAGAAGAAAGACCACACTGGGAGAGAGGCTACTGCACTCTTCTCCAATACATTCTTGAAGGTCATTATGCAACACTCTGGCACTGATTTATTGGACTGAATTCTTGTTGAAAAATGATGCTTACCTAAAAATCATTGAATTTTTGCATGAATACCCCTTTTGCTAAGGAAATTTTTAGGTCATTTTTCTGGGCAGTAGAACTCGTGACAGCTTTTTTTCCTCGTCTGAGTCTCGTCTATAAAAATCTTTCAACCGTTATCGAACTTGAAAAGAGGGGTTGCTGTCAATATGGCCTTTTGGCAGTTTATGGCCACCCAAAAAGGGGACTGAATGGAAACGACTATTCATCAACTCTATTATGCGCAGGAATAGAAGCAAATACTGATGCGTGCTGCTCTAATTCATGCACGCATTTATGCACAGTAGCTTTGAAAATTGAATCATCACTTACTTTTTTTCTTGGGTATGTATTTTCCCAAAGCTGTTAAGAATGAATTGAGTTGTGAACTTCCAAGGGAAGTGAGCTATTTTGCAGTTGTTCACAACTGTAACTGGAGTGCAAAAAATGGACCTCCGATTTTGACATACTAATTAGGAACATTCTTCTTCATCGCATCCTAAGGCATGAACTTTAATTGAGAAACGGATAAGCCACTCATGCAAAACCACAGTGTTTGAAAATTGCCCTAAAAAGTCTCGTTTTTTGATGAAATCAGCTCGTTTTGAGCATTCAAATTGATACTAAAAGTATTGGATTGGTTATTCACCAACATTTCATCAACATCAAACTGTCCTTTTTAGCAAACCACACGAAACGGAGTCTTTGTCGTGAAAATGAGACTTTTTGGATGATTTTACAACATTGTGCATCAAAAGAGGACTTGACAAGTTTCTCAAAGATTGGATTTTGAGGTTGACGAACTTATAGAAGATGACCTGATGTTGGAGTAAAGCTGCAGTATCTGAAGAACCCTTTTTAGCGATTCGTTTCGACCCTCTAATTGTTGTCGGCAGCTCTAGAAAAGTGGCATATGGTCTTACTGTAGCAACTGCAGTAGTCCTACTGTCCTGTTCTCTAATAGTTGTTCCTGAGCCAAAAGGTGTCAATGATTGGGAAACGTTCAACCTACTTGGACACTGAAAAATGAGCCCCATCACTTCTCTGGAGCTCCTTCAGCATCTCCCAAAACTCTATTTAGACCACCCCTTGGCAAGAGTTTGAATTTGATTGACCTCTGACAGCATAAATGAAATGTATGAAAACGGTTATGGTGGCATTTTTAGCTCCTTCTGTCTTCTGTTCTCGACTCTTCTTTTTCGGGGGGACAGTCAACGATAATTGGCGTAAATTGCCCCTTTGGTTCTGAACACGGCGGCAAATATCTCACGTTGCCAATGACCACTGAACTTTTAGTTCTTTTTTAAAAGACGCAGTAACGACAAATTGTGACGAAGCCTTTTCAAAAATTGTGTTAAAAAACAACAAAAGTAATCGATTTGTTAGAATATGAACAATTGTAAAAGATTAGATAGATGACGTTTATTAGTCTTTTTTCCGATTTTCTTTGGATGAAAAATGCATCAAATTACTAATTTCAGTCAGGAAAACATCTTAAAAATTAAGATCAATACTCGCTTCGCTCGTATCTTTAGACGTCCAAAGTATCTTTAGTTATTTTGACACCATGTTGACCAGTGAGAAAAAATCGGAGCAACTTTAGGAGGACACTTTTTTACGCACATTCCAAAGAGTAAAGCGTTAAATGCCCTAACTCAACAACCCTCAACTTAAAATCAAATCTCTCGTTTCTAATCATGACAAAAATAGGTTTAAAACCTTGGTTTTGCGGTCTCTGTTTAGTAAAACTTTAGGCGGCTAATGAGCTTTGGTACAAAGGGGAAAGAGACGAAAGGTTCTACTGTGATAATTGATGTCATTTGTTTCACGAAAATGGGGGAGGCGCCATTCAAATTTGGAAGCAAGAAGAACAGGAAAATATTTGCCGACACGGCAAATTATGCTAAGCTGACCATAATCTTATTTCGGCAACAACTGCTGCTGCCTCTGTAGAGTAGCAATAAGAAGAAGAGCGGAAACCTTATGCAGTCTTTTACACAATGAGCTCGTTGTGACCAACAGACAAGTCAATTTAGCGACATCCGTTTCACGATTCACAGAGAGTTCACTTCACACTCTAGCAAATGGAAAAGAATTTTATGGTCAGGTCATCCTGTTTTATCTTTCGAGGATGCTTGAAAAAACGAAGCCGATGGTAAATTACTTAATGAACAATTTGGGTTTTGGCTTTTCAGTGTTCACTGTGGTTGAAAATCAATCAAAAAGTCTCATTTTACAACCTTACGAATTGAAACAAAATATTTTAGCTCGAATGGGACAATTTTGGTCATTTTCAAACCACTGTGTAAGTGTGTACGAAATGAATTGAAGGTAGGACGGAAAAAAGTCTTTTGAAAGGAAGAAATCAGTCTAATTTGTATTCAAGAACATAAAAATTCTCCTTTCTTTGAAGCTATTCATTTCTTCAAAGAAAACTGTTGGTCCAACAAGTCTTGGGTTCAATGAGAAGTCTTCTTCTTTCTCTAAAAAGACCCACCCCCAAGTCTTGCTGTGGATCTTCTTGATGAGTCTCGTAGCAAATTCGCAGCAGCCAACTCATATATTCTCGGTAATTGTCCACTGACTTCAAAGTTTTCTCCTCCGTGAAAAAAGGTAGTAAAAGTCCACCCTCCACTCCCCTACTATTTCTTCCTTGGTCAAAGACCTTTTGTTACTAAAAAAGAATCTTCGTTTTTGGAGTTTTAAAATCTGAAAATAATTTTTAAATGACTCGTCCTTCCCCTTTTGTTTCAGCCGATGATTCAAAAGGATTCTCGGAATTGTCAATTGGTATTTTGTCTGTCCAGTGTCATAATAATTGAATGATGATTTATTTTGAGAATTCCTGGTAAGTAAGGTGAGCAGGGGTATTTAACATTTTTCGTGTTGACTGACTACTCTGCTGTCCTTTATCTCATTCGGAGCCAAGAGAGATTTACTTCTCAAATATTGTGGCTTCAAAGACTTGAAGAGTGTTGTTAGCTGTTGTCAAAGTTGACACGTGTCATTCAGACACTTTTGCACCTGAGTAGGCTTGGAGATATGCACAGTAGGTAAAAATGGACTCAAAAGGTTTCTATGTTCTACGAAATGAAAAAAGTTGTAGATGGCGGGCGTTTAAATCTCTTACAAAATTGTCAATTTTTTTCTAATTTTCTTATGGAAAAGTTGTAGTTAAAGATACTGATTTCTCAGGATACTACTACTGTGCAATTGTGCATGCTTTTAAAAGTGTAAAAGTCACTTAGAATTTCGTGACATATTGACACAGAAATGCAAATCTATCAAACAGCTCAAATACAAGATTGACATTAATCAAAACACGTGCCCCCTCTCAAGGACTTTGAACCTTGGGATTTTTTGCTTGAAACGGTTCGTTATTTCATAAAACGATGATCTGGCAAGACTACTCAAGTCTTCTCAATTTTGATTAATTATTTTCCGAAATTAAAATCTGATCACAATGGTTCTAGCCTCCTTAGAAATGGTTCGGTATAAACGCCATCTAATCTATGATGCTCCAAGCCTCAAACCCTGTTAGCTGCCTTGTTTGAGCGTGTGAAAAATCGGGTATCCTACAAAAATTATGCAATTTTACCCCCGCTTCTCGCTTTGAGTGTGACATCCATACCTTTTGAACGCCATCTAGACACACAGACACAACCCAACCATTGTGAAAACTAGGTTTAGAGTTATCTGTTATAGTGTGACCCCCATAGAAACGAATTCTTCAAATTATTTTGCCAAATGCCAATAGTCAAAAACCTTGTAAGAAAAACTTGCTTTTGAATAAGAGAATCCTCGTTTTCCGCTATTCATTTTCAAAGGCATTGTCAACGGATTTGTTTGTCACACTACGACAGAAAAATTGAAAAGGAATTCAGTATACCAATAACGCCGCCGACAAGCAAGTCCGACATCCAGCAGCCTCATTAACGCTGGGTCACTCACTACTTTTTCCGCCCATTATTCGTCCTCCGCTTACTATGGCAAAGCTACTGCCTGCTGCTAGTCTGGCCCAATTATGATGACTTCCAAAGGGCTGAAGTGCAGATGGCAAAAATGTAGATCAGTTTTAACGGAAAATGGCTGTTTCCTCCAACATCATGTGACCTACCCCAAAAAGAAGGGGGGAAATTGTCTGCTTCCACGACCTGTTGCTGATATCTAAAGGCACAAAAAGTTATCTAAATGAAGCCAACATCTGGTTTTGAAACGTACACATAAAAATGGATTAATTACACACTGTCTAAAAAGTCCACAGCTATCAGAATTTTAGGATAGATTTTCAAACACGTTTTGGACCGCAGAAATTCAAATTCAAGACAATAAATGTAGAGATAAAAATCAGAATGGATTATGTATTTCACAGCTTTCAGGTACACAATATATATGTAGTAATGCCCAAGGTTTTGATATTTTATATTACAATAAGTAATTGTGTCAACAGACACAAGCAGTCGTTTTGACCATGTTAACTGACTCTGAATTACAATACGGACTGTTGTTGTTGTATGTATTTTGTTGATTCTGGTTAGTATTCTGCTGTACCGATGATGTGGGTACATAAGCAAATCTTAACCTTACAATATGTTCTAACTGACTGATGACTTCGGAAATCTCTTCAACTCGAATATTACTGATTTCAAATAACTGATGCAAAAAGTTGGCAACTAAAGCCTCATTTTGTTGACCTCTACTTGAAGAGGTTCTTCCTAAGTTTGACATGGCAGTAATGAGGCTGGAAACAGCTATCAGACAGGGTGAAGTGGTTAAGAAGGCACTCTCAGTCAAGGCCAAATTCAGGATATCCTCGGAATAATTTCTAACCTCAGTGAGGTCAAAATCCTGGAGGTCATGTAGAGGTTTGGCTAGTCTTCTGAGCAACTGATCCAAGATGCAGTAGGGTGTGATGGCTGACAAGTCCCAATTCAAAAGCTCAAGCACCAAAAGTTCCCATTTCTAAAATACAGAAAAAATGTATTTAGTAAACTTATGTAGTAAATCCAGATGAGTTTCAAACTTACCATCATTTCTTGTGTAGTAAATGAGAAGTCTGAACAGATGACCAATTTCTCAGCACATAATGGACTACTTTCTTTGAATTTTGAAGCCAAAAATATGCAGACAGATGCCACTAATTGGAACTGGGATTTCTCAATGGGGATTTTAGACAGGACTCGATCCATGTAGTTGACAGCTAGAGAAAACACTTCAGGACTACATTTGGCTTCCTCAGTCACTTCCATCATCCAATCAGCCACGATTTTTCTCATGTGTGGTTTCAATTGGCTTTGCACAGTCTTGAAGTAGTCAAATTGGGGTGATCCATTATGTCCATTCAAAACGTTGTCCAAGACTCTTTCATCGGTGATCAAGGCTGGATCAGGCAATGATCTGAGGCCACCTAGACCCAAATCATCTTCTTGATTCAGGTCCTTATACAAAACTTCGGAACAGATGAGTAGATCCATGCTTGCCAACTGTTGCGCCACTACTACTACAGTTCTACAGCTGATATTTTGAATCCTGCTGACATTCCTGCAGCAGAAGGTGACCCCCGCTCAATGTCCTCGTTGAATCCGAGCTACTTTAAAGATTGGGCGCTGGGCGAATGGAGGCGCAACAAACGGTTGCTTCTGGGAGACTCTCAAACAAAAGCGCCCCGCTGAAAGCCTTGTCGGATTACAGTGTGAAATTTGGGATTTTACATGAGAAAAAAATGGAATAACAAAATTGTTTATGAATTTTACTACGGATACCGCATTTCAAAAGTGGAGCTAACGAGGCCCGAAGGGTCGAGGGATCGTCTTAGTTTTTTCCCGGTGATTGTTTTGGTTTGCTACGTGTCCGTTTTGGCATGAAAGTTCAATTTTTGGTCATTTTTAGGGGAGATAATAACTAATTCTATATTTGTATTCTGATTGGGTTTTTAGCAAATAAAAATTGTTTTTTAGTTTAAAGGATTGGCTGCAGCCAAAGAAACCGTTCGCCTTGGCACTCTGATATTAATGATTCGTCTTTTGTCTTCTGGATGAATAAGCTCGTCTTGTCTCCGCCATTCCCATTCTTTTTGGTCGTGCTCTGCTCTTTGACGATCGATCCATGAAATCAGACAGGAGGCTGGAATCCATATGAGCAAACTAATCACTACCACTGTTCCCACCAGGTTGTCCTATGAGAGAAAAAAAAAACAGTGAAAATCCCCTGAAATATTTTGGACCACCACCAAAGTAAATAGAAAGCCGGTGGAAAATATGTCTCCATAATGCTTAAAATATGGAAATTTCTCGAACTGTTAACTGATGATGTTTACCTTTAAGAATCGCATGACTGATCCTAAGTTAAAATCTTCAAAAAATCCCCATATTCTGACAACAATATCTGTCATGGTAGGCTCACAAACACCTTTGTTGCAAAATCCAGTTTTGCATGGGGTACCATCAGGAAGCATTTCTTCGGGTTGCATTACGAAGCAGGAAGTATTGAGATTCTGAAAAAAAGTAAAGGAAATTGAATAAGTTTTGTAAGGACGATTTCGCTAATCGATAAAGTACCATTCTGCAGCATCTTTTGCAGGAATCAGGAGTAGTGTCACACATGCAGGTTTGCAAATCTTGAGTCTCGCAAAAGGGAATACATTTGCCTCCACGACATTCACCACGATCGATACATTTTGTACCATCAGCCATAGGAAGTGAGGCAGGACAAGTTGCTGCTTTTCCATTACATGTAGCTTCCTAAAGAAACGGAAAAAGTTGAATTGAGAGTTTGAATGGAGACTTTGTTTTGTCTTCTCACCTGTTCACAAGTGGCATAGTTTGCATGCCTGCAAACATCTCCCACTTTAGAATAGTTGCATCTTGAACAGCAGGGTGAGTTTTTATCTGAACACTTGGCATGTTCTTTTAATTTGCAGTATTCGTCACAACATTCGTCACTGTCTTCGGAACCCAGGAGGCCAGCATCGCATTCTTCGTCGCCTTCCACGCGCAAATTACCACAAAAGGACTCCTCGGGTTCGGTGAAACAACGGCCAGATTTGGCCACCAAAACCTAAAAACAAAATAGTTTTCCTACATAGATGAAATGTAGAACATTTTTTCCTAACAATACCTTTCGAATGAAACGTAGACTGCAGGGTGAGAATTTTTTGTTGTTGACATCGTAGCCTGATACTGAATAGGTGTACATCAAATAGGAGCCTCCATGGGAGGCCGAAGGCGAGCATTCGGGCACGTCAGGATCATGTTCGGACCCCCAATTGTGCCCAAATTCGTGGGCAGTGACAAGATCAGCTTCTCGAGTAATGACCCTGCAAATCCAAGACATCTTAGTTACAACAAATTGTAACTTTCACAGTAGGAAAAATTTGCTCAATTAGGCGAGCGAAGCGAGCTACGTTTACAATTGACTGCGGAATTTGGCTTCAAAATTCAAAAACATTTTTCAAAAAGTAAGCAAACAATTTTCTGTATATCTTTAAAAAATTTGAATTTTTGCGCCAAAACTTTACCTTTGTCCATAATGGTTTCGACTTGAACTCAACCCAGAATTCAAATACAAAGTGTATCCATTCTTGAAGTATTCAGGCGTACAAATCCCACCCACAGAATTTCTTCGCGGTGACCCAACATAAGCCAAGCCCAAGATCCCACCTTCGAATTTGATATCCGTAAACAAATGTGCCAAGCAAAAATCCTTATGTGTAAATTCTCGACTAAAGACTTCCAATAGAGTTCGAACATCCCAAGAACTTCGTTTCATGTTATAATGCTGTTCATTTTGCCGAACTTCCGTTGGTTTTCGATGCACCACAATCTTCTTAATGATGAATCCCATGCCTGAAAATCCTTGTCCATCTGGTTTATCCATCCATACCGTATCCTCGTATATTTTGTGCACTCGATCAATCAAGCTTATGAGATAATTGACAGTTGTTTTTGAACTCCCACCCCCCATTTCATTGAAAAATCGGTAGTCGGCAACCAATAGTAAAGGACATCGGGTTTGTCGCAAAATCGTGAGAAATTCGGGGGCTTGTCTTTTATGTCTTTGACTTTGGTTGGTTTCTGAGCTGAAAAATTCTAATTGTTCTTCTACTTTTTGATAAGTTTTGGCGAAGTCTTCTTCCATATCGTCATGGTCTTGGGCTCTTTCAGACTTCGTGTTGTTTTCTTTGACGTAGCCGCAGACTTTGGGAGGTAGTATACCTTCTGAATTTGTGTCTTCTTCATCGTGATTCCAACTAAAGTTGATATCCGATTCCCTAGAATAATAAATATATATTCGTGTACATTGTACTTTCTACTTTGAAAATCAATGGAATGTCCGGAACGCTAATACGTATGTACCAGACTGGTTTCAATCTACACGTTAAGTTAGCTACTGTTCGACATAAACAGTATTAAGGACCTCCAGCAAAAGTCCATCAACAACATCAGGGCAACAATGTACACCTAATAGGCTAATTGAGATTTTAGAGTCTTCTTCAAAGGAGAATCCGGAACGCTATTTTCGCCTCGTTTGTCTCCTCCAAAACACCAAAAATCCAATGCTTCGTCATTTTGTTTCAACAATATTCAAAGTAATCGTCTTTTGCAACAATGTTTTGGGTTATGATAGCCTTCAATTCTAAGTTTAGAGTAAATGTTTTACTATATTCCTAGAGTCAGTATTTGTTCATGCACTGAAACGAAATCCGGAAATAAAGCTATCCGGATTCGTTAAAAGAAGAAGCAAGTTTGAAATCACCGCCGTTGTATGCCTGTTTCAATTTTATCCGAAATCAAAAATAGGATTCTTCTCCCAATAATACTAATACCTAATACTTACTTATAAGCTATCATCGTTTCCGGATCAGAATCCGTGATATGCCTCCAAGATGGTTCAATATGATACGTTTCTTGCGGTGTTTCAATCTTAGCCGTAATCATTCCTTCCGGCTCCAAATGCACTGTCGCTCTAGATTTCGTCTCACCATACACTCTTCCATCATAAAAAGTTTCATGATCAATTCTGATCGGCCTTTCAACTTCATCATCATCCACTTCAACAGCTCTGAATTTAGGATGCAAAAGACCCTTTTTGGGACTCAAAATCAACCGAAAATCCCGTCCTAAAGCTTTGAAATTCACTTCCCGGATTTTGTTGTAGGGATGCGTGCTCGGATGGACTCCACGCTTGACAATATGGTGACCGAATTTCTCGGCATGAATCACTTCATAGTATTTGAGATTTTTAGTTAAACTGCATTCGTGGATGTCAGGCAGTAGCACTAAAAATAGTGCTAAAAGCACAAGTAAATTCATCTTGTTCACATTTTAGGATGAGGCAGCTGAGTTTAGTAGTGTCAATGAGGCCTAGAAAGCCTTGCGAGGCTTGAAGGGCCTTTAGGGAGAAAGCTTGGCGGCAGCTGTTTGAAAAAGCCCGCGAAAGAATTAGAAAGCTAGTCTCGGCTAAAAAATCTAGGAATATTGGAAGAAATACGGACCACTAAAAATGGGAGGAAAATACAATTTGAGCATAGTAAAGGTTGCGTGATTTATTTTTTGTTTGTTGCGGCAAATGAAAAATTGTTTGATATGGTGCATAATCATGCTAGATGTCGCAAATGTTTAGGTCAAACTTATTTACAACACCGTTGTCAAATATTGTTTAGTACAAAATCTTCTTCGCTGAATCTTTCGAAGATAATTTTATACTTTATCAGACTTCAAGTATAAAAGAATGTTATAGACAGATGAAAGTGATCAACATATTAGTGCCTGGCAATGCCACATTGAAAGTTTAAACAAAAGTATTGTCATGAAATCATGGACATTTTTTCCATAACATTCAAATTTTACAAGTGGGAAAACATGTTTCAAGAATTCTTTTGCTCTATATATAATGGACACATAATCAAACTAGTCTACTAAAAACGTAATCAAATTTTCTAATAATAGACTAATGAACAATAATATGTAGACCATACTGAACTCAATTACGCTTTCTTTTAATACCAATCCGGATCCAGATTTATGTATAAATCAAAACAAATAATGGAAGCAATGCAAGTACTTAGGTTCAAGCAAGTAAGTATTTAGTAACTATAGAGGAGATTCGTTTATTTTCCTCCCTTATTGCATGAGCATTCACAGCATTCACTAGGACAGTGCTCGAAATTCGATTGTGAATTGCAGCAATCACCACCATCCCAGTCATCACCAGTAGTGTCATCATCATTATCCGGATTGAGTATGTTGCATCTTGCATCGCATATTCCATCCCCGATGAAATGATAATAATTACATGAAAGATACACAAGTGATACACAACTGATGCACTGGTTTTTCAGGTATTTCGATAGTTATTGACACTTCAAGCATGTTAGACTCTTCATATTGTTTATCCTCAGGGTAGCAATAGCATTCACAATCGTCATAATTACAGAAATCGTAGGTCATGTTAGCAATCGAACAGCAATCTCCTCCGTCATAGTTGTGATTAGGTACGTTGCAAGATCCATCGCAAAATTCATCACCAATGAAGGCAGGATTGCAATATGGGGTATGTGAGAATTGTTTAGTTTCGCAATTCTTTGCCGTCTTAGCCGTTGGTGCCTCTGTGATCGTTTCGGTGCTTGGAACATAGACAGTGGAGATTTGTTCATCCACATCTGTGACCATTGGAGTAGTTTTCACCGATTGTACCAAAATCAGAACAAAGATGACTAGAACCAAAAAGGCCGTAAAGGCTATGAAGAAATAGAATATTTTTGATTTGGTTTCTGTAGCCATCTTGAATTTTCCTGGGTCCTCATTGTCGTTGCCTTTTCTGACTTTGGATCCATCTTCAGAGCTATTCTCCGGATCCACAGGATTGAGTCCTCCGGGTCCCGGTCGAGCTTGACAATCCATTTCTTCTTTCTTTTCCGCAACTGCAAATTGCTCCCCGATCTTTTCTTTTCTTCCTTTAGCCATCTTGACTTTTTCAAAGTCAAACAAGGAATGAATGGTTTCCGTACCCATGCAGTACCAAGAGGCCCAATCCTTAAGATCAATGATCAGAGGTTGACTAAGTACTAACCAACGATTAGCTATGAAAATGAGGCTTGAATGGTTAGTAATTGTTCGGTTTCGTTTCAGTTCTGTAAATGAACTACTTTGTGGGGAAATTATATGTTGTAAATCATTATCTGTGAGGTCAAATATATGTACTAAAAAAGTAGGTACTTACACATTTTGAGTCGTAGTAAACAAAGAGAAACATGTATTTTCTGATGATAGTTTCCCCACAAATAAACATTTATAAAAAGAGTAGAGTGGTGCTCAGGCTTATTTCACTTCAGCATACACATTTTCATCACCATCAGCGTCAGGGTCCTCATTGTCCTTGTCTTCTTTTCTGACTTTGAATCCGTCTTCAGCACTAGTCTCTGGATCGTCATTGGCAGGATTCCATAATCCGGATTGCACACAACGTTTCATGTGTGTACCTGGCGTCCTCTTCCGGCATAGATTTGATAGCTTCTTGGAGTTTAGCAATGCCTTGGGATTCAAAACATTCTTTCAATACCTAAAATAAAATCTATAATTACCTAAATAAAAAATACCAAAAATTTTAATTGATTGATTCAAAAGTTTAACTTCAGTTTTCGCCAAATCCAGATTGATGGTAATGCAAAAAAAGCCAAAAAAGCATTAAAGAACCATAAGGTCCAGAACTCAGAAGTGTGTTTTTCTTCTTTATTGTTTCTCAAGTTGGTCATAAACTTCAATTCGACCTCGTAAATCTGTGAGAAAATTGCAAACCTGGTTTTCTTGTAAATTACGACCAAGTGATGAATGTCACACAGTGGGAAACATTGGGCGCAAAAAAAGAAGCGGCATTAGCAAAGAAAAATGTACTGTTGGTGTTGCCTGCTCCCCTTTTGTTGGGTGAAAACAATAAAAATCCCTGGGCACGAGACCACCCAAAATTAGCAATTGAAAATGCTTGACCACCGAGCAAAAAACACTCGAGTTTAGAGTTTAACCCATAATTTTAAGCAGCTGCCAATTTCCTACGGCACTTTATTCAAATGACCGTGACTTCAATTTCAAGTCTTGAAAAGGCGAGCGAAGCGAGCGTAGCCTAAAGGCTCATTTGCCTTAGATAAGGCATGGAAACCATAAAAATTCCATTCTTATAGTTCTTATCCGCGTGAGTAATAGACAAGGTTCAGACGTTTTTGGCGACTAGACACCACTCGAGGGGGTGGCCGACGGCATGAGGGCCTTTTACCTTTCAAAAAACGCAAACATCATTTTCGACTATGAAAGATGCATAGACTTGACTAAATTCCTTTTGCGGTAAGATGAGGCTGCATTCTATTATCGAAAATCGGCATCATTAAAAAAGTTCCTTCGTCTCAAGTCTTCTCAACTGAATAATAAATCATTTTGTCTGTCTCACAAAAAAGCTTTGAATTTTCGCGCCCAAAATAGTAATGTACATGTCTGAACTTTTGTGTTAACTGTTAATGAAGTAATTTTTGCACTTTGAATTTGGCAGTGCATGTAAAGTGAGTCTTTTATGACCTACCCTACTAATGAAATACGCAATAAAAAAGTCTATTTGACTTTTTATGTCCAAGATTTGATTTTTATCGGGATAGACTATAGAGATTTTGAATTACTGTCCTAAATTGAATTCAACCGTTCATTTCTGCTGGAGTCATTTTCATTTATTTAAAAGTCTAGAAAAACGAAATCGAAACCTATGCGAACTGAGAAGTGAGGTGGAGGGTTGTATGTCGTTGCTATGTATGCATTTATTATTCCAAAAACTTCACATGTATGTCTGAGCTCTACAGGAGGGTTGAAACGTACGCGTACGCTTCCATGTTTTGTCTGGCCGAAGCCGAGCAGTGGAGCAAGCGAAGGCCACACATCTGGGTTGGCCCAGACACTGCACCATACATAGTCCTTGAATCATCTACTACCAAGGTAACCAAAAATCAGGTGTACATTTTCATTGTGGTCGAGCGAAGCGAGACCACACTATAAGTATTAAGTTTCTCCGAGTTTTTGCCTAATTTCAATTTTTGTTCTTCATGAAACGAAAATCTTAATTTGGATTCCAAAGTACATGAAGTTGCACCACTACGTAGAGGCAGAACTTGATTCGAAGCGCCTTGGAGCGTCGTCGAATATGTGAACGTATCCCTATTTTGATAGTGCGCACAACTGATGCATGGGCCGAAATGTGATGTGAAGAAGTCGGCGTTTCTCGCTAGTAGTCACCGTCAGGACTTGCAGGTGGAAACAATTGCCTCAGCAGGCCTACAGAAGGCTCCATTTCCAACCTACCCCCCAAAATCGAACAGTTTGAGTCAAGGACCAATTCGACAATTGTAACAGGAACAAGAGAAGTAGCACCAAAGCAGCAGGTAAATTCCTAAGAGTGTGTCCTTCAAGAGATTTCATCAATTTTATTGCTGAAAGGCATTCAATTCAAAATTGCGACATTCTTTGTATATGTACTGCAGTTTTATTGTGTACTCAGTTTACTTGCATTACATTTTTAATTGCTTGAATCATCAAGTGTTTAAAGACCAAATTCCTAAAAATGGTTAGATGTCGTTTGTAAAACGTTGTTCGATTTTGACAATCTTATACGATTTTGCATAAATTGAATTACAGTTCAAAATTCCGATTTCTTTGGCAAGACATTGACTGAATCATTTTAACAATTCTTATTCAATCTCTAATCTTTGCAATGAAATCGTTATTAGACTTTGACCTAAAATTGTTTGTAAACGGAGCATTGAACTCATATATTTGATGTCTCGTATGTTTTTCGCACACTTTTTCGCACGTCATAAGTCACCCAGTCAGCAACTTTTTTGCTGTTTTTTTGCTAAACTGGCGAGATGATTTATTGGTGCACTTTTGCAAACATACAAGTTGTGAAGTTCATTGACACTTATCTCTAACGCCAGCAAAATCTTTAGGAGAACATGTCAAAGATTTTAATCCTCCTCACTTCACTACAGAATCTCAATTTACACAAAAGAGGCCTTGGTCCGGACCCCTGGACACTAGACTAGACTTTGTGTAGACTTTAGGATAAGAAAATGACAAAATGTAGATTTGATATTCGAGAACTAGTTTTGGAAAAGTATCCCAAAAGGTATCGTTTTTCCTTTTCTAAAACGAAGGACTTTTTTGTTTGTAAGAAAGTAAAATTCGTCCGTTTTGAACTCAAAATATTGTTTCAAGATTTTCTTTGTAAAGTTCCAGTAGATAAACAGTTTGAGTTGAAATGCGATCCATGTGGAGGCATTAGGCATCTTCTTCTCTGGGCACAGCATCAGAAGTAGCACAGATCGCACAGATCACACAGTTGGGGGGATCAATAGCGATCAGGGCTTAAGGTCTAGACTGTGACCAGCCACGATGTTGATGAGCTTCTCGAAGGGGATTTGATTGCAAAAGGCCAACTAACAATGTCATTTCACAATCTAGATTACCATCAATCATGCTAGGCTAGACCAACTTTGTCTGCAACAGTTTGCCCAGAAAATGAGCTACAAGGGGACTAAAAACCAAGTCATTTCATAATCTAGCAAATCAAACCTAATTAGTAAATTAGAGTGATCATAAAAACTCTAATTTACTTGCACTTTTAGTCATCACAAAAAAGACTGAAAACTCTGAAACTGCGTTCAACTTTTTGAACTACAGAGGCTCCAACACCAACTCAAACTTCATTTGTATGCACCCTGAGTAATAGTCTCTCTCCCCTCTTGAAAAAGTGCATTCTGATCCCAAAATTCCAAATCTGATGGAGCTACCATTGTATTCCACATGAAGAATGACCAAAGCTACATATTGGCAAGAGCTATGGCTCTGCTGCTGCCAACGTTTTTTTGTGGTAGTCTAGTCTCCCCTTGCTTTTGATGGCAAATAGCGATAGCTTGCAATAATAGTACAGTCTGTTTTGTGTCTAGTCTTCTTTAGTCTAATCCAAAATTCCTCTTTCCTTTTCAGAATGACAGATTTGCGTTGTGACGAGGTGCTGGACCCCTTAGAGGACCCGAGCTACTCTGACGATGCCCACTTTTGCAATGCCGTCAAAGATCGTGCCATTCTAAATGATAATCGGGTCTTTAAAAACATGTTGGCTTTAGAAGAATTCTACTTACCTGATGCCTCATTTTACACTGAAGTCCAAGATGAGATTAAATTGCATATGCGAAAAATCGTGGCTGAATGGATGTTAGATGTTTGTTTACATCAAAGATGTCACACTGACGTCTTTTTGCTTGCCACCAATATCATGGACAGATTTTTGGCAACTATCAGATTACAAAAGAAACAGTTTCAATTGTTGGGTGCTGCCTGCATTTTTTTGGCATCCAAAATGATTGAACCTCAACCCATACCAGCTTTAACACTTGTTAGTTGCACTGCAAACACCTATGACAGTGAAGAATTATTGGTAAGAATCTCTTTCCATTAATAAAATTGGGTCACCCTAGTCATCGGAAATAAAAAGTAGATTTCACTTTAGGACTGTTACTATGCGAAAATCCTCTTTCTTTAAAGGCCCAAGGTGAAATCAGAAAACTTTCCCCATACTGTAGCTTCTACCTAAATGAAGAGGGAGGATTTTGTTAAAGGTACTAAGGAAGTTTTTGAGACATTTAATGACCCTGTAAACATTGTAAGTTGTCAAAATTCTGGGCCTGAGGCAGGTAGATCTTTGGGACTTTTAAAAATTGCTCCATCATGAGGAAGTTTTAAACTGCTCAAGGCTGAGGCAGCATGCAGTAGCTAAGCTTCAGCACTTTCTCTATCTTGCAGGCTTCATGTCAACTTCCAAAAATGTTCCTCCCCAAAAAGTTCGCAAAACTGCTAAATATTCTATTCTTTTAGGATAGATTCTAACTAAGTAGGGTACTTCACTATGTATAGGCAGAATAAGCACACTTGACATGAAGCCTGTTTTAGTCTTCACCTTGATCATCATCTTGTAAAATTGAGGCACAAATTATTGTGGAACATGATGGGGAACCCTGAAATAAATCATCAGTAGCAGGAACAAAGAAGCTCAGATAGGTGAAAGTTTAGAGCAACCACAAATAGTTCTGGTAGCTGCAGCAGCTCATATGGAAAATGGAGCACACCAGGTCTATAATTGCTTGGGAAAGGTGTCTGGAAGGTGATTTAAAAAATCTCATTTCTGTTACTATGCTCCATTTTATAAAATATCTACAGTACAATTACTTATCTGATTTTTCATGGGTTGTTCATGTAGTAGGAAAATCTGCTTTGCATAGAATGTGCACATGTGAATACTTTTTTGGACCTTTTGTGATTCCCTGATGCATTTAAAACCTATGCACACAAAAGACCAGACACTACTCATGTTGCAGACAGAAGCCATGGGCAATTGTCTGCTGCATAGGACCAATCTTTTTAACATATTTTCATCATCTTTCCCTTAATTTTTGCAGTCTATGGAATTGTTGATTTTGTCTAAACTCAAATGGGACCTGACAGCTGTCACATCTTATGATTACTTGGACTATATGATCCATAATGTGCAGAATTCCTCAGCAGTGACTCTAGATGTTCAAGTCAAGCGAAATAGTGAAAAATTGGTGACTTTGTGTGCTAAAGAAGAGGCATTTTTAACTACTCCACCAAGTTTGGTTGCTGCATCAGCTTTAATCACTTCAATAGAACAAGACAATTCTATCAATCAATTACATGTGAATCTCAATCATATTTTAGATTCCGTTTTGGAAGCTTCAAATTCAACCATGGTAAGTTTGTCACCAAAAAGCTAATCGCGGTCAAATACTTACTTTTCAATAATTTACAGGCAATGCTTGGCAACTGCAAAAGTCAAATCGAAAAGATTTTCTTTCAATGCAACGAAACTGTGAATATGAACCTAACAGAACACGAGGACCAGGAATCCCCATCAACGCATCAAAATCTCCATAACCATCATAGAAATCGAAACTTTCATACAACCCAAGCAGATTCTCATCACGGTCACCATCACAGTCAATCTGGCAGTGACCAGTCGACTCCAACAGAGGTTTTTAGCGTCTCAGCCTTATATGTTACGTGACCAAAAGTGAGGCCGCGATTGACCTCAAAATAAGCGGCCTCTAACGTCTAAAAAAATATTCATTCTGCATTAAAATAAATTGCTTTACAACCCAACGTTTAGGCCTATATTTCTTGTCTATTTTCGAAACTCGTGAGCTTCTTGCAAAATTCTTGGGTCCTCGTAAATAATTTTGAGGCGGCAAATTGCTATGATTGCGAAACGATCCGGCCCTCATATATCAGGAATTTTGGACGGGGGCGGTTTGCAAAAATACTACTCGTAACTGCTGAAGTGAGCTGCTGTCAGTGAATTTATGGAACGAGCATGCAAAAATTGCTTTGGCAAACCAGGCCTTCCAACTAACTACCCTTGGGGCCAACTCGTGATAGAGCTCTGATCATTATGATTTGCTTTAATAAAGCCAACAAAGCATGATGATGAAGACTTTAGCCATGACCCCTTTTGCAATGCAAGAGTATATAGACGAAATGCTGCTGATTCAGCTCCTCTGCGCAAAAATTGAAATGAGGTGGCTAGACACAAACAATTTTGTTACCAACTCAAAAGTACTCAGATTTCCCTTTTATTGGGTCTACGGAAATCAAGATACCAAAGGAACTCTAGTAAATCTAAATATGCAGAAATCAAGGAATCTGTACATTTGAGATTTACTACTGTTCCTATGGTTCCTTGATTTTCGAAGACCCCCTTTTATTCGTTTTTTTTTTTCATTTTCAAAGCAACCTTTTTTTACAAGGGAGTTGCAAATTGGGTAAGGGCCCTATCATAAACTCATTATAGCGTTTGTCGGCGCGGCTCTAGCTCGACTTCAGGTGTCATAGCCAAGCAACCAAAGAGATGCCAGAGTTGCAAAAATATAAATGCCAAGCGCGTTTTCACGTCTCCACTCTAAAGTATTTTGCACAACTGAATATTTGCTCGCCCACGGTTTTAACAGTGTGTTATTCTTTCCAAAATGTTCAATTGGTTAGATCAATTCAATCACTTTACACTATTGATTTTGTAGAAGACCCCCCAATGAAGAACAGAAACGTTTATTATTTCTAAAGACACACACAAATAATCGCTAGAAAAACAAGGTGGTCCAATTTCAAGTAGATGACAGACAAGATTTGCTCCACATATTTTTATCTAAACAGAACCTTGAGTCCTTGAAACAGTTTTGCTCAAGAAGTTTGTTTAGAATTCTACTACTGGCCCCCTTTGGTATGTTGTAGTAAGCAACGACTTGGATGCGGTAACTATTTTTGAATTTTGCAATTTTGCACGCCGCTTGGTGCGTGATCATCTTTTAACGAACTTTGCTCTAAGGTTGCTGAAAATATGCCTAACGGACGTTAGATGATAAAGATTATTCGTGAGCCTAGGCCTTTCAAGCCATAAACCGAAATGGAGATGCAAAAGAAGTTGCAACGACCACCTCTACCAAAATGAAAGACTAATTCATATCATCTCTGATGGTTATCGCTACTTCACGAACTTCAATTAAACCAAGTCGTAGATCTCAACCGAGTTTGCAATAAAGGAACGTGATTTACAAATGTTCAAAGACAAAGCAACAAAAATCCCCATTTCAAAAGTGGGAAATGTAAAAAAAGTAAAAGTGTGGAAAATTGACCTCATTTTTGTTCATCATCCGAGCCAGATAATTGATCATTGATGTTAATTGTTCTTTACAGGAAACAAAGGCAATTGTGTCACAAAGTACGGCCTTCATGCTTGAAAAATCATTAAAAAATTGGGAAAATCTAATTTGGGAGACAGAGGGAACTTTGTAGGAAAATTGATTATCTCTTGTTCTTTTTCTGATGTTGTAAAAATTCCTTGGCTGCTGCTCTGCTAAAAAAGTCATCTTCTTCAAAAGATAAGAAAGGAATTCTGACAAAACAAGATTTTTTGTAGGGTGAGATACAGAATTGTGATACCAATCAAGGGTCAATCTGTCTTTTGGAAAGCAATTAAGGTCAGCTTTGGTTGGCTTTTTTTATGGATGAAAATTCCTTAAAGACTAGTAGGTCAAGTTGACATAAGAGAAAGAGGAGGAGTAGGAAAAGTGTAATTTTCTGAAGAAGGTATGTTAAACTCTAATATAACTGTGGTTTATGGGACAAAAACGACCGTTAAAAAAGGCTTTGCTGCAAATCCTGCTCATTAAGCATTTTGTCAAAGTGAGGAAGGACGCGGGTCTAAAATCCAAACAATGAGACACAAATCTTTTTTTTTAAGATTAAGGAAGCTATATATTTTTTCTACATTGATACATACGTACTTTCAATTCCAAACTCCAAATTAATTAATTGACAATATCCATTTGTCCATGTTTGCAAGTAGACATAAAAGCACTTTGTCCATCAACACAAATCTGGCATTCAAATCAATGAGTTTTTGGGCCAATTAGAATCTAATCTTTTTTTGAAAACACTTATAAGAATTTCAGTCTTGGAAACTCAAAGTGGTCATTTTGTTTTGTCAGTTGGGCAATATTTTGACTTTTAGACTTGGAGAATTATGTCCTAAGAAGCTTCCGCAACCCGTAATGTTCAAGAAGAAGAAGCAACAGTTTGAAGAAAGAAGATTCTTTTGAGGCTGTTTTTCACCGCTTGACAGATTTACTACGTAACTATCTGCCCAATTTGTGTGTAGTTGCCCTTTTCAAAGTAGAACCAGATCTTCAGAAAGGCAGCTAGCTCTCTCTGCTAAAATCTTTGACAAATTGAACATTGTTTTCTGAATAGACTTTTAAAATGCTTCATGACAGCCAGGAAATTAAACAAGTGTAGGGTGAAATTCAATTCAAGGTTGAAAGATGTAAAAAAGGGAACTTTATCCATGAGCTAGTGCTGAATCATGTCCATCCAGGTTTTTTCCAGTCTTGCTTGACTTGACCTTCACCCCTTGGATGACCGCCGAGGTTGAGAAAAATTCATGCTGGGGTTGTTCCCACTCACTCACAAATCTCCCCCTTTAAACGAAAATCTTTCAGGACAGGAGTCAGGACCAAAGGATTAGTAGGTGTGTAAAAACAATTGACTTGAATTGCAATCACTTCAGGCTAATGGATGCTTTCTTCAACAAAGTTGAGCCTCTGAGTACAGAAAGAAACAAAGTAAAAATACAAGAATGTAGGTAAGCAAGAATTGAGACAAAACCTGGGACAAGATTTGAAAAATCCTTGAATTACTACCTATAGAAGTAGAACCACAAATTCAGAATCTCCATCATCCATTTCAAGACTTCCATTTTCAAAGAAAATCAAGTATGTTTTTGTTCAGCGGAAGTAGTCCCTGAAAACTAGGTGATCTACAGTTGGGAGTAGAGGAGGGTGGCCATCCATGAAAAGGAGGACGGGACGCAATCTATGACTAAACCAGACGAGCCAGACTGCTTGTTCTGTCACTAAGGTCTTCTCGAGAGCAAGGTCCATGCAATCCAAGTCAAGCTTGTACCTCTATTTTGACTACCCTGCTTAAGGCCAGCTCGACTCAACTGCGCAGCGTTCAAAGCGCCTGGCCCAGACATCACCACCAGCACTCACGAGCGCTCTCCCAACTGTCAGTTGGCAGCCGACAATTCTGCAGGCGACATCTCCCCTTGCTTACTGGCAATTTTCTCAGCAGAGCGGCAGCCCTACAGCAGCCCAGCCCAATCGGCCTAGGTGCCTAGGCACTTTCACTTTATTTACACCATGGCAACCAAGACATTTTGACACAATGTCTGTTCTTATACCAGGCTCCCAACTACCTTCGTTAGGCCTCAGAGCCTATTCTGACCCTGTGATATTCAGAGATGACAGGGTCCTGAAGACTTTGTTAAGGAAAGAGGGCAAGTATATCCCCCAATCCAATGATTACTTTCATCAAGTTCAAGAAGGTTTAGAACCTCAAATGAGAAAAGATGTGGCTGATTGGATGCTAGAGGTTTGCGAAGCTGAAGCCACTCAACCAGAAGTCTTTTGTCTAGCCATGAATTATATGGATAGATTTCTAAGCTTAGTCAAAATCTCCCCAAGACAACTACAACTTTTAGGGTCTGTTTGTTTGTTGGTAGCTTGTAAAGTTAGACAACATACAGTCTTGGCTGCAACCAAACTGGTGGAATATTCAGATTTCAACCTGGATGTCTTGAATATCATGGTAAGTTTAATCCCCATCAATTTGGAACAGAAGAAATATCCCAAATATGCTGGTCTTAGAGGCTGTCTGGTTCTGGTTAGATTCTTGATTTTCAACTGAACTGACAAGAGACAGACAGCTCCTTTAGGACTAAGCTAAGCCATCCTGATGTCACATATGTCACACTTTGTATCTAGACTAAAAGCATCTTTGTTTAGGAATGGGAAGTCCTCCTTTTGTCTAAATTGGATTGGGACATGTCTTCAGTCATTGCCATAGATTTTGTTGAGCACATAATTCAAAGAGTAAGCGGATTACCACTAGGTTGGAATCCAGAGATGATTAGAAGACATTCAGAAACATTGGTAGCCATGTGTTCAGCTCATCACTCATTTTATGCTATGGCTCCTAGTCTCTTAGCTGCAAGTTGTGTTTTGGCCACCTTGAGGCCACTTCTAGAGGCCACTGATGATAATAACCAAAGACTTATGCCTAGCCTCAACAATGCATTGCTTATTGTGGAGCATATCACTCACTATACAAAGGTACAACTATAAAACATTAGGCTTCGGAAATGGGATTTTGAAACAGTTTGATTTTATCTTTTCAGGAAGAGGTTGAAGATTGCATGGATCAAATCAATGACTTGGTCAATACATCTAGTCTACAAAGTCCCAAAAAATCGGATTCTTCAAAAGATGAGTCAACACCTACCAAAATCCTGGATGTGGCTAGCAAAACCTAAGTCTCATTTATACCAACAAATCCAAATAAATTCATTCAGATTTCTAACTGTACTAAAGCATACAATAAATACAAATCTCTAAAGCATTTATCAAAATTGTATTTTTATGATATTTTGACACGTGAAGATTCTGAGTCTGTATCAATGTCTCCATCTTCTACATTCTCTTGCAAGAAACTATCAGCACCAACTTCTTCATCTTCACTTTCTGCTCCGGTTTTCGTACCACAACAACACAAAGACGATTTCTTTTTAGATCTTCCATCTGAAAAGCCAATGAATAAAGTTCTCCTTCTCATATTCAAATAACTATCAATCAATTCAGTTACCTGTAGATGAACTCAATGAATCTTCATCAGAAGACTTTCTGACAGCACCGATATTAGTCCTTCTTTCAGTGGTTTTAGGACGGATTTGGGACTCTTCTGAGGACTCCAGTTGTCCTGGCAGAAAGTCTTCTTGGCGATTGACAATGTAGTTCTTTGCACTAGGTTTTCTGATAGGTGGTAATGGTGGCAAATCGTTTAGCAACATTCTGCTGTACATTGAAGTTCAACTTTGTGTGAAAGCTCAAGTAAGTCTGAATACATAGAAAGGAGAGGCCTGTCTCTTCTTCCTTCCTGTGCTGTCTCGTGTCTCTCATATTATTGACTTGTTGGTTTACTGTATGTAGCGCTGCATTCCTTTCGGTAAAGGCCATATACGTGGAGCTTTCACATGTAGGTAACATTAGAAATTCAAGCATTTATACCTTGCAAAACGAGGACAATTTCGGTTGCTACATTTTATGTATTGTAATCAGGATACTACTTGCTTGGAAAATAACTTCACATTACAAATTGTTTTAACAATTTGTACTCCAACTATTTAGATAATTCAACTTTGAAAGAACAAAGATAAAAGTACGAAAACAAACAGGCTAAAATTGTAGGATATAGAGGAGGTTACATAATTCAGAAAGTGATGAGGCAAGGATACCTTTTGTACTTTAAAGTTATTCTGCAACTTATGCTTGCGCTTGTTTTGTTAGTTATTCAAATATGGTTTTCGGGTACTAATGTGAAACATGCCTTGGTTGCAAATGGAAGAACATGATGCATATTCATCCTTGTAAATATTCTATTTGTGGAACAGTAGCGACATCTGAAAATAGTCAGTGACATTTTGGAGAGTAGAGTGACTAAATCTTTGACAGACAGCTGCAGATTTTTTGGCAAAGATAGATTTTCAAGCTGAGTTTGGTAGTAGACAATGCTTCCTCGTAAAAATTAACAGCACAGCAGACCATTGGTATCTCTATTCTGCCTTCACAACAATCTACAGTCATGTGCCAAATATTTGAGCCACCCTACAGTCCAATTAGATAATTGAGCTGACATAGAGTACACTCAAGCAAATGGAGTTCAGTAAGTAGTTTTTCGAACACACAATTTTATTATTGTCCTCATATGAGTTCATGTCACAAAAATCAATAGGATTTAGGAGAAGAAACACGAAATAGTTTGTGGTGGGAAATGCGCAATTACTATTGACTGACCCCATTTCGCCACTGCATACTCCTGTCTGCTCTATTTTTGTTGACGTGAAAGCATGCGATAATCGGCTATTTTGGATAAATCCTCACTTTCTTCACCAGCTTCAAGCCCATGTAAGGTATTGTACATGCCTGTCAAATGAGCCAATTGCTGAGTACTTGGTAAAACGTCACGTTTACTTTTCACCATTTTCAAAGCTTCTCTCAAATCCATTTTTTCCTTCAAAAACAAATAGGATAAAACAGAACTGGTAGATCTTGAAAAACCACCAAAGCAATGGACCAGGACGCTGGCTCCCTCCTGAAATAATTATGCTCGAGAATCAATAAAGCAATAATTATAAAGGTTACCTTGGATAGAATAGTTTCAATGATATCTGCAGCGTCACTGAACAAGGCTTGTTGTTTTCCATCATCTTTGGCCTCAACATTGTCTCTTATCACCATCCCATGGTAGCTCAAACCAGCTTCTTTGTAAGGTGCTTGATCAAAAACTCCACATGATCCAAATCCTTTACCTTCAGCCACATTGAATACATCTGTGATTCCATTGCTTTTCAAAACATCAATTGACTGAGAATGAGTAAAATTAATCTCAACATTTCAAGGAGCCTTTCAAACTTACTTTTGCAGCTTTGTAATTGCCAATCCAAATTCTTGGATGCACTTGGTTCAAATCCACAGGCATGGTTGCTTTGACAGGCTCTTCCAAATCCTTGATTTCTTCTATACTTTTAGCACTTTTTATTTTGGTCAATAATGTTTGATCCCATTCTGAAGGCAACTCAGTGATTGGATCCATCAGCCTTTTAGGTGGCTCAACCTTGGCCAAAATATCTTTCAATTCGCTGACGGTTACACCTTTCAACATGATTGTTAGGTTCACTAATTTACGAGGGTTTTGTCATGTGATAAAATGTGAGGGCTTAGGCCTCCTCTTGAGCAAACAATAGAACAGATCCTATTCAGCTGTTCTGATGCAAGAAATATTTGATGCTGTGATCACTGTGATAAGAGGGAGGCCATGTCAATGGGTCCTGATAAGCTAGTTTTGTTTGTACACATTAACCCCATCAACGACCCAAAATAAGACTCTTTTGAATACCTGGAATGTATTTAGTAGATGAGTAGGGTCCAATTTGATGCTCACGTGTGTAGCCCATTATTGATGACAATAAAACCCTTTAAGGACGAGAGATGTAATAAAAGGTCAGCAGCAGGAACGCAGAGGCTAATTCATCGCGCTGTGGTCCTCACAAAAAAGAATCCTATGGGCTATGCCCCATAAATTCAACTCCTTTCGGATGTCACACTTGAACAATAAAGGCATTTGTCACTTATGATGAAACATAGCTTAGAGGCAAAAGCTTGAAATGAAAGAATTGGCCTCCACAATAGTGAACTTGATTGCAAAATGCAGTTTAAACTAAAAAGGTGATGCAAAATTCCGGTAGTAATTTGATATATTCTTCTTTGTAGAACTGCATTTAGACAAAACAAAGTTAACTTTTTTAGGATTATTCACATGGGTCTCTTCTGCACCCTCAAGATCACGTCCAGCTCCAAAAATAAAACAATAGGAGCTCTGCACAGCAGGAGGTTTTGAAAATGGTTGCTACTAACATTGACTTTGAAAAATTCAGCAGACGAGCATCATTTTTTTGTGGTTCATGAGCTACTGACAGTCATGAGGTTAACTTATGATGCTTTGAAACAAAATGTGAAAAGAATTCTAAATTGACTAAAAATCAGAAAACACATTTAATTTTGCACCTTTTCTTGACTCTGCATTGAAATTAGGCCGGGGTCTAGTCTAGGTGACAGAAAAAAAGGTGAAAAATACTCAATTGCCCGAGGTAAAGTTCGAGGTTTGCACGTTGAGAAAATACACAAAGTGTACGAAAGTAGAAAAACAGGAAAATAAAGCTCAAAAAGAAGGTATTCAAGCAAAAATATCGTGACGCCAGGTATTCAAGCAATAATATCGTGACGCCAGTTCCATTTCTTCTCCTGCGTTTATTTGGAAAGCTTTCGCGTCTTTGCGAAGATGCACTACTCAAACCTTCAGTGTTGATATTCCATGGCCAAAAAATAAAATGCAAAACGCAAAAGCAGCTTTCTTTTGTTTACCAGGTCAAGTTTTTTTTACCACCATGACAAGATTTATTTTCTTTTGAAAGATTAACATCAAAAACTGCATTCTAAACACACTGGAAACATCTTCAGGAAGACTTTCTTAAAACTTTGATGGCATTTTCAGCTACGCAGTCCGCATATAAATGAAAGTTCAACACCTTTCTGAAAGATGTGAAATATCATCATGTGCAAAATAGGCAAGTCAATTTCATAATACAAGCAGAGGTCCGTTGTGTTTCAGACATTCTCACTAGAAGGGTTTAGATTTTAGAGATGCATGCATCATATGTGGAGAAAGCTTTCTAAGCTAGACTCAACCGGTTTTTCCATCACCCATTTAGACTCTTAAAACAGTCTATTGGGGGAAGGCAAAGCTACAACAACGTCATCATGAGTTTTTCAAGTATTTCACCCTTATGTCAACTTCAAACAAATGAGATTGAGGGCAGGTAAGATAATATCAAAGATTCCCTTGAGACCCAAAAACTAAAAGATTTTTTAATGCAGATTTTTGACTGCCTCAAGAGACATCAAAGCTGGTGAATTGATCCTTGAAGAAAAACCATTTGTCAAGTGTCCACCTTATACCACCCAACCACTATGTTTAGGATGTTATCAGTTACTAACCTCTGATAATTACATCAAATGTCCCAAATGCTCATGGCCAATGTGTTCAGAATCTTGCAGTCAAAATCCAGATCATCTATTAGAATGTCAATTTTTAGCTTCCTACAAAGTGAATCCAGCTGATTTTAATTTTGAATGTGAACCTTTATATGATGCAATCACTCCTTTGAGAATGTATGGACTTAAAAGTCAAAAGCCTGATAGTTGGAAAATACTCATGGAAATGGAATCTCATGCCAAATTATGGAAGAAAGTTCCAGGTTGGATGGAAGCACACAAACCAATTTTGGACTTTTTGTTGAAAAAGGTCAAAGCCAAAGGTTTAGATGAAGACTTGATTTGCATCCTATTAGGTATTGGATACACCAATGATTTTTCAACAGATTCAGGCAATGGAACAAATGTAAGACTGACTTATGCCAAAACTTCCATGTTTAGCCATGATTGTTCACCAAATCTTGTAAGATACATTGATAAAGTTGATGCCAACTTCACTATGAAGATTTATGCTAGCAGAAATATTACTAAAGGTGAAAAAGTTGCTATTACCTACATTGATCTTCTGGCTCCTGGTCCAATACGAAAAGATGATTTGAAAAAGGTACTTTCAGTCTTTTGTCTTTTTTCAAATCAGTACTTGATTTACTGATTATTTTCTAGAGCAAACATTTTGACTGTATTTGTCAGCGTTGCACAGATCCCACAGAGTTGGATACATTTGGGGCCTCAATCAAATGTAGACTATGCAAAACTACCCAAAATGGATTCTGTTCGCCACCACAATGGACATGTGACAATTGCAAAAAATCTATAAACGCCCAAGAAGCAGACAATATTTTGCAATCAGCTTACAAAGAGACTGAAAATCTACTTCACAATGAATCTAATTGGTCTGTGGCACATTACGAGAAATTCCTAAGTGATTACAAGTCAATTTTACATCCCAATAACATGTGCATGGTTCGCATCAAAAATTCATTAGTGGGATTTTATGGACGATCAGCTGGTTATGAAGTGCCAGCATTAATGGCTAATCCTAGATTACTTGAACGCAAAATTGCTTTAGCCAAAAATATACTGGAGGTGGTGGGAAAAATTGAACCTGGAATCAGTTCAGTTAAAGGTAATTTCAAACGTTGCCCAGATCTCCAATACTTTATCTTCATATTTTCAGGTATCATTTTGTATGAACTTCACATGCCAATATTTCTCAAAGCTCAAATCAGTCTCAATATGGGCCTAGTCTTTCCTAAGGTCGCCAAAAAGGAATTCAAGCAAGCTATCAAATACATTGAAAAGTCCGCTGAACATCTCAAATACGAGCCTGAAGGTTCCTTTGGTTTCCAACTAAACTGTGGAACTAGTTCATCTGTGGAGCAATTAAAGAATTTTGTAAGCCGAATGACAATCTAAAAGAAAGAAGCATTTTAGTCAAAGTATTACATAGTCATTGCATATGTATCCAATAAACTTCTTTTTCACACCAAGAAATCAGAGATTAGAATCAAAATTGAAGGGGTTGAAAGTCCACCTCATTAAGCTTAGATTCACTGGGATTCAAGGTCAATAAGACACATTCTTTGGTGTAAAACTTGCAGGGGGTGTAAGAAAAGTTAAGCATCTTGAAATATGAACTACGTCAAAGGGACGTTTTTTAGAAGCCATAGGTGGTGGAAAGATAATCAGATAGCTTATAAATCTGATTACACAGTATGAAATAAAAGCCGCGGCAATTATTTTTTTCTTTCTTCTATCTACTTCTTCATGCCGAAATATTCGTGAAAAATGGTAGAATGTTTTGTCCGTTTTTTATGTTTCATGTGGGAGGGCCTCTAGGCATTTGAAATAAAGAAAAAAAGAATGAGTCCCAATAAATGTCATCAATTTTGGGCCCTCCAATGATGATGATATGGCAAGCAAGAGCCTAGCTAGTAGTACAAGAAGAATAACAAGGCATTCTTGAAGCTGTAATAAGGCAAAGGAATGTGGACCATGGTCAAATGTTGAGTTCATCTATGATGATGATGAAACCTTGAGAATTAATCAAGACCATATTTCCTCAAGGTAAAATGTCAAAATTAAGACTCAAACTCATATTTACGTACCTCGAATGTAGCAAAAAATCGCTTGACCAACTCGTTTTTCTAAATTGGGCAAAATCGGCTTCCGTCCAAAATGGAGCTGAATTTTTGATGATCTCGTACAGACAAAGGTTGCTGGTTGTCTTGGTTCCGGATACAAATTACAATTAATTCAGACTCAAATGCTCTCGTTCTCGTAACCCTTGTAACGTAAATTGACGGAATTGGCTGAGAAATGATTTGTTGACGAAAAGTAAATATCGGATCGAAAATTAAGTCATTTTGATTTCGCTCGTTTAGTTGTAAGATTGATTCTTGTAAAACATTGTAATTTCTTGTTTTTCAAAATTCATAGGAACACATAGGAATATTTTATGTAATGAGATGATATCAATCAAAATTGATTGAAGCATCTTTATTTGATAATTTGACGAATGATTCATACTAATCAAACTTCTAAACGGGAATTGTGCCTTACTATTTGTAGATGCATGAACAAAAACCAGCCAGACTCAGTTTTATCATTTTCACAATAACAAATCTAAATTGAACAAATTGAAAAGCAAACGCACGACGAAGAAGGCGAACGGCGGTGAACTCGAAAAATCCGAAGAACTTATCGTGAATTTCGAAGTGTTTTTTAAAATTCAAGATGAGGTTGCTCACCGTGATCACGTTATAGTGAAAATTGTTCTGTTTGGAATTTTTCAAGACAATCAAGATGAATGAATTGAGTCGAGTCAATTCAAGTTCAAGATGGCCAGTTTCTTTGGAAAAAAAGGTTCCAAAACCGATTTACCGACCGGTTGACGGTTGCCACGTGTTTTATAGTTTATCTTGGGTGTGATATGTGGTGAAATGGAGAGGCAATTAGATTCGATCACATTTATCTCCCTAAGGGTGGCTCCCAGTTGGGTGCAATGGCCCCCAAAGAACAAAGCCAGTTGGAACTTGGAATGCATTTCAAGGGCTTAAAGATGCATCAAACCTAAAGATACTCTTCCAAAAAAAAGTCCAGGTACCTACATATTTTTTATCGGTCTTACTTACATGGTTTCCTCTACCTGATGTCTTATTTTACAGGTTCTACGAAATTGGATGGAATTTAACTTTCTGTCTTGGAGCATCTTTCAACTACAAGCATCTTTATGAGTGCATTCTTAGAGGTGAAAAATTGGTATCTCGGTAGCGAAGACAGCAGGTCAAACCATCATCATCCTTGAAAAGATAAGCAAATGGTTCTCTTTTTAACATCAAAAAAATGGTAAAAAAGCGAAGAATTCCTTTGCTATATACAATTTTTAAACTGTAATTTATTATTTTTGCCGCTGTTGCTTCTTTGCTGACATGTTTGCTACTGACGGACATTCTTGACACACCTCCTAACTTCTAAATGCAAAAATACCTTTGCTTTGATAAAAAAGAAGTCATTCATGGACCTTTATTAGATTTTTCAAATGATGATCAATGAAAGGCGTGACAGTATCGGCATGACATCAATGCGTTTTTAGCTTCACTTCCAATATAAGAGAGAGTAGGTATGACATAAAGGGGGAGATTTTCAAGCCTGGATCAAAGCACAAAAGAATCCAATTTCCAGTTAGACTTGCATTATCATTCTGAAAATCGCTCAAAATCCATACCTATTTCTAGTTGGTTCTTGACTAAAGAAACTCCAGATTTTTTTTGACACTGCTTGACGTCAATGTAATTAGGAGTTTAATTAGACCAAGAGGCTAAAGTGAGGTACGTACACGAAACGTGTCGTAACTACTCAGCATCATTAGCTAGCTCATGTTGCATGCCATAGCTACGTTTTTTATTTGCTTCCAGTTTCGTTGTTGCTTACAAGAAAGAAAGTAAAGAAATGTAAAGTTGAAGATGAGGACTTTCATGGAAATATTGGTCTACATAGCTAATGTAATCGGACTAGGACTCAATTCCTATTGCATTGTGCACTTGTGGAACCATTATGACATTTCCAGGCATGTCTATTGCGAGCTGTTTGTCAACTCCATCATCAGTGACATCTATGTTTTTTCTAACATCCTCATCCATACCTCTACCTTCATCTGGACTCAATCTGAAATTCCTTGCAAACTGTGGTTGCTGTTCGGAATGGCAGGGTAAGAACTTTGCGCTAAAGTTAGATAACAAATGGATCTTTAGTGAATTGTTTTAGGGCAATTGCTATTCCTTGTATCACGTCTTGCATATCTGTAACCAGATACATGGTTTCAACTAAGCTTACACCACCAAAGAATCAAACCATACTCAAATGGTTTTGTGTTGCACTGATTGGAATTTTTGGTTGTATTGGACTCCTGATAACTTTCTATCTAACCTTGGATAGCATTGAGCTAAAAACCTTTTGTGGTATAATCCATGCATCAAAGAATACAGAGCCTCCAGACTTATCAAAATTGAAGTGGGCAACAAGCTTTATGCCAGCTCTACTAATTTTCGGTGGTGCCTGCGTGGCTTTTGTTTCTGATTTACATATGAAATGGTTTGTGGACAAACACATCCAAATGTTAAATCAGGGAAATCTTGGAGACCACCATGCAGGTAACACTTTTCTGTTCAGTATCAATCAAAATTAATAATTCATTTACAGATTTGACTAATGCAGTTCCAGTAAGAGCAACTCAAATCAGTTTGACATATTTGCTTTCCTGCTTTGTTGCCACTGGAGCTTTTTTTGGACTTGGAGTTTTTGGATTTGAATTTGTAGTGCTGATGACTGCAGTAGCTATTGCTAGTCATGTCCCTTTGATTACCTTTTTGACATTCAAGGCTCACAATAGTCCAGCTCCAGGCTCAGTTGCAGATTCCAATGACTTTAACAATTTCATGGATATTGTGGATAAAATGCAAAAGCCTAATGGCGATACTGCTATGACTGAGCCATCAAAAAGTAACCTTCCTGACAATGAAATTGAGAATGATGATGTGTTTGAAGATCCTAAGGAGTCTAAGAAGAAAACTGAATTGGTAACTGTATTGAACATGATCAACGAAGGGCTAGAAAAGGATCAAAAGCAAGAGAGAAGAAGGCACACTGTCATCAAAAGTTCTTCTGTTTCATAATTATTTTTTTTTTCTAGTTTTATTGATTGGAATTTTAGTGCTCCCTCCAAATATCTGTTTGATCTAAAACTGCAGCACAGTAGGCCTAATGATGTTGATGCTGCCAGAGACAACAGACCCAAATGGACAACACAATGGTCACCAAGTTGACATAAAAAACCTGCTGCTGGTTCTGTTGCTGCCATAGCTTGTATGCAAGCAGCAAGCAAAGATCAGGAATTTGCCCAAAAAAGAGGAGCCAGCACTACTACATACTCTTTTGTTGGACATTCCTAGAGTTCAAGGACATTTTGCAGCTTGTGCTATGTCAAAAATGCAATTCTCACACTAAAGATAAATCTTTCCACATTTGGACACACACACTTTTTGCTTTGAGAAGATTCAATATCCTCATCCTAAAATTTCTAGATTACATACCATCATTATTTGATTTATGCTGTAAAGCTTCACTTTGTTTGGACAAAAGCTTTGATTTTCTCTTTGGGTCCAACAAAAGCATATTTTGGCTTCTCATTGAACAGTGAACACAGCCCTTTTGAAAGGATTTTCATTAGGAATCATCATGTCACTTTGAAAAATGCCAATAATAGAATTTGCAGTTGAATAGAAGCTTAAGTAAAGCAAGCAAAGCTTCCAAAACCTAAAGTATTTCAGGGTCGAAACATTCTTTGACACTGCACATTGTAGAAGTTTCATGCCCTACTAGGCACTTTTAATGCACTCTACCACTTAAGTGCATTCTTGTCTGTCTGAGAAGGGTCTACTTTCAAGTAGCCATGGTATTTGAAAAATAAAATCCACCTAAAGATCCTTCTTTTGCGAAGTTAAGATTTTAGATATTTTTTTTTCAAAGCAGCAGCGGGCATATTTTAGATTTCATGGTATATTTAGAAGAAATGCATCTGTGAAAAAATGCACTCCCTGCCCGGCCCCCATGATGCGTGCGGTCCCATATTTCAAGTATTAAATAAGTGTACATCCTCTCCTCCTTGATCCTCCCCCCAAGAAGCAATGATGTTGCATAAATTATTTTTTTCAAGCGGTCATTTTAAGTTGGGTCTGGGAATATGAGATGCACTTTTCTTTATGCACCACCTCAAGAATTTTCATCAATTAGATTGAAAATACAAATCACCCAACCTTTCCAAAAATCACTTTGCTCTATAATCTACTCAACATGCCAATTTTTTGTCCATCCTTTTGGTCGTTATCAGTAAACCATTAGACCGTGACATCATCAAGAAGCTCAAAACTTGACTTCATATTCTCAATCTGGAATTCTAGATCATTAGTCCTTACTTTACCTTTGATTTTTGGTAATGCAGAAAGTTGCTTCTTCATGAATTCTTTGGGAATCTTGTTGATTGGTTATTCCCAAAGAATCTTCAAAGTTTTGCTGCATCATTTTTTATGTCGTAGGGGGACCCCCAAGTGAGTGTTTCACTACTTCAAAAAGCTTGTCTTGCAACTTTTTTTGAAATGTCCATTTTTTGGGGTGAGAGGGACAATAAAAAAGAAGATAAAGCCAGGCAACTTTTTTTATCTGGATTATGGCGCTTTTTAGTTGTTACCGCTTTTTTTAGGAATGACCACCCTCAAACAAACAACTTTGTGAATGATGTAACCAACCATAGAAAATCCGGTTTTTATGATTGGAATTTGAACTTTGCATTTGGGGAATTTTTTCAAGAGATATGTGCAATAAAATCTAGATGGCGCCCTGTGTATTTTCTTGAAGGAACTTTCTTGAAAGTTTTCCATCTATTGGGGAGCTTTCTAAGCTTTCTCCAGAAGAAATGGATAACTTCGTAAGTTCATTTGCAATTGAAATTGGTAGCTAACGGATATCAGTCTCAACAAACAACTCAGGATCGGACCCTTTCATTCAGAAACGTCCAAAAAATATCTGTTGAATTCACTTGAATTTTCTGTTTGGTGCTACCATGATGATGACTCTTCAAATTCTCCAGGGAACTCTCTAATCTAATACTGATGCTGGCTGCTCTCTCCGTTTCCATTCTCAGCCTCAAAGCGACGAGGGATTTGCTGAAGCAGAAATTGTACTTGATCAAATAACCGTGTAAATCCTACTTATGTCCAAAAATTGATTTCAATGCAACGAATGTTGAAGGACAAACTGGTTTGAACCATGTTTGTCAACATGGACACTTTGAAGTTGTCAAATTAGTGATAGAACAATAGTGAAAAAGTCGAAAATGCACGGATGTTTGGTACCTCAAGGTACAAGTACATAGATTTGACGGATTTCCAGGCTATCTTTTGAACCTCGACTCTGCAGGATTTTGACAATTGACTAATTGTCCTCCCAGAGACATGGAGAATGAGACTTGCAAGAAGTGAGTAGTACTGGCCATTGAAATTAGCTCAGCTTGAAATATGTCAACAAAGTGATAAATGGACTTACTTTTCTTGAAGTCTCTTTTGGGATTCTGTCAAAAGTCATTTGACGGTAACATGACCACTAAAGAAAAGAAGAACAAAATGGACCAAAATTATAATGCAAAACATCTTTTTAACTTGCTGAAAAAATGTCGTTCTGAGCACGTGGTGAACTGTAGATGGTCATCTTTGAGCTCCCTTTTATGGCGAAAAAAGACAAGAATATTTTAAGAGGGTAGTAGTCCTGCATGAATAAAAAAGCAAAAGGTGGACCTAACAAAAACTAGTTTGTTCAACCACCTCATTCATTGCCAATTCAGAAACCAGAGTGTCTCGCAACCTCTCTTACTTTCAATATTTATGCTTCCAAACTCAGAATCTCATGCATTTAGATGTGTTATTCATCATGTGGAATGAGCAAAGTCAATTAGGATGAATATTTTGTTCAGCTGCTACAGGAAAAAAGAGTGATGTGTGTGAAAAATGCAAAAACTGGATCATTAAAGCTCAGTAGCAGCCGCCCGTCCGTGAATAAACCATGACAAAAGGCTACACTTCTCACATAAATAAGTGGATTTCCAAGCCATTGCCATCTGAGCAAGCAATAAGATATGTTGTGTATTTTGGCATTGAACAGAAAATAAAGCAAAAAATACAGATTCATTAGGCAGTCAAGTCACTAACATTCGTACAGTACATTGCAAGAAAAATAGTTGTACCTCAAAAAAAAGTTTTAGGGTAACTTTTCAACAGTAGCCTTCAGGTAGTGAGCCGAGAGGATTTATCCTCCCCACAAGCAAACTTTCTGATCAAACTTTTTTTCTGAATCTACTGGTGTTGACCTTTCTTTCTTTTTTATCCTTTCCTTATCTCTCTCTCCAAATATTGAAAGCATTTCCGAAAACAAAATCTCTTTTAAAAATAAACAATAAAGGAAGGCACCAGCAGTGGTTCTCAAAATCTATGCATTGGATTGGGAGGGAGATTTACTACTACAGTCCTCCAAAAAAGTCCTCGTTTTTAGAAAGTAGTATTGCACACTGATTCAAATCTGTATTTCTGTCCAAAAATTTCGGTCATATAAGGGGGAGACCTAGGTTTTAAAAAAAATCAAGTCAACTCCAGTTTTCGGACAAAAATAAAAAGTTTGGATCAGTGTGGATTATCGTGAAGATTTGCAGAGGACTGAAGCAATTTCCTGTCGTTTTTCTAACAAAAGAGTTTCCAGCAGCAGCAGCAGCTTCTTCTTTAGGCAGTGGCTGCTATCTAGTGAACATTGATGCACTGCGAGGCCGTTTCGTGTTCGTAGGCTATTGGCATCATCATATGTCGATCATCTAGGCCTTGAATAGTGACCTTGGTGGCCAGATGGTTCCTAACGCCTTCACTCAATTCCAACCAGCTTTTTAGGGTACGCCGCTTGGGAATCAACGATTCCATATGCCCACCATCGAAACTCTCTGTATCCATGCCTACGTACAAGAAAAAAACTATGAATATTGATGCGATCCTGTATCCTGCATATGTATTCAGTATACTACGCAACACAGATGCTTACAGCAGCTCAAAAGAAACTTTTGCTAAATGCACAAAATACTTCCGCGCTGCAACATTTTTTCTTTCACAAAAAAGCATAATTAGGAAAGCTTCCAAGAAAATTAGTTGCCGTTCAAGAAGAGTTAGATTGACTTACCGACTGAATCAATGCCTGGTAGTCTTCTGTATTGGCCCAGGATATGCTTGAGTTCTAAATCTGAATAAGCACCGGGTCGAAATCGGATATGCGCTCGAGCCACATCTTCTTCAATGACAGTGATATTGGCCGAGTATCTTCGATTTAGCGAGTTCCAATAATTGTATTTTTTCAAAGGCATTCGTAAAGTGAACCTTTTATCGAATTGTAAGAGTAATGTGCTCACTTGGACGGCAGTTTTTCCTTTGACCCATCCAAATCGGATACCTGGCAACTTGACGTATTCATCTCGGATTGCTTTCATCTGGATATGGTTGTAAAGGCCAGGTTCGAATTCTATTATAGATTTCATGTCTTTGGCTAGTGACTCTTTTTGGATATGAATGGCCCCATAAAATTGATTGAGTTTCTCCCATAAGTCGTAATTGAAAATGTCTTTTGGCTGCATGAATTTTTGATCGAAAGACACCACAATTTGGTAAGTAAATCTACGAGAAGAAAAAAAAATGTAAGAATACAAGTGTATTTAATTTTCGCAATTTGCCGTAATGAATGATTGACGTAGAAACTATGTAAACACGTAATGAGGCCTTTTTTCGCAATTACTATTAAGTATTTACATTTTAGGGTTAGAGGAGGGAAGGAAAGGAAAAATGGTAGACAACGGATACAAATGGAATACATCAACTGATCAGTTCGATATGTCATTGTATCGTCACGATTCAATCAGAATATTAGATGATTGGATGTCATCTGTTCCATTCATAAGAAAAGTTACAAGATACCTACAACCTAGATGCTGCCTTTTCTTTGTTGACAAATACATCAATCATCATTATTTTGCCAAGTGCCGCTTTCTGCCTCATTTTCTCAACGCATAAAACTATTTAGAAACAGCCGTAGGTTTTTTTTTTTTAAATTAGCAAAGTTAGAAAACGTTGGAATATTTTCCATTTACAGAAATTGGATCTCATCTCTTTCATAAGAATACATAGTACCTACCTAAGTACATACATATAGGTACATAGACCTAGCCTAGAGGCTGTCTTTTCCTTGTTGACAAATACATATATCATCATCATTTTCCCAAGTGCCATGCCACTTTCTGCCTCATTTTCTCCACACATAAAACTATTTAGCAACAGCCGTAAAAAAGTAGCAAAGTTAGAACATTGGAATACTTTCTATATGACACATCGACATCTGTCAAAATAAAGAAATCATTTTCTTCAACAAGACGGAGAAGATGTCTTGTGAAAGGTGTAAAAAGAGACAAAGGGTTCAGATTGTTAAAAAAGATTTGCTGAAAGTGATACATCTGTGAATGTTGTACCCAAGTCAATATACGTCTAGGTGCGTAGTATTTATTTGTGGGCTACTACAGGGTGTATCAAAACATACATAAGGTTGGATCATTTCTTTCGTTCCACCCTGTACTTAGATAAAAATGATATATTTGAAGAAAAATAACAGGTGTCCATCATTTTTGCCAAATGCCACCACTATTCTGCCTCATTTTCTCCACAACAGATACTAAAGTGTAGTATTTATACAAGGCATACATCCTCGTCCTCTTTACAGTCAAGATTAAGAAAGCCATGAAGACGTTTCTCTGTCTTTTTCTGATACTTGCAACAGCATCTGCACGTCGAGGTGGTGGAGGTAGTAAGCCTTCTCCATCAACTGCAGCACCAACAACTGTGACTACTGCAGCACCAACTGAACCACCAACTGAACCACCAACTGAAACTACTACCGGATCTGTATCTGAAGTTAGTCCACCTTCCAATTAGGAACATGAAAAAAGTTTTAACTTTTGTCATTTCTATTTTAGGGATTATATGGACCTTCCATTGCAGCTTTGACCTCAACTTCAGATGTAGAGACAAGTTCCAATTGTGGAGACGATGCCACTGGATACTACGAAGAGTACGTCACTGATGATGCCAGATATGTCATTGTCTCTGGAGCTCCAGCACACGATGCTGAATATGACCAAGCACATGTTAATCCTAACACAAGATGTGAACGTTGGCAATACGTCAAACTTCCCTTGACATGGTCTGATTCTGGAAAGGTTACCCAACAAATGGGAGCCACTGGATACGTCACAAGTGGTACTACCACCTTTGATGCCCGATCCAGTCCTGATGGTAACCTTGCAGCCTACTATGAATGGGATAGTTTGGACCCCTACTACGGACATAGTGACGGATCTAAGCAATACCACTACCATGCTGTATGTATTTTTCGAGTAATCTGCATCCTTACTTTACTAATATGTAATCTTAGGTGCCCAATGGATGGTCAAGTGCCAATGATCCCAACGCTTGTGAACAAATTGGTTACATGCACGATGGAGGCAAACTTTACGGATTCTGTGGTGATGTGGACTCTTGCTACGTTCAGAATAGTGATGGCGATGCCACTAATGAAAGTGATTATACCTACACTAATGACGCTAATTGCCAATTAGATGAATGCAATATGTACAACTTGAATGGTGAAATGGTTTATGTCATGACACCAAGCTGGCCTTATGTGCCACCATGCATGAAAGGAACTGTTTCTAAGGCTTATGGATTCACTCCTTAAAAAAAGGACAAATAAAAAGTTTTTACCTGCATTCATTCTTCATGTCTAAGTAGACAAAGTTCACACTAGGCAGTGACTGATATCTTTGGCCAATACTCTTGATACTTTCACGACAATTGATGCCCCCTGCAAAATCCACCAAAGCTCGACTCCAACCCCGAAAGAAATGAATAGCTTGCACTTGGTATTCACTATTTAAGTAATTCCATTTATGGTAACCAGATTTGGATGAGAAGAAGCTCTTTTGTGGTATCTCATCAGGGAAAAAACGTATCATCACACTGAAGCTGTAATAGGAAAAAATTAACTATACAGAAGGGAAGTCTCTGAACGTGCTAAGGTGCTCCCAAGGGACTTACGTAGTAATTGAGAAAAAGGCAGTACATACCTGCTTTCAATTCTTGGATGGATCCATGTACACCTTATTCCAGGCACATTTTTTACCAACTGTCTTCCTATTTGCATCAACTCCGGAGACTTGTAATTTTCGCTGGTTTTGTAATTGATTTTGGCAATCCAGCGTATTTTGATGACACTCATGCCTAAGGATTTAGCTACTCGATGAACCCTTGAAACTCCATTGTGTCTTAGAAAGCATGTGGGCTCAACCCAAATGTCAACGTGGCTTTGATGCCTTCTTTTGATATGGTCCACTTCCCTGAAATACCATCCTTAATTGTAACATCAAAGGTGAAGATAGTATAGGACAAAGACTGCTTTCTCTTTTTGAGCAAAACAATATCTCTTGTTATTTTTCCTCTTAGAAGTTATATTCTGCTGCAGAAGAAGAACACACGCACCTATTATAGATATTTTGGTCACGAACACTTCGTTCCACCCAAACTGCACCCGGGAGCCAAAATCTCTTGAAATGTCTGCGGATCCGATTTTCTTTGAACTTCTTATTGGACAATTCCACACGTACGATGTACGTCACGTTGCTAGATCGGAACTTGTCGTTGGTCATGTTCCAACCATCAAACCCTGAGGAAAAAAGTGCATTTTTCCTTTGAAGAAAGCAACTCAAACACAGTGATTGGAAAATCACCAAAAATGTATGATTATACAGTAAAAGAGTATTGTGAAGTATCAGATGTATTATTTTGTATTGTATTGAAACGTTAACGTAGCTCGCTAGGCTCGCAATGTTGTAAGTAAAATGAGACTGTTATTGTGATTTTTCAAACACTGTGTTGTACAAAGTAGCAAACTTTTTTCGCCGTAAAAGAATATAAATCTTCAGTCTCACCTTTGAATTGTCCATTTAGGTAAATGGGTTGCTCGAAACTCACCATCACGCCAGGATTTTGCGCAAAAATCCTCATTTTAGACTCATGTCGACGAGGATTTTGCAAAAAGTGGCACGTGCCTAAAGGCAACACCAACAACAAAAGTCTACTCCACATCCACATCATGCTAATATCTTTGAAAGATATTTAGTCAAACTTTAGTCAAATAGTCCTTGTTGTCGATTTGATAAGCCACAGTGACCACATTATTCCGTCTCTACAAGTCTCAGCTATCTTCGAGGTTCAGAACGTAACTGAAGTTCCTCCACGAGAAAGAGCTTTTGTGGGACCTCCAACTTTCTCTCTTTTCAGCTCTTCTTCGTTCGTCTCTTCTGCTCTGCTTAGTAACCAGGAAAGTAGAAAAAAGCTTTCCATTTTGCCAAATCATAGCGTGTTGAAGGAGTCTTGACATCTAGGTACAACTCTGATTTATTTTTGGAACCATTGGTAAAGACTTACAGAATCTAAGTCTATCGGAACTTTCGGAACTTTTTGATTGCTACCTAATGAAAAGTTAAACTGGAAATCAAAAGTCTTACTTGTCGGTCACTCTAATCAGGAGGTCCAATGAATCGACTTTTTTATAAGTAGACATGAAATATGAGACTTTGGTCCAATAATGACATGGTGAAGGTTGATATCGGTTTACCAAACACAGTAGTGTACAAAGTCAACAAATGTAGTAAAATTGGGTGTACAATATTGCTAGATTAAATTGGCCACAACAGTCGAAGTTAAGGTTGTTGTTTACTACCTTCTGCTTGCCTGAAATGGGAGACGAAGGGAGCTTTAAAAAAGGTTTTATTGCAGGTCAAAAGGTGGCTTGCAAGACTAGAGTAGTGCTAGCTGCAAATAATACCAATTATATTGCAAAAATACCAGGCATTGAAACCACGCCTTGAAAAATGCTAAGTAATTGAATTCTGCTCTGGTATGTTAATTACACTCATTTATGTAGTTTCAGTAATTGATACAAAATTGTGACCATCACTGCTGTGCAACATAAGAAAAATGTCTTCTAATAACAGGTGCATTTTTGACATTTTTTTGCACTGTTGTCATCTTCCATCTGCAAATGGAATGGTCTAAAATAATTCTGAGAGCATTATGTACTAAAAAGAACGTCCACAAAAAATCTCATTTAGAAATTGTCCTGTATTGTGCAATGCATCACATGGTCATGCATGTCCCTTACGTAAATCTTAAGAATGACCATCCAGTTCTCCACTTCTACATTCTTCCAATTTGTCTTATTTCATGCATTTTTTGTGTGCTTTTAATGGGTTTTCCGACAGGCCAAAATAAAGCACATTCTAAAGGTACCTTTTTCTTGATGTGTTCTATAGTACATGTGACCAGGTTCTAGCAGCTATCCATGAACCAGTAATTCTCACAAAAAGAATGGCCCCCAGGCAACTATTGTAGCTTTAGTGGGTCCCTTTTTGGGGCTATTTCATCTAGCAGCAGACTTGATAGCACAAAATTGCAGTACTATACCCATCTTGATGATAGAGGTAAAGTGGAATTCACCAACAATTTTCTCCTTAACTTTTTTGAGAAGCAGCTTAACTTTGTCTACTGTACTTAAGTACTTTATATCAAATGAGAATCTTTCTTTCTTCCTAAAATCCTGCTGCTCTTTCCAGACACGTTATTTTTGTGTATAATGGGTTATTATTGTAACCCTGTCAAGCTCCTGTTGCGTTTTTCATCTTGGCCTCCCGCTTAGATCATTGCATCCCTCAGACTTTGTAACTGCAACTGCAAGGGAAGATCACCTCATTTTTCACATGTTCTTCACTGTTTCTCCCACATATTTTTGAGATTATTTTTCTTCCCAAAAAGTACATCACCATCCACAAAAGATATTTGAGAAAGACTAGAAGAAGAAGGAGGAGGAGTAGTGGTCAATGCAGTCCATCATTCACCAGATGCCTTCATTTACAGAAAAAAGAAGCCAAAAACCGATAACATGCACTTATCATTACTTATCTCTGCAGCTCGAGTGACCTTTGCTGGTCCAGAACTGAAGTTTTGAGGATTAGGCAAACCCTCAGCCTGAAAGGCAAAATCTGCATAAAAGTAGCCCCTCTACTCATGGATTTTCGTCTTTAAAGAAAAGCTTCTACACAATTATCGACCTTAGACTTTAGCAAAATGGCCGTTGATAGTAGAGTAGAAGAGTACTATAGCTGCTAGATGGCGGTCATATCATCAAATTGCGACGGTAAAAGAGCAGTTTTTTAGCTTGCAAGCAGCCCAAAAATCCCAAGTGACCTGCAAGTAAGTACTGCCCATTTTTCTACACAATTTACAGCAATTTTCGGCACTTCTTTTTTGTGCCTTGGATGCCGTTTATGTTTGCTTCTTGAACACTATTTGCAACGCTTTATCCACGCGATTATTATCAACTGTTGCTTTACCAAAATTGGTTAATAACTCCTCTAATAAGTAGTCTATAATTATGTATTTTCAACCCTTACTGGAAGATTGCATTTTTTAATTCTTTGTTGTGAAAGGCGACACGTGAGAAGGTGTTGAATTTATGGCCAACTTGAAGTGCTTTGGAGAACAGAACAGTACAACTTCAATACGTAAAGAACAATTGGCTTCGGTGCATTTTTTCACCCTCAAAGCTCTAAAGCTTCGGCTGCGTAAATTGAACCACACAGGACATTTGTCTTCAGTTTCTTGAAGGAGTCTGCTAGACGTTCAGGTCCAGATTTCTTCATTTTCTTTCGACGTCTGAGGAGGGGCTGCAGGCTCTAGAAACATTTCCTGTCAAAGATCGAATTCTAACGAACCTTAAAAAGTTTAAGACTTCGCTTTGAACTTTTGTTCAAAATTGCATTTTCTATCTACTTTTGACTACTGTCGCATGAAGAAGAAGAAGCCTTGCGTCTGAAAGTAAAGTTGACCGTCTGCTCTTTTCTTCAAAAGACCTTCAAAGCCTTCAAGGCCAATTTGATTTTGAAGACATCAGTAAAATTCCGGGACTTTCGATTTTCAATGGCTTACCCAGCAAATCGAATAAATCTCTGATTTTTCCAGCACCTTCAGGGACTTTCCATGGCTTACATAAAAGACCCTTTATTGCGGCATTTTTTCTGCGGCTTTTCCAGACAAATATCAATTATGCCAAGTCTTCAGCTCAAAGGCCTTTGGGGCAGTAGCCAATGCAATAAAATAGTCGGTCTGATTCTTAAAGGGGTCTCGTATTCCACGAGGATGAGAGAGAGATGAGCAGCAGATAGCCACAAAAAAGTGACTGGGATTCAGTTACTGGACTGCATGCAAAGCTACATCTATGATGTGACCATGACTTCTCTCCTCATCCCAGTATTTTTTGTTCGCGTTCCAAGAGTCTCTCTTATTACGACTTTAATCTCTTGTAAAGTCAAGCAAGGAATCATCATGATATGCAAGATCATAACACCCCCTCTACTAAAGTGCCCTTTTGTCAAGTATGCCGACTTCAAAAAGGTGGCTACTTATCTGCCCCGCCCCTCAAAACAACATTCCAAAATGAACTGGATAATTATTCATCCAAAGCGGAGCAACCGAGGCCCGAAGGGCCGAGAGAGCAAAACGTTTGAATTCATACAAAAATCGTTTTCATTCCTTTATTAAAAAAGTTTTGACCATTTTATTTTCCAGTTTTCAGTTGCTGATGGCATTGAAAAAAGTTTATATTTGCGTGGTATGAAAAATGCAACGCTACTTCTACAACTATCTAAAAAAGTTCTTCAACCTAAGGTGGTCTATTCTGGTCTCAACTCACGCAATATGGCAATGCTGGCAAGAAAAATGAGAAATTCTTTTGCGAGATAGACAAACAATGAAAAATCCTATTACTGTGACAACATCAAATATTTCTTAGGATCCCTTCTGAAGAAGCCTCCCTCTCCATGCCAGAATTGTTTTCTGACATCTTTATTTCTCTACAGACAATACTGTAGAAGTAATCTAAAAATGTCTCAAGTTTATTTTCCCATGAATAAGAATTTCAACCCCCCTGTAAGTTGGTATATGATGATCGATGATTGGTTTTTCTTTGAAACCCTTTTAGTGATTTTGTCTACTCATGTTGTCGTTGTCCAGTCATTCTTGTCTCCATTAAAGGCTTGCATTAAGACGTCAATTAGTAACGCTGCATTTGGCGGCATGTTAACCAATGTAAAGAATAAATGCTGGATGGCTTTTGAGGAGTCATTCAATTTTAGGTCTCTTTTTTCAAATCAAGGGCTCAGCTAAGTAGTGATTTTGAAGCCCCATCCAGGCATTCACGTCGTTTTTTGTGGTGATCTAAAAACAAAGGTACTTTATTGGCCATTAGAAAATAAGGGTGCCCCTTGAAGTCTGGTTTTTTGCCCTCAGACTTCTCTAGATTCAATCGCATGTTTGGCCACAATTCGAACTTTGTTGTGATGTCAATGATCTCTTCAAATTGGCCAGCAGAAGTTGTTGGGTTTTTTGCCTTGACTACTACTCTGATACTGACTGCTACCAGTCAATTTTCAAGGTACAAAGGACCTTTTATTGAAGTTGTAAAGTGAGCTAAACAGTAAATTGTACTCATTTCTAAAATTGGCTTTTTTTAGAAACAGTACAAAATGCCCGAAAATGGTTAGATGGCGATTACAAGACCATTTTTAGCGATTTTGGAAATGTACCAATTTTGAAGTAGGATCAAGTATTATTGTCTAAAGTATTTATGAGATTCAGGAGTAACTTGAGTTTCATTTTGCTTATGTGATGCGATGTAAACCAATACTTTATGGTATTGAGAAAAGTATATAGTATAGTGGAAAAGTTTGAGCCAACAAGCTAATGAATGTACACAAAGTAAGCTACCAACACTGCTGAGGTAGTAGCATGCAGAACTTCATGGGCTTCAGGGTTTATCTCCCCAAAAGGAGCAAATGTCATACTTGTCATGGAAGCTTTGATTTTGAATGGAAGAGCTAAAGGTGAAACTTGTTTCGTGTTGCTTGACATGACATTGAGTCAAGGGTAGCGCAAAAAAGAGATATACACTCCTCTACAGTAGGTATCAAAATGGTTTTTTGACCGACCTTGGGTGGTGTTGATGATGATACCCTTCAAGTGCTACTTTGTGGCAAGCGAGAGAATTTGGTTGTTGTTGTTATTGTTCCCTTGGAGGCTAGATAGTAGTATGTACCCGCGTGACGAATAGGGCGACACACGCTTTATTTTCAGCCGAAAATGCCGCTTTTTGTCTTCAGAAGCTGTAATTACACGGATAAAAGCAGATGATTCTCGCACCAAAAGTGGAGCCCAACAACAGATTTTCACAGATTTTTGTGTACAACAATTTTAATAGCATTCGCGAATTGTCTCACAACCTTACTTGCCAAAAATCCAGATTTTGACTCATGAATGTACCAGAAATGTTACTTTTTCCTGTATGTAAATGATTTCTTGGACAAAATATGAATTTTTGCCAGAGACTGTACTGATGTCAAAGTGTTATTGTACTTCTATGTAACATAATCAAGCTGGGAAGAGAATTTTAGAACTGCTGCTGCTCTTCTCAACTAAACTTTTGTAATCCTATAAGATCGCATATAGGAGAGAGACATGTGCTTTTCATTAAGGCAACGAAACCTTGACTTCCAACAAGGTCATACTTCAAGCTCTGGCTGCTCTCTAGCTGAAGTCCTGAAACAAGAAATTCGATCTCCTTCGACAGGTGCTCCTACTACAAAATAATTCAGTGCAAAAATGAAAAAAATAGTCAACAGACCGTGGCTAATGAGTCAGAAATCTTGACCAAGGAGCAAAAGTGGAAGTGGTTGCCGCCGCCGTTTGACCTATTTTAGTTGATGAGTTGTACACTATGGTTTGTTAGCTAGACTAATTTTAGTGCAATTTTCTTGCCAACTACGGGAAAACCACGTTTTTCTGTTAACTAATGAGCATTTGACTTTGTTTCTAAACCAAACCCCCATTTTTCTCTGTCATTTGCTATGCTGGGTGACACCACACCAAAAGTGTCCAAAACAAAGCACCCATACATCAATCCCAGATAGAGGTAACTCCAGTATAATGTAGTACCCAAAGAACCCAAATTATTCACTACAAAGTGCAGAAATATCAGCCAAAATGGTCTCAGTCAGTAGTATTTGGAACAAACCTGAAACTTCGATTCAGATCGCGAATTAAAACTTTGAATTGAAACCAGAGTGGTTAGATGGCGTCTATGCATTATCCCCTTTAATGATTGTGGTAAACTGCTCAATTTTTTTAAAAATCCAATGCTTTAAGATTCCAATATCTTTGAGGAAAGAACTGTTGTTTTTGTTGGAACCATGCTAAATGAGACATTTCTACTTTCTGGTGATTGTCAAACACTTTGACTACTAAAAGCTGATGACACATTTCAATAGATAACGATCTATTTGCAACAGCAAGCATATTTCGGAACAGTAATTTCAATCGTCGTAAATGGTATAACACTTTAGGCTAAGAGCCTAATTTTGTAAGAAGATCAGACTAATACGATTCTTCTGAATCAATAATGAAAGGAAATACTTAGTACTATTACTTACTTACCATCAGGGCTGTGATTCGTATCTATTTCATCGTTCAAATAGTTCATTACTGATATGTAGAGTGTGAAATTGAGATTTGAGCATAGTTTTAAGATTACCCCCTCGAAAAACATGTATGTATGTATTCTTTTCCAAGTAAGAAGTAAGTAACAGTTCTGACATCCTGAACAATCATAGAAACTCCAATCTATCAAGTTGATGCACTCTTTCCTCCCTTTCCCTGTTGTGATCATTTAGTTTCCCAGCAGATGAAAGTAAACATCAACAGTGTTTGGGAGGTCCTATTTTGACCCACGTCCATGTCCATGAGATCAAAGTTGATTCGCTAGAAAGTGTGAAATGAAGGAAGTTTTGACCACGTAACCCTGAAATTAGAAGAGAAACAACAGATAATTAGTAGATTTTGCTTTGCTGAACCGTTTGAAAAATCTCAGAGCTTGACAGATTTAATTTCCTAGCAACTATAAGTGAAACCCTGTAATTAAAAGTGTGCTTCCATTCAATCCTAACAAAAGTGTGAGAAAAGGGACGTGATTCTATTTTTCAGGATACAGCAAATCATTAATCTTTGCTTTACTTTAAAAGTTCACTTCAATTTGTCGCTCTACTGGAGAATTACAATCCATGCAAAATGTGCTTTTTGGAACTTGGACGACATCCTCTGGTCGAGTGTCATCTTAGATTGCAGTGCAATAAAGGAGCTGCAAGAATCATCACCATTGACAAAGTTTTATGACTGCAGTTCACAATTTTTAAAGTCGGTTACTACTACAGCTACTTCTATTTTTGACGTTCAAGCAACCGGAGGGGACAATGATGAAGAAGAAGATGAAGCTAAATGAGATAATGACTTTGAAAAAAAATTCTTTAAGAAGACTTGTCAAATCATTTTGAGACTCATCGATTTCGTGTCAAACCGTGAGATATTTTGTATGTAGCCTTGAAATTAGGCAATTTTGATTATGGACCAATTTTTAGAGCGGCTTTTTACTAAATAAAGTATTATTTTGAATAGTGAAGACTCCAAATACAACGCTCGCATTAAGGGACACAAATATGTTGTCAAATTACTTCTAAATCATTGATAAAAATGCCGATTACTCTGAAAAGCAGAATGGTAACAATTTTCGCGCCATATTAAGTAAAATAAATTAGTTGTTACAAAGAAGCTTAATTTAGAATGAAGGGAAGTGATGTTGTCATTTTCTTTTTTGGGTTGATGACGGGTTTTCACGGTTTTTTACGAGATTTCAACGAGACAGGGAGACGACCCCACGGGTAGTTGTTTTTATGTGGATCCCGCCCAGAGTGCAATTGTGCACTTGGCAGGGGCTGCTCGGCTCTTGTAGTAAGGCAAGGTATAACCTGCAATAAAGGAGACTTCGAGGGTCGTAAAAAAAGCTCCAAAAATTCCAAGCATGAATGTGGCAGAGCCGCAAAGCCGCGAAGAGATGCAATGTTTACCTCCTTAGTCCTAGACCTAGGCTCTTTTTTCAGGGCTAAAGATCCAAAGCAACATTCCTATCCAATTTGAGAAAAACGAGATCCGATCACTAAGCTTAAAGAAGAAGTCCATACCTAGTTTTCTGAGAACGCTCTAGTAATTTCAAGGCAAAAATTAAGGTTGAAAATAGGTTGTTTATACGGGTAATTTATCATCCGGTTATTTCGACGAACTTATCCGGATTTGTAAAACCAAAGTCCAGGTCAATTTTGCAATCCGACAACAATTGATGATCTTGGTGATCTGATTTCTAGATCCGGTTTTTGTATCCTGGATTTCCAACCCTAACCACACATCAAAGAAGACCATATTGCACATTTTTGCTTACCACATAGTATCTGTAAACTATTGTCAGGGGCACGTCAAGAAAGAAAGAAAGACCCATGCAGTAAGTTTTTTTTGGTATCTGTGGCTTCCCACGGCAATTTTTTGACACCACTGCGTGAAAAATGTGTCCCTACTGCCCATATTTGTTTGGATGCAACATTTCTGCTTCATTTGTCCCCAGTGACATTTGTGGATGGCTGCTTAACGTAAAAACCTTGCATCTTTTCACCTCAAAATTGGGATGATTCCACTGCAGCTGCTTTAATTTCCTATTGATAAGCATCAGATAGATGGTCATCTAGGATGCGATGACCCTGTTATAAAAAAGGGTATTTGATCCTAAATAAGGATGCAGGTGTTAACTGCATTTTCAAGCCCATTTTCACTCTTTTTTTTTACATTTTGTACATTGGAATTCTCTATGGTATCTGTCACATTCTTTTTTATGAATGCTTTCTCTGTTTCCAGGCCATTTATCACATTTAGGGTGGCATCTTTATGCTCTCTCTCAATTGAGTAGATTTTTTTGTCTCTCTGGGAAAACTTTAGTAAGTTGAGCTTCTGAAAGACAAGAATGTTGAAATCGGCCATGTATTGATGAATTTGACAAGTCAAAGAGGTCGCAGCGCTACTGTGCAAATGCTCTAACGCGGGGAGCTTTGAGAAAAGAGAGTCGAAAGCATCCAATTAAAGGGGAAAAAACTGCAAAAAATATGCATTTTACATATTCTCCAGCTGATGCCATTTTTTGTCTTATGCTAAATACCAAGCATACTTAAAAGAAAAAAAAGACACTAAAACGCCTCCTAATGCAATTTTTTAAGGGGAAAATGTATATTTTTACAGACCGGATGCATTCATTTGCCTTAAAAGCAGTTGCGCTACTGTTTTGACTTATTTTACTAAAACATTTCGCTGCTGATACTGTTCTCCTCATAAAACGGCTTAAAACAGGATGCTGAACAGTTTTCCAAGTCATTCTCATCCAAAGAGTAGAGGGATTTTTTCAATGATGACATTACAAAGTTTTGAGTAGGTTTTTCAGTATGTGAAAATAGCACAGTAGTACGTAGATGTCGCAGCTGCACTTAGAATTGCTCATTGGCCTTGAAATTGAATTAGCCTTCGCGCTTTAGCTTTTGTGGAGTAGCTAAGAGAGGATAGTAGTTGGGCTCATCTGCTGCTGCCTTCCTTTTCAAAGTCAATTCACTGCTACCCATGAAAGACCAGCTGTTGCTTTAAAAGTTGTGTACATTAATCGACTACTCTCTACTCTCATACATCTCACTTTTTTTGGCGCACTGATGGGATCCAGACCCGAACGGCTTGTGGTTCTTTCCCATGTATTCTGAATTATGATATTGTTAAACCGATAATACAACACGCGACGCGAGCTTAAAGCATATTTTTCTCGAGAACAACTTTTGAATCTTGTAGCTTTCTAAAAAGCCTTCGAAGCATAGACTAGACATCTAGCGGAGCTTAAACGAAACTCCCAAAGTGCTTTCATATGCTTTGATGCTTATAACAAAAGTGTTCTCACGCTTTACAAATAACACCCCAAAACAATAGAAGCAACAAAGCTGAAAAGCGTATTGTTTTATTCAAATTCACAGCTCGGAGGACAAATACAGGACATTGAGTAGTACAATAAGTAGTCATTTACAAAATCAAAAAGCTCTCTTTGAAATGCCAGTTCCAAGCGTTGTCATTTTAGTTGACTAAAATACAAGAGTCGTTCATTTCGCTTGGCAAATCTTCTGCTGAAGAGGAGATAGAGGATCCATAATCCGAATGAGATTTGGACATTTGAGAAGGGATAGTAGAGATAGAAGGAAAACGTAGAAGGTAATTGGGGATGGCTTCTTCCAGTTGCGTGGCACATCGTTGGATATCTTGGAGGGAAGATTGGATAATTTTGCCCATTTTCATGCTTGACTTTTCAATGTTTTGGTCTTGAAAGTAGTCAAATCTTGAAAGCACTAAATGAATGGTTGAAGCGGCCAAAAGACTGGGATTCAAGTAAGAAAAGGTATAATTTGTCACAGCCAATACTAAAATTGTTTCGATGCGTTCTTTCAATTGTTCCACTTGCAAGTCTGTTAATTGAATGCCGATTTTTGAAAGAATGTGATCAATAAAATCCAAGGAGGTCACAGTTGAAACATCCCATTTCAACTTTTCTAACACGAAAAGTTCAAAATCCTGAAAAGACAGAAGAAAAGAATGATGAGTCTCTCACGCTAATTCGAGCAATTTTCGAATTCCTCAGGTGTCAGTCAGCCATTTTTTGCCGCAGAAAAAAAGAGTCCCCTTGCTCCACAGGAATTCCTTGTTTTACAGATAATCACTAGTGTTTGTAGGGATACACCGACGGGCACGCGAGCTACGTTTTACCAATAAACTTATAAAACGTTGCAGAAACATTGAGCGGAATGCAAGAAATAATCATGGACAGACTCTAATTATAATAGCTTGCAAATTTGGACAAATATATATAGACATTGATTTAAATGCACGATACATTGGTGATGATACTGCATTTATTTTAGCTTGTTATTATGGATACAAATATGTTGTTTAATTGCGGTAAGAGTCTTCCTACTTCGATTTTCAAAGGGACTTTTCAAGGTACCAAAAGTCTTTCAGCCTTTCAAAGCATCAGTGACATTTGTTGTACAAATTCTCCTATTGTCAAACTTCAAAGTTCGTTCTAGCCCTAGTCCAAAGCATCCTCTTCATTAGTCTGGGATTCCACCCCGACAAATATTCAAGGGTGTCAAAAAAAGCGCCCAGTTTTTTAGGTTTTTTTCCAGTTGACGAACGGCGCCACATCAGTAGACTAGAAGAAGATCCTCCTCCTTACCCCCACAGTCGTAAATTAGGGGAAGACTCAGTCTCACGAGAATGCCGAAAAAGTTAGAGAAAAAGATACAAATCTGGCACTAGAACTGCTGCTGCACTACACCACCATACAAAATCTATAAGATGAGACCTGAAAAAAACTACCCCACCCACTAGTAAAGTGTAGTGTACCATACATAATGACTTGGACTGTTGTGACCTAAGCCTGGACAATAACAAAAGGAGAAGAATCTGGACATGCGACTTCTTTTTTTAAGACCTGTTTTTTTCACCAGCTAACAGTGGCAATAAAAATCGAGAAAATTCAGATATCGGTCACTGATAATGGAAAAAGTTCAATGAATGAAAAAGGAGGCAGTTCTCCGAAAAAAAATTCTTGTACCTCCGGCGGGACTCGAACCCGCAATCCCCGGTTTAGGAGACCGATGCCATATCCATTAGGCCACGGAGGCAAAGCTAGCAAACTGAGAGTCTATTGTGAATTTTCTTAGATTTGTATCTCAAAATTTGTTCAAAAGAAAAGGGGAATTAGCTGTCATAAAGGTGGATAAATACGGTTGTATCACGCTTACTTTGATGAACGAAGATAGTCCAATTATAAAAGTACACTCCCTATTTTTTATTGTCTCACTGCTAATTAAGAACTGAAGGTTTGAGCTTGTTAAAAGAATCCCTCAAATTCCCACGATAAGGACCCAGTTCTCAAAGGGGTTTTCTACTTCCAGCATCTCCCCTAACTCTATATTCATTTGTCAGTTCTTGCCAAATATGGTATGAACACTAAGCCCCCTTTTTAAGATAACACTTCAAACACTGACCTGCACTACATATAGGCTCAAATGGACTCTAATCAACCTAAATTACTCAAAAAGGCCATTAGTTTCAAGCAAGGTCAAAATGCCACGTAAGTACTCGTAACTTCAATGAATTGAGCTTCACAATTTTCAAGTTTTTTCATTGGGTGAGTCACAAACATTTTGAAGATAATGAATTCCTTTAGAATTGAGACAAACTAATTGTCCTTTTCTTTGAGTCTCAGATTTTGATCTATATGATAAATGAGACCCCTTGTGTGCATCTGAGAAGGCACGTTTGTGACAGGTCATAAAAAGGGTATTTAGTCAGGAGATAAATTCAAATTCAACACATTTTGACAGCAGATATCTAAAACACAAACAACTTGATTTGGTGCTACTATGCTGTGGACTAATTTTTCAAATGTCTAGACGTCTCTCTTGTCTCTAGCTCTGAAAATTGGAACAGATGAAACGCACGTGATCAAATTCTCATTCCATATTTTTTTTCGCAAAAAAAGATGGGAAGATGAGGCTTTGGTGACAAGTTGTCAACCAAATGGGGCAGCTCATCTCCAGATTTGGCATCATCTCAAATTACACTCACATCCCTAATTTTATTCAAGAAGCTTCCTTCTCAATTTTTAGTGGCCAATTTAGAAGTTTCCAAGCAAAACCTGAAGCATCACAAAAAACGTTGACTTTGAATTTTACACAAATATTATGGGGGAAAATTCAACGGTTTTACAACTTACCCGAATTTCTTGATCGGTTACACTGTAATCAGTATAAAATATTAATTTACTGCCCGGTACAGGTAGAGTTTCTTTGAATTTGGAACTGATCAATAAGCAGACTGTGCCGATTAGTTGTAATCTTTGTTTGGGTATCGAGGGTACACAAGCTAAAAATCGGTCCATGAAATTGACAGCTAACATAAATACATCGGTTGCACATTGACATTCTTGACACACTTGTAGCATCCAATCTGTCACAATTTTACGCATAGAAGGTGTCAATTCTGGTTGTGTTTCCTTCAAGTAATCCACTTGGGAAGGGATTGATGTCACTTCATATTTCAATAGGTTTTGTAGCACTCTTTGGTCGTTGATTAAATTCAAGTCTTTGATGGCTTTCACTGGTTCTTTGTGGTTTTCAATCTCAGTAGGTTGATATTTATGTGTTGAAGGTGATTTCTTGATTGGTTCATTGCAAGCAATGTATTCTTCTTCGCAGAATAGTAAATCTGTACTCATTTTGTTCACATTCTGAAAAATATAAAATTGTACAAAACTCGTCGAAAAAGTAGAAAAACTTTATTTTTCATACCTGCAAAGGTGTAAATCACAAAAACAAATAGTCGTTGGCGGGTGCAATGTTGTTACTGGAGCAGAGGTCGCAACAGGTTTGAATGAGGAAAAATCTTAGAAGGAAGCTGAATAAGGAAAGCGCTGTTGCTCCTCCAGCAGTAACAGCCCCCTCAACCCCCGCGCTTCACTCCAGTAAGGTTGACGCTAAGTGAGCTAACGAACGATTTGGAGGGAAAAGCGAGACTTCTTAACCGATATGATCATCCGCCAACAGCAACAGCCAAAGCAGCTGTTTGGGGACTAAAATTAGCAGTTGGGATAGAGAAGAGCGTCTTCCTTATGGTCAAGACGAGTAGGTTTCTTTGATCAGGTCCGTTGCTGTGTTGCGAGTTTTATCTGGAACGGCAAAGTTCGTGGTCATTAGTCTTTTGAAACTGAACTGAAAGATAGACAACCAACCAATAATCTTGAATATTCATGGAAAATGCACACAGAAAACAGTGGGACAACTAACCACAAAATTGAAACTGCAAATATCAACACAGTAGACTCTTCAGGTGGAATTTTTAAGGTGTACCAAGAATTCGATTGAAAACCCAAAAGGTTCTATGGAAAAATTCAAAGTAGGAGGAGAGATCACATTAATCTTCATGCTTTTCCAGACCGTTTTTTTGCATAAGATCCAACCTTCCTTCCAGTCTTGAGCTATTTACTTTAGAAAAATTCCATTTTAGAGAGAAATACCCCATAAAGTCCAGACAATAGTGTCTGGTCCCCTAAAGGCCTCTCTTTCTTGTTTCATTCCATTTTTTGTCCAACTTTATTGGAATTACCCCGTTGAAAAACTCCCCGTGGTGAATAGAGGTTGTTGCTAGTAGAGCTTTAGAAACATTCTTTTAGAATTTGCATTTAGATTTAGGTCCAATTCTAAAGTCTTCAGCAATAGTCTTGACCTCTCTTCAACCCCTGTTGATTTTTAGACAAGGTTGATCACATTACAGGAGTAGCGGCTGACCGATGAGTTAGTCACCCTCCATATGGAGAAACAACAAGGACATTGAACTCTTTGTTGCTATACATATGCTGCTAAAATTGAGTTTGGGTGTCAATGACCACTGGTCAACGCACTTTGTAGCAGTGGTGCAGGAAGGAAAAGTCTCTAGGGAAACACGGAAGGCATAAAAATTGATGAGGTACCATAAAAAGCCGTTGAAGAAGAAGAAGACTAGCCTTCTTATCTATCTTATGACTAAACAGCAATAAGGGTTTTTACTGAACATTGACAAATGCTTTTACTGTGCTTTTCAAATGAAAAAGTGAGATAAAAGGGGGGCAAAACTGTAATAAAATATCCCCAAAAAATTTCACAAAACCTTCGGCAAAAACTAACAATCATAAATGTAGATAGATAACATGCTACCTAACCACTTTTTTGTTGACCTGTCCATGAAGCTAACCTTTGATTTGGATAATTGACATTGAACGCCACCCTTGAAGTCATCCTTTCATTGAGGTGGCCTCCCCATGTGAGAGTTGAAAAAAAGAGTTTGTCGATCGTGAGAATGATGCTTCACCTACTGCTGATACATCTTTTGTCAAGAATGAAGATGTCAATGAAGGTAGACCACCCAGACTGGATTTTAGAATAGAATAGACCCTCTAATTTGTGTTAGGGTCACCATTTTTTCTGTACATCTCTTGAACCCTTCTTCTAATTCAAACAGCAGGTGCTGAGACAATTTTTTTTTTAAACTAAACTATATAATCAAGGTACAAGGTCGACTACTTTGTTGAAATTCTTGATAGAAAATCCTTTGATTGGAATTGTTGTGAACAGCAGCAGCATACAGCGGCTTTACGCTTTGCACCTGCCTTTCATTACATCACGTGCTTTTCGACAAATAATGGGACACGAGGAGAGGTTTGAAGGAGCTCAAGATCTCAATCTAACAGAACAGCTTCAAATATTAGATTTGCCATGTCTTCAAGGTGTTACCAGAAACACAATTACTTTGATAAGTGCACTAAGAAAGCAGGTGTGAAATAGGTACGTATATAATACAATAATACAGATTGATCTATCAGACTTTTTTATGGCTTTTTAGAAGTTCAACCAAGGACAAGCATTGACCCTATGAATTATAATTATGCTTATGATAGTGGTTAGAAGAGCTTGAGATTATGAGAGGAGCAAGCATGGCACAGAGGAGCCCGTCATAAAAATTCCAAGCAACCCTTAGGTGGGCTGACATTCAACTTAAACCATTTTTTCCACCAGCAGCAATTCATACAAAATCCCCACCTAAATGGATATAGAAGATGATGAGATGAGATTCTGTTTTGTGAATCCAACTGCTGCTTTAGAGTAGTATAGTGAAACAAAAGATGTTTGTCCTTGGACATTGGATATGACTGAAAAAACATTTAGAACTAACTAAAGTAGTGTTAGCTAGGCAGCTGCTGCATTTTTATGCCAATATGAGTAATGTCTAGACTGTGTCTGACCTGTTCTGTGTCACGTGCTACTCTTCAACATCATCCACTACTCTTTTAGGCTCAGATTCCAACTTTTGATACATAACTTTATCACAAGAATCCGACAATAGATGACGGACGGACAAGGGACAACAAGAGCTCAAAAAACCTAGTAAAGAGCCGAAGTAAAAAGATTATAGTACACATCAAGCAGCTGTTCAGCATTAGATTCATATGGGGAAAATGATTAAATATGGTCTGGAGAGCTTTTGAAGCCAATTAAAGTACATATGTAGACTTTAGGCACTTTAGATTAGACTTTGGAATATCTTTGATTTTAAAAGCTCAGGTGTGGAATAATATGGCATTTCCTACCGCAATCAATTGCAAGTTATGCGGTTTAGTGTCCATTTTTGAAGGTTTTTGACCTTCTATGATGTACAATGTACATTCCAGAGGAGGCATAATTGTTAAAGGCACATAATGAAACTTTGGCCCTAGGCTCCTCAGATGTGCAACGTGAGAAAAAGAGTTGAACTACAAAAGAAGGTATGGATTCTTGCATGATGCAGCAAGCTTCATTCATTTTCTGATCTGTAAGAAAGATAAAGTACCATCTATTGATGCATAAAGGAGCAAAAGAGCTTTACAGGAGCACGATAATTCACACTAATCATAACCCATGGGATTTTCAACCTAAGGCAAAACAATTTTTGCCAAGCACTTTTTGCAAAAAAAGGGGGCCTATTGTGGTACTATGTGCAAAAAATGACACGAGGTCTTTTTTGCACAACTCTTGAGTTTAGAACTGACCAAAAGCATGGGAAATAGCTAAAAGGCAAACTCCACCCAATAGTGAACAAAAAATTCCTCGAGATTTATTGCTTGCTCTAATTTAATGCTTGAGAGAATTTCTGCTGGGGCCATAGATCAATACCTATTTTAGAAAAGTGTACATTACATTACTCTTGATGATGATCTTGAAAGTTTGAACTTTTTGTTCTTTGCTCATTATCAAGTGGTTGACACAGGTAAATAAAAAGTTTCTCACCCTGTCACTTTGTCTGTTTGTTTACATGACACATCTTCTCGTTGGCACCTCTATATTCCAAGATTCTAACTGAAGTTCTAAACCGTCATTATCTCCCCTGGAGGTTAAAAATAAAAGATGAATCTGTTCGATCATAAACAAGTCGAGCTTGCTTCGCTTGATCTTTCATGATCAGGTTTAAAGTTATGGGGAACACCAATTCCTCAGGCTACAATCAGCTGAGGAGGCCTGAAAGGAACCTCGGTAAAAAGAGTCGTGTTCTAAGCATAAAAAGCCATCAAAAATGAGGCTATAGATTTCATTACAATTTTATGACATGCCTGATTTGAAGGATAACGTTTGTTTATAGGCTTATATTACGGACCCTTAGTGCTCTAAATGAACGCCATTGCTCTTTTAATGTAGGGCCATTTTTCTTCATGCCTTGGATGAAAATAGGCTCAAAGTAGGCATCATGGTAGGTCTTCAAGAACCCCTCATATTTTTGGGGCGTGGGAAAAGAGTGTTGCTACCACTCTGAATTATTAGTGAAGGCTCTAATTATTACTGGAATGCGGGACCCCAAGACTGAATTTGTGTGTAATTCAAAAAAAGATTTTTCTGTTCTGTGCAACATGGCTGCAAGGCAGAAAACTGTAATGAAGTGGTAATAAACATCATGGTTGCCTGTGCATCCAGTCGTCAAGTGGAGGAAACATCAAATTCTGAGTGAAGGGATCAATTAGAGCATCGTTCAAGTCATTAACGTTCCAACATTTTTTTCTTATTGAAGACTCCCCACTTTTTGAAGAAATTGTAAATCAAGAATCCATTTCATTTCATTCCAAATATTTCATTTGAATTATTGGAATTTTCAAAGGTTTATTTTGGATTTTTTTAAATCCTCTATTTACTCTAGCCTGAAGTTGAACTGTTGAAAGACATAGACATTTTTGGCACTTACGTCTCATTTTAAACTATTTAGAATATTGTGAATGAATGAGTGTTACCTAAGGCTCTTTTTGTTTCAAAGACCTGGCGCCCTGTGAAATAAACAACTGCTGATAATTATTGGGGCTGCTGCTTGAAGCAAGAAGCAGTTCAGGTCATCTCAATAATGATGATCTTGCTCGAGAACCTCTCAAAAAGTATACCCTAACATTTGCATGACAATGATGCCAAGCTGCTCCTGAAACAAAATGATGATTCCCTCAAACAAAAAAGTTCACAATTCAATGGATGAAAATCATGCTCATCTTCAAAAGCAAGAAAGATAAATGATGAAGTGTTGAAGTATTTTTAATTGCATTCCATTTTACTACTAAATATTGACCACCATCTGTGCAAATCTACTTTTGCCACCCGTGGTGCTTGAACAAAAAACCATTCATCAATTTGAAAAAAAAGCACAAGCCAAGCAACAACCAGCTCATTTGAATAAACATGGCTGGGATAGAATATCCAAACCCCTTTTTGTAATGTTTCTACCCCATTTGATCCTTATGGACAGACATCAGACAGGCTTGGGTTTTTAATAAGTGGGTGGTGGGAATAGCCATTTTCAGATCTTTTTCCAAGCCACAAAAGATAAGCATAATCTATGCGAGATGATAAAAGGGAACCGAAAATCAAGCCCTAGGCTTTTTGGATACGATTTTTTATATCAGGGGCTCATTCACGACCTTTTTTATATGCCCTACAGGGATCTTATTTGGATTAGAGTAATTAAAGACTTTTTATATTGGTAGTCTTTAGTCTTGACAATTTTCTGATTAAGGGAAGCTCCTTCCATAGCTAGCATCATTGTGTGTACTAAACAGTAATTAAAAGTTTGACCTCCATTTAGCAGTTTTACACCCTGATTATGGGACGATAATGTACAGGGGACCAAACCCTAATCCCAAATTCATTAGTTGAAAAATTCCAAAATCCTGGGAATTGGTCCTAAAATTCAGTTGATTTGAGATTCTGATCAATTGAGAGTAACGATATTTAACGGACTAATTGTAGAATTCTAGACCAGTGTGTAACTATGAAATAGTGTTCAAAGTCAAAAATTAAGTATTTTCAGTGCCAAGGTCGATGCTATTTTTTAGGTAAGGTTTTTTGTAATTACACCCATGAACACGCCCCTTTAGTAGCTTGATGAAGCTTCTTGATCATCCTTAGAAGAAAAATACTCAAGTGACTCTAGAAAATTAAGGAGAATTAAGCACTGCAGGAAACCACTTGAAAAGAAGCAATCTACATAGTTTCGACTATTGTATAGACGTTAATGTGGTTAAAAAATGCTGCCTGCAGTCTTGGGATCATTAAGCTTCGGGAATCATCTTTTGTCAGGCAAAAGAAAAAGCCAAATTGACTAATGACCTGAGGTTGAAAAGGGGGCTAAAGTAGAGTTCAAACCTGGATTTCCGCAGCATTGCACGCACCTTGAAAAATTCCCAATCTTTTCACCATTTTCTGCTTGAATTTCATGAAAAATGTTCAGAATAAGTCAAACTAAAGAATCCTGATGATAATTACCTTGAGAAAGAAAATCTTTGTTTTTTGCTACAAGTATGGAAAAGGTTATCACCCTTGACCTTAAAAACCTGTCAGCATAGGATATTTCGAAGAAGTAGCTGCTCATTTTGTGGTCAAAGTATTGAATGAGTTAAGCCACTCACGAAATTAATGTGCCAAGTAGGGGCTTCAAAGCACCGCAATTATTGTACGTCATAGAATTGGCTTGCTTGCTACTCGGCCATCCTATGTACTAGCCAGTTAACATGCAAAGAAGAGATTGAGTCATTGCTAGGTGAGTAAAAAATGGCGAGGTAATTATAGCAGATACCTAAAAAGGATCAAGTAGTTAATTAGCAAAGCATCCATCTTCTCAAAACCTTCAGAAACTCAATTCTTACTTTGTGGTGGGCAATTGTGATTTCAACGCCTACAAATCCCTACAAAAATGTAGATTTTCCAGTAAAGTGGAACTTTGAGGTGAAAGTTTGGGTAGCAATGGCAAGTATTATAGACTCATTGATCCTGTCACTTATGGGGTCAATTTATGACTTTTCAAAGCAATGCTGCAATGTGTAAGAATTGGTGAAAGCGTGACATAATAGACACTTTGAGATGAATGTGACACTTCCTGGAGGTCACAACAAAGCAAGATATACCTTGGTCATAGCGTAGAAAATCTAGATTTTCAGGGCCTATTGAGTTTAGTAGGTCATATCAGTTGGTCTAGGTAGTTGAAGTAGCTGTACCAATTGTCTGCTCAACCAAGCGTTAAAACTAGATCATAATGCTCATCAAGCTACCATTCACAATGTGCTTGTAATTGCAATTAACCTAAAAACCATTTGACCAAATGGCTTTATCAAAACCATTCTTCCCTTTTAGTGGACATTGTTTTGAAATTCAGCAGACTACTTTTTTATTGAGCTAGATGGGGTTGAAATATGAACATGATTGGCACGTACCAACTTTCACAAAAAAGCAGGAAAGACCTTGATATGTTCCTTTGTCTGTCCCAAACCATCATCAACCACACACATTGAAGCAGTATTTTAAAAAATAGAAGCAAGGTCATAACTTGAAAGCCATATGGCAAGTAGCACTTTAAAGATGCCATAAGGTAATCCTGCTTCGCTAAAGTTCCCTTTGTAGTAGATGTGTTCTGTCCTCCTCCTCCGCTCCTCGTTCTCATAGCCCAAAAACATTGAGAAGAACCATTTGCAGCGCGCAAGGTTTTTAAATGGCCAAGGGACCGACCCAATTATAATCTTGGGAATGTCCTTGACCATGGCGTCTTTTAAACCAATTCCTGTCGTAAAATGGGTCAGGAATCTAACAAAAGGGGACCTTTAACAATGGGAGGTGAACTATCCTCTGATATTCATTGCTGAAGGGGCACAAAAAATAATCCGGAATATTTTATCATCGGTTTGTTATGTTAAACAAGATCAAATTCAAAGTTGGAGACATTGAATACAACTTTTATGACTCCATTTGGCATTACAATAAAAATCTGAATAGCCATTGCCCATTCAAATGCAAAGAGTTCTAATGTAAACAATTCTTTGAAAAAGAGTTGAGACTGCAAAAAAATAAGAGGGTCATTCAATGCAGACTACTCAATTCAAATTCAATTTTTTTAATGAACTGATAACAGTTTAGCAGGGTTGTAAAAAGCAAACTTTAATGAGTCTAAAGTCTTGATAACAGCAAAAACCATGATCTGATCCAGGTGCTGTTGTGTTTTAGCAACAACGCCGCCACTTGTAAAGTGGATGTTAGATTTTTAATGTGACTACTTCATGCAAGCAAGTTGGTCAATTTTCAGAACACCGACTTAGGTGACCCCTTTTGAAAATTCAATTTAGTCTCTTCTTCTGAGCAAAAACTTGCGAGAGCAAGACCACCCAAAATAGCTTATGGAATTTTTGGACAGCCATAAGGAGGCGGAGGAGTTACAGAAAATAATGAGAGTAAGATTCTTCTTCTTTTTTCTCAAAGGGGTTCATAATGTAACTCCTGACCTTATCTTAGACCCAAATCTTCAAAGCATTAAAGAAAAGTTCTAATGGAAGTGTCAATGATTGCTCACCCAATTTAGAAGATACTCTAGAATCTCTAGAACTTTGGAAAATGGCTCATTTATCTACTTAGACAATTTTAACTCAAGTATCAGGTGTCCCAACGAGTTTTGGACAGTAATTTAGCAAAAAAAACCTCAAAATGTCACGAAAGGCGGAAAAACTCGTGAACGTTGTTTACGTTCTAGCTAATTTCAATTTGACGAATTTTTTGACGTAACTGAAAGTGCTTACTTTTCTGTTGTCTCTCCAAGTTCTGATGGGGGCTCTGTAAACACTAACTTTTTGCATCTGCTTCATGTTCTCATCCGGAACTGAAGGTTTGTTGTTTAGTTCCTCGTCTTTTCCTTCTGTCAGGTTGGTTTTTCAGTCAGTTTGACATTTCCCATCACAGAGGCTTTTGTGCCAAAAGTTGACAATGATGGAAGACTGTTTTTTCAGGTCAGCTTGGCTTGCTTCTTCTGACCCTAAAATAGAGCAGCAATAGAGAAACATTTAGGCAAAATGCACTTATTTTCGATTGGAATCTTGGCCTAAAACACGTGCCCAAGACATTGTTGCACACCTTTTTGTGACAATTGACAGCACCGCCACGCCGATGACATTCGATCTGGTGATTGGCATCGAAAATTGCCAATTAAAATGAATAAAAAACAAGCCAATCAAATTACTATTAAGACGAGTTATTGATTGCTTTTGTTTCTTTTCCTTGTTTGCAAAGTTGGTTTGGTTAAAACTAGTTTGAATTCGTACCTGCAAAACCGTACTTCGCTCACTTCAACGTCATGGCCGCGGCCGGCCGTGGGTCTAATTTTCTTTTAAGTCTTTCGTTTCTTCATAGATTCAAATTCGTTAATTTTAAATTCTTGATTTCAGTTTGGTCTCTTTCTGCTCTGTTGCCCGTGCCTCCACTAATTCTAATGGCTGAGATGAGCCAAAGTGTTGGAAGAGCGACTACTGAGTATCAGCTTAACTCGTGCTTTATTTACTAAAAATTCTCAGCTAAAAGGACGATAAGAAAACAAAAGAAATCAATTATTTTCTAATCGGAAAATAAAAATACACTTCTGAAATTGCTCGTATTTTCCGCAAGAATTCAGTTTGTTCTTTTCGGTGTGTTTTTGTGTCGGCCGTAATTTGTCTCAACTTATCAGCTGACGCTTTGCCGCCCGAGAATCAAAGCACGTAAGTTAATCGAAAGTGATTTTGGTGATTTCAAGTTTGTCCCCGATCCACTCTGAAAGAAATGAAGTACGAGTTCTGTGAAGAAAACGAAGTTGTAATTCAAGAATTTCTAGCTTCTCAGCTACGACAATTATTTGACTTGAAAGCCTCAAGAAGTGGATTTTGTCGTTGACGAATTACGTTTTCGCAATATTTTCTAGATAAACGCGATAAACGAAAATCCCGACGATTTTATCTGAGAATCTACCATGTTTTCCACATCTGCGTTTTAAACAACAGGCCCCCAGTGAGTGAGCATCAGACAAAAAAAAGGGTCTATGACCGTCTCGTTTCCCAAAACCTGGAAATTCAATCACTTTTTATGTCTCATTTTGTCAAGCTTGAGAAAAATGTCTGAGACAGCTTCAGCGACCCCTTCTTTATGAAAAAAGGTGAGTTGGTGACAGTTTAACAAAACTACGGAATTTGCCACATGAGAATTTTTCTTTGAAAAAGAAGCTCTTGACCCTAAAACTCCTTTTTTAGAAGGATGAGCTTTGCTTTTATGGCTTTAATCTTTTCAGAAATTTCACTACTGACCACTGTGGTCAAAGAAGAGCAGGAGGCAGCTGCAACTTTTTTTCAAAGTCCAAATTGATTTTTTGTGTACAAGGCAAATTAGGAAGAGCTTTTTCAATAGGTTTGCGGTCTTTTTGAAAAAGGAGTTTAGTTTTCTTTTCTAAAGCAAATACAGTATGTACGTACTACAAAGAGTTTTTGGGAGTTTTTGTAGCATTGAACATCTGTGGTGTCTCTTTTTGCCTTTCTATCGACACAATAAAAATTGAGAATTGCCATTACATTGTTGCCAAAACAACAAATGCACACCTGTATTGGCTGTTGTAAGCTGTATCTGAGGGCACATACAATATTAAAGCAGGGATTTTTAGATTTTGTATTTTCATTGTAGCAGGTGCCATGGTATTAAAAACGAGCCCCCATTATATTGATTTGTCACCCAATAGTCTATTGTGGTAAAGGCAAAAACGAGACACAGCAACGACGGATTTTCTGGCTCAATCCTGACACATGTGACTTGTTCTGCATCTGCCATGTTTAGTTCCATTTCATGCTTCATTTTCGAAAAGTAACAAAAACCCATAAAAAACCTTTTCTGTTCCTTTTTCTTCCTAATTGAATTTTAAGATAAAAGTTGGAAGTACAACAGTAGATTCTTATCTAGGAAGTGATTTTCCCACAGAAAATCCTGAAACAGAAAAATGGAGACAAGCATCACTTTGCACGCAATTATTGTCTGAGTGATATCACAGTGGGGGAAATCAGAGTCAAGTTCAAAGGTGTAGTGAGACAGACACTGTGACCAATATGCCCCATTCACACTTCATAACATGAAGGTCAATAGCTTGGAAGAAACAGACAACTTCATGAAGAAGGGGGAGAAAAGAACGATTAAAGCCAAATGTTTGTTGTGTCTGTTGGCAGAAGATGAAGATATCAAGTCTCTAGAGCATGCCTAATTGAGGCACAGACAAATCAACACCCAGGCCCCTCTACTCCTGTCTAGAAAATCAATGTTCTTATTTTTTTTCTGCTACTTCTAGAATGTTACACAAGTGGGTACTGTTGCTAAGAAAAGTGCAATAACTGTTTTCTAGAAGACACTGCAGTTGCTTTACTAAAATAAGACCTCTTTTGTGATGCAGACTACTTTTGTAAGGTCCTAAATTGAAGATTCTTTGAGTTCCTTTGAAAAAAATCCGCTTGAAAGACACACTTTAACTCTTGTCACAATTGTCTTTGGAATGTCTTCTATAGGAAAAATGACCTGATGTTCCAAAAAAGGCTGCCTTGTACATTTACTTTTTGAACTTATCTTAGATAGAATTGAAATACAAAGTGTGGTTATGCAGTAATCTTAGTGAACATCTTAGGAATGCGCTCATTCTTTTCATTTTCTTCAGTTGAAAATTATCCACCTGAAGAGCTGAACTGTTGTTCAAGTAAATGGCCTAACTGACGGCTAAGAAAAAAAGAGCAACAAGATGACCCCGGCCACTATAAAGATAGCCTTATTGGCCACCTCTACATTCCTGCTCAACAACTCTCAGAGGGCCCTAAGAATATTTTTGGAGCACTTACCACCTACCTTGCTTCTATATAAAGCCAGACTATGTATTTTCTTAACAATAATATTGAAAAATTGGAAAGAAGCTTTCTTTGTCATGAAAAGATGCTTCAAGTGTTTCTATTCTTTTATTGCGGTTGATTTTTTTAGTAGACGCCTTCTACAAGGACAGTCTACACTTGTGCTTTTGCAAAGGGTATAAATGAGGCATGAAAACTGACCCTCTTTGTCATTCTGAGAGCAAGGTGTCATCATGTCACGTCTTTTGCTCCTTTCTCTTTTTGTCAGCCAGGCGTTTGCTGGTAAGTAAATCTGTTTTCAAATATTTTTCATTAGTACATATGTACTTTGACTACTTTCTATTTACAGTCCCAAGCTTTCTGGTCCGCGAGGAACGGTCTCTTGAGGGCACACCAACCATTGATGTTGTCTTTGATGATGGATTTGAAGACACTTTGATTCTTGACAATATGAATTTCGACAATGAAGATCGAATTGAAGGAGAGGAGATCTGTGATTATTTTGGCCATCTTGCCAGTGATTTGACCGCTTGTGTTGCTGTCACTGGATGTGTTGGAGCTGAGGATCTGGACATCACTATCATGGGTGAACGTGGAGGTCTCTTCCAAATGTGTGGTCAAACAGGAGCAGTCAAAAGGATTGAACCTAGCTTGGTAATATCCTGAACAGTAATTTGAAATATGATAACTTTGATAATCATTTTCAAAATAGCATAAGGATCGTCACATGGTTGCGCAAGAACTCACCATTGATAGACAAAACTTGGTAGTCACAGGTTGGACCAAAAATGCCACTCACACGATTTTCAACTTGCTTGGTGGAGGGACCTATGCTGTTCCCAACAACCAATGGACATTGAGTGGAGATGATGACTTGACCAATGACGCTGAAGATCAAGAGGAGAAGGCAGAAGAAGATATCTGCAAGACACAAGATTGCGAAAATCTACCAGCCACCCAATTATTGAAACTTCAAGTTTTGTACAACAAAGGACTAGCTGAAAGACTTGGAAGCAAATCCAAAGCCAAAAAGAAGATCAGGTCAGCTATGACCCATGTACAAACCTACTACTGTCATGAGTCTTTAGGAACCAAGGTAAAAATCCAACTCGTTGGTGGAATGAAATACTATGATGAAGATAACTGGACTGCCAATGGACAAGCCACCCTGGATAGGTTCAAGACTATTATTGACGCGGACTTCAAAAAATCCAAAGCCGATTTGTTTGTTGGTATGGGTTCTGATGTCAGTCCCTATGGAACTGTAGGTCTTGCCTGGGGTGAAGTAGTCTGCCAACCCTACTGGAGGACTTCACAAACCTCCATCAATGAGTACAGTGACTATATTGCTGCTTTTGCCAACACTGTTGCTCATGAGATTGGCCACAATTTGGGCATGGCTCATGACTTTACTGACAAACACAAGGCTCTTTGCAATGGCAAAGGAATCATGAGCTATGGTACACCTCCAAAAGCATGGTCTGCATGCAGCAAATCTGACTTCACCAACCATTACAGAACAACCATCAAGGATACCAAGGCATGGTGTATGGAACCAGCTGCTGATGCCTGTGCCTCACCCTAATTTTGTTCGGTTCCCCTTTCACTTTTGATTTCTGATCATCATCTAAAATTCCGGAATTTTATGTTGAATTATACTTTTAAAAAGCATCACCACATCACCTGTTTTCCATTTTCAAAGGAGAAGAGACATTTTTTTGCCACTAATCTGTCTGGAGTTTGACAGTCAAGGTATCACATTCCTCATGGAAGCAAACCCCCTTCTGAGACACTTTGTCTCTATAATTTTCCGATAGGGTGACAGGATAAACGACTAGCTGGGTGGTAGCTTAGATCAGAAATGGAAGACCTCAGCTTCAATCATGTGTCATTTATCTACAAGTAGTAATGACAGAAAATTGACTAGTGGGCCACTTTCTGAAAATAAAAGGTTCTGAAAAAAAGGAATTTTAGGTTCTTCTTTCAGAAACTTCTTGAAAAGAAGAGACTTTTGTTTGAGGCAACAAGACTAGACTTAAAAAGAAAAATATATGGCCTTGACCGTAGAGCAGGCAGAGTTGCTTTAGTAGTTCTCAGGCCACATTCTTGCATGGCTAATGTTGCTGAAGTTTTTTAAGCTCATCTCTTTCGCAGTTGGAGAAGAGAGCAACAGAGTAGAAGCCTATCTCATCAAGCTCATCTTTACTGCACCTTCAGTCAAAAAGAGGAGCCCTATTTCAGCCGGAAAGAACCTAAAAGAAGGGACACATTTTTCAGTCAACTAAGCTGCTACTGTCTTTACTTCAGATATCTGATCACACTCTGGAATGTTTGTTACCTAAAAAGGATTCTTGGGATTAAAAATCAAGGAAGAATTGACCAAAATGCAGCTGTCCTCCTTCTGATTTTGAAAGATTTGTTAACTCTTTTGTCACCTGCTCACTTTTTTCAAGGGCAAATACCTTCGAAGAAGGGGGCCTAGTTTGTTATCAATTGTAGAATGGCCCATAAAAAACGGCAGTAGAGGGGCTCAGCAAAAAAGAGCATGTAACTATAAAAAGGGAGATTAGCATCTTGAAGTATATGTGACACTCAGAATGGTGAGTGATTCTGACATGACACCTTCAAAGAATCCCTTCAAGAGAATTAGATAATGGCTTACCTACCACATCTTTCTTTACAGTTTACCTTATACATTCTGTGAACTCTGTCTTCTAACCTAATTTCCGTTCATTGGATCTATTTTCGTACATGCCTAATTCTAAGAAATTCTAGTCCATTGATGGATTTATGGAAAGAGGGATTTTGGTTGATACCTACCATATATCGCAAGGAACGAATAAGATGCCCTCCCCACAAAATACTACCTAGGGCATAAGTTGATCAAAACTTGATGAGAAGATCTATTTTGAGGGCAATCTTTTCTCTTTCATATCCCATGTGGTTGAAACTTGATCAGTGTGCATCTATAGAGAAGGCCATCTATAAAAGCTTTATGCTTTCCCAAGCCTATCCTTAGTCTTAACGTACCATCCAAGATGATCACAATATTAATTTTGGCATTAGTATCCAACTCAATTTGGGCAACACCAATTCATTCAAATGATGGTGACTTTGCCAATGATTTATTTGCTTTAGAAAAGAGACATGACAAAAGAATTGAGGAAAACGTAATGGAGATGGGTCAAATTAGGAATGAGAATCCAGAAATGCTTGGACAACAGGTATGTACCAATTGAAAAAGTATCAAAACAATTCTTTCATTATTGACTTTCTTCTTACAGGGTGGACATTTGGTGAATGCAATGAGAGAGGCCTTAGTCCAAAGCTTTGCAAATCTTATGGAGAGTTCAGATGGAAGTGCCAATTTATCACCAGCGGAACTCGTAGCTCTGATAGCTCTAGGAGATGATAAACAAATGTTTGCTGCAAATAGAGGCTAAATAAAATGACGTTGAAATATATAAGTACATCTTACAGTTCAACCTCCTATTAACTTTATATGTTGAAACCAATTCGCAACTTTAGTTTATCAAGTTTATAGGGGTTGCAAAGTAGGAGATTGAACTGTATGAAGACAAAAGTCATACCCTCAATTCAGGATTTATCTTTTTTCATGTATTGTGCCCATTTTCAATGGCAATTTTCCGCTATCGCCTTGTGAAGGGCAGCAATGAGACATTGATAGTGATGTGCCTAATTTTCCTTATTTAATGAGCTTTGTCACGCCAAATCCAATCTTCTCACACAAGAAGGTTGCTCCTATCAAAAGCAATGAGATAGATGACGGGGTCAACAAAGGAATGACAACACTAGGAGGAGTTGCTAATTGGGCTTAAAAATCTAAAATAAAATCATTTTCAAGTTGCCTGGAGTGGTAGTTGAGAATTGTACCTACCCAAGAGGATTATACCTAGTAATAAAAAGAATTCCCTCGTGAGAAACGTTGACCCAAGTTTACCATCATTAAAGTCAAATCACATGGTCCTTTCTCAGGCCATGATTTTTGGGGAGATTCACTTGGGGGTCACACGAAATCTCAAGATATTTTCAGGGTCAGAGAGCTCTTCTACATTCCCACCACTTGTCAACCTTAACTTTACCCTGTAGGGAATTCTTCCTTGAAAAATTCTGTTTATGTATTTGCCGCAGCAAATGTCTGGAGTCTACTTTCAAATGACCATTCATTTGTTGACACCTTGTAACTCTTTCGGCTGAAACTCTTTCATTTACCAGCAAAACTAGCGAAAATTCTTAGAAACAATTTAGTGAGGGTTGGGAGGAGACAACAGAGTTGATGACAAAAGTCGAATAAACAATCGTAAAATTGTTGTTTTAGAACTTCGTTTTGTGGCAAAAACTCAATAAAACTTTACTGGCAACTGAAGCAGTTTAGGTGTCCAAAGTTAGAACAAAATACTACTGCTTGCTCCACTCAAAACAACATTTTTGCAACAAATTAGGAACGAAAACTAATGAATCTAGCAATTACTAAAAGCCTCAAAGGATAAATAAGACTAGAAAATATGAAAAGTATAGTCACCACAAATATTTTGGAGAATTGTTGGGTTGCTACTCTTCTGCTGCGGTCATTTGATTTTGATGACAGATTACCACCAATCATTGTTCTAACCACAATGCTTCAAAAAAGATTATTTGATAAAAGTTGAAGATAAGAGGATGAAAATCTTCCATTCATTCTCCATTCTTTTTTAGTAATTTTGAGCAATTGTTTTGAGAGTTGACTTTGACTTGAAACTATGTGACAAATGGATAAAAAGGATTTAAAACTGTCAGCAAAAAAGTGAGAAGTAGGCATTAGCACTTTGAGTGACACTCCTCCCATAAGCTAACCCCAACAGATTTGAATGAAAGGAATGTTTGAGAACTTCCTCTTCTTGGATTTATAGTATGCAAATACCAGCTCCATACCTTGTCATGGTAAACATACACTGGGAAAAACTTTTAAAGCTGTCAATAACTTTTGACAACTGTAGAGGTATCACTGACATCACAAGAAGATGAAGAAGCTCTTAAAAATAGTTCTTGACAAAAAAGTGGAGAAGAGCAAAGCAGAGCTAGAGGTTGGCTAATGAGCCAATTTGGCAAGAGTTTTAATCACTAGGTAAAACACACATCAGCAGCTCCTCTCAAAGACAGTAGTTGTGTCCTGTAGAAAAAGTTTTCTGAAGAAAAAGACCCTCTTTTTTCAGCTTACAAATGGCTGAAAATTACAGTGCTACTGAGAGACATTAGATGGAAAACGACGCTTAAAGAGTTGGAACAAAAGGGCTACTTGTCTGATTCAGGTCATCAGCAATTCAAATATAGCAGAAAAAAAAGAAACTCGAAAGAAGTCTCATACCTGAGTTTCTCCCTTGGCTACAGTCTTGAAAAAATACACAAAATTGAATCAAATATTACTCCTACGTTATGATTACACCTACTTACAACTTGACTTTCTTACAATTAGTACTTGTGTAGGTAAATTGTGTAGGTAGTTTTTGATAATTTGTTAGATTTAAAAATGCTTGGATAAGTTTTTGGAGCACAATTTCAAACGTGTACGCTTTAAAATGGGTCAAAAAACACGTGACTTTAAAAGTGCATGATTATTAGATACTCTAGAGTAGGTTTATGAAAACAAAAGAGCAGAAAAACAGAAAAAAGAAGCCGAAAATTCAAGGTGGATTAGTGTGATATTTCTCACCAGTAGACAACAATAGAGTGAGAAATGAAGATTTAAATTAAAGAAAACCCCATTCCCATGAGGTCAACGTTTTGTTAGAGTTTGTAAATGTGGTCACACTTAAGACCGGATGAGTTAGAAGAAGAAGAATGGGAAATCATTATCTGATACAACCCTAAATTTTCGCCCTTGCAACTGCACTTGAGACACTGCTCATTACCACCCATCAACCTGAAAAGGTCATTAGAGAGTCCAAAGTAACAAAGAATTTTGATGCAAGTAGAGGTTGTATTTTATTATAAGTTCGCAACTTTTTACAAAGACACAGACAGACAGAGAGTACATTTTGTTTTTCATATGATATCTAAGGCAATGCATTGCGTAAACAAGAATACATGTATTAAATCATTCCATTGTAGATTGCTAAAAAGTTAGGGGGTCAGAAAAAGTCAGTTTTTGTTGATGATGTTTTTAACCACGAGTAGCTTTGAATAAATCGGCTAAATCCGCCATGTCCATCTCGGGTGCGGCACGTTTCAAATCACTTCCACTACGTTTACGTACGTCGTAAGCGGAGAAAGGTCTGCTGTAAGCTCGCATAGCGTCTCTTTCAACGGATACAATGAAGTTTTTGAACAAGGCTTGTTTTAAAGCACCGGTCAATACAGCATCCTGTAATCCATACAATTAGGTACTTTAGTAATTGTAATTAGTGGTACTTACATCGTAATCAACATCGGGAATGACCCTTTCACCAGCTCCCTTGACATAGTTGACAGGTGAAGCTGCAGCCAAATACAAACAAGCAGATATGAAAAGAAGCAAGACTTTCATCTTCAATGGTTTGTTGTGCTCTGATGCTTCGTGGAAACTTCAAAGTATCTTTTATACGGACAGAAAATGTAAGCGATACTTCAGATACATCCTTAGCCTTCAATCAGAAATTCTAGTCTTTTGTTAGGATATTAGTGAGACAGTTGATTTCCTTTTGACGTAAGCAAGGTCGTAATGAGTGTTCATTGCGTACGTATGTGTATTTTCGTATTTTCCTTCATGTATTTTTCGATGTATTCTTATCTATGGGAGTTTTGATGATTCATGATTTATGACATTTCAGAAATTCAGAATGTAGATCTCACCAGTTCGCATAGTTTCCTATCTCTAAGTTGTGCAATTTTCTTGGAAAATGAAAAGAATCTTATCCTTCTCAGTTCTAGTTGACTCAACGATCCTCCCCCTGAAAAAAATTCTTAAAAGTCTTAAAAGTCAAAATGTTGATATGACAAGGAATTGTCATACACCCCAGTCTCTATCTCACTCATCTTTTCACAGATGTGAATCAAAAAGTCTTAACGGGCAAAAAAGGATGAGGAATGACATAGAGTGGAGTAGCAAGTAGATGAAAGAACGGATATTTCCCACACCCTTAACTACCGGAAACTCTGCGTTTTTTCTGCACTGATATTAATGAAGTACACCCAAGTATTTACGGACCATTTACATAGAGATACAAAGAGTTCTTCAGGTGCTCGATATCCACATACATACATACGTAGATTCATGAGAATGGCTTTTGCGTCATGCTCCATCTCAATTGGCAATTAGCTCATCTTGCGCATCTCAATCTTATTTTTAGCCTCAATTACCAGAAGCGAAAATTTTGACAAGATTTTGAGGATGATAAGGCAGCTTCGTCTTGTTAGTCAAAAGCCATAAAAGAATAGATTCAATGAGAGTTAATCCGTCTAAGTATTTCATTGATCCCAACTTGTTATTGTCTGCACGCACCTTTTAGTCTAATAGATCTGGCGCTATCCCATTTTAGCCCTTATACTGACCAGTCTACCAATTTTCTCTGAGCACTTCTATGAAATTTTTCGCGCCCGATGTTCTAAACACACCTCGTAATTATCTCACTTTTGGTACTAGTTGCTTACCAAAAATAAACTCAGACTTGCCGCGCGTTTTCCGGTTGATGGATGATGTTTAGAGAAGCAGCAACGACAGCCAGCAGCTTACTGACCAGCCTGCTGCAGATCATGTTCCGAGAAATTCGTTCGGCTCGATTGTCAAAACAAAGAACTCAAGCTGAGTTTTGAGCGCCATACATTTTATTAATCACATAGGCAGACTATTATCAAATGTTGCAAATTAGTTTTGGCTAGATGGCGTTCAAGTCAAAAACATTAGCGAACAGGACAAAACTCCTTGTCGCTGTAGTAAAATCCTACTTCCTGAAAATTTCAAATTGGTCTTACAACAAAATGTTACAAATATCAAACATATCATAAAAAGTTTAGAGATCCCGAAAATGTTTAGTTCGATCACTATATCAGCAACTTTATTTAGTAAACTGAATTTTGTTCTCAAATCTGTCGTAGAACTAACTGTGTCCAATACTTAATTTTGTTTTAATTGTCTGAAATTGGTCAAAATGACCGCTCGCGCTGCAAGCCCTTTCGTCTCCCATGTCCCATGTTTATAGAAGTGTAACCTGTTGCCAAAATGTCCACGGGGTGCTAATTTCATACAAAATTGCCGCCACAATTAGCTCTCATCTAAATGCAAAACGGAGGTTTTTCCAAAGCCGCAGCAGCGCATAGGCAAAGGGCGAGGAGAGCAGCAAAAAAGGGGGCAATTAGATTTACTCCTCAACTCGGGATTTTTGTGGTTTTGTGGCTGATTGAAAAGCAAAACAGGGTAATTAGGGCTATGTATACATAATTGCCAAGAGTTATGTTTCCATAGAGAGAGACATGAATCTCGGCGCTGGGATGGTCTCAAAAACGCACCACTTACTGCGGAACTAATCAAGTATTTTAGTGAGCCGCTCCCAATGCTTGACTTACTTTTCATTTTCAGTCGTTTTATGTCGTTAGGTAAGATTTCAAGATGTTTGTTTGCTGTTATTAGGTATTTGTATTTCAATTCAAGTCTGTGATGTGCCAAAATATTTGGATTACAATGAAGTTACAAAATATTTGGAGTTCAATGTGCTTACAAATTACATATTTGCTTGCTACATTCATATTTGGATTCCTTTCTATTGTTGTTTTCATAGCCTTGCTATGGTTGTTTTTTAGTAGAGACACGTCATGTAGATGCCAAACATGCAGTTTCTAGGTCGATTTTTGGCCGATTTTTGGGCCAATGGTCCTTTGGTTTTGTAACGAATGACGACTTTAGGGACAGGAACTGCTTTGCCTCGCAAATTGCGATGAACCTAAAGAGTAAAATTAAGCTATGAAATGAATTTTTGCAGCTCACTTTGCTCGTTTTTTGGCTTACTGAAAATGGCCACATATTTTCGTAATATTGGATTCTTTTGCCTAGAATGGTTCCTCCAAAGCTTCCTCGCTTCAATTTCTCGTTTTTCGACTCATGACCTTGTTCAGTCAGTTGTGATCGTCCATACCGTTCAAGATAGGGTGTTGATCGTCCATACCGTTCAAGGTAGGGAATGCTCTGAACTACGCCAGAAATGAAAAGCACAGTGACGAAAGCAGAGAAAACTTTCATTCTAAAATGGAAAAATCTGAAGGTAAAATATTGTTGAATAGTAAAGTAGGGGAGATCTTACCTTGCAGACGCTGTATTTGCTTCTAAAGTGAGTTCATCAATTTGATGCTCCTTTCAAGCTCCTTTGACTCCACTTTTATAGTAAGCAGAGCCACCAAATATGATGACGTACTCGTACATGTAGGTAAAATGTCGTGGGAGAGAAAATATGGAATAGAAAGTCAAGTTCTTATTGTGTAAATACTTGATGGAAAATATTACCATGAATGAAAGGCTAAAAAAACGCATTTGCATATTGCCAATCAACATTTTCGGTAGATTTTCAAATGTACTGTAACCGGGTCCCTTGAGCAGTGAGCTTGACCTATATGATGACTTTATAGATTCCTTCGTGTTTTTGTATTTTTTTACGGTTAGTAAATTAGCTTTTTGTTGTCCACATTTTTGTCTAGTATGTGACAGCATTAAAAAACCTCTTGAATGAAATTCCTGTACCTAATGAAGATCTTTCCAGTCTTTTTTGAGTGATGAAGCAAAAGGGTTTTTCAAGTCTGAAGCCATAAAATCCAACATCTTTTGGAGACAGATTGAGCGTGAACTGTAAAATTCGAAGCTGAATAAAGGGGCTTTTATAGTGGACCAAAAAAACAAGATTGAATGAATAAGAATTTGGGGCATTTCCTATATATAGGTAGTTGTATTTACGTACTATGCGAGAAAAACGAGCATCTAAACGCCATCTAGCCTTATGCGCGTGCTTTCTTGGTTCTCATTTTCTATTTATATAAATCTTCAAGTAAGCAGCGTCTAAAGAATTTCGCGTTGCGGTATCATTAAAAAGAGCGTGAAATTGTAGACGACTTCTTTTGAGATTTCGTGGTATTCCCTCAAAACAGTTATTTGCATTCCATCACTTTTTTGGAGCGAGGGTAAGAAGATGAGGCATAACGAATGTCATGACTAAATCACAGTTCTTTAACAAGATTTTTGGGTTTGAGTAGCAGCAGACAACATATGTGTAGCAGTAGCTGTACCGTAATAACACGATTTCTGAAAATACTACAAAAGAATGCAAATTCACTGTTGTCAACTCTGGTTTTGACCATGAAACCAAAATTCTCCAAAAAGCACCGACGGACATTCCTATAAAGCAAATGCCCAGCAATTAGAGAAAAACGTCCTTTGTAATTTTCGGCATATCTCCAAATCTGCTGTTAGAGAGGCAAAAGCAGCAGCAAAAATATTTCAAACAAACACTTGTCAGCAATTTTTCAACAGTCCAAATGGACAATAAACAAACCATTCAATCATTTTAGGGCCCCTCCTACCCTATTTACGAGCCATTGCACTCATTTTAGAGCCTCTGAATAGAAGTTCATCTATCGATACTACAATTTGGAAAAAACCAAAAGGAAAACATAAAATAGGGATAAAGTACGAGAGTTAGCAGGTCTGGAAATTCAAAGGGGAACAATAAAAATCGAAGACGACAGTACAAGTCCCTGATTGTAAGCACGTTTGACAGGGGGTGGAAATAGGAGCTTAACTTTTTTTCTGGAACTGCTGAAGTCTGAACTGCTGTCCCAAGATAAATTAGCGGCTTGAAATAGGAAACGTGACTAGAAAAGAACTACGATGGTGTCTAACAGGAAATTGCAAGGTTGCTTTGAATGATGCTCCACTTTTGGGCAGATGTTTCCGGTGGTCCTCCAAACTAAAATCCACTTATTATAGTAGAATCATTTTCAGATCTTTTTTTCAGAACATTTACGATATCTGATCTGATCTCGTGAGAAAAAATAGTGACAACTGGGTAAAATTAATGGTGGACTTGAAGGTTTCTGTTTTTTTCTGGAATTCATAACATTTCTGGTGGTGAAAAGTTGAGCAGATTTATGGATTACATTTTGAGGGAGAATGTCACTTGAATTCTTCAGTTGCTTTTGAATACTTTCATTGGCTTTTTCCTCATTCACTTCTTTTCTGCATCTGGAAAATATGACATAAGTTAGTTTAGTTCTATGAATAGAACTAAAGCTACTCGTTTCCTGTCAACTTGACTTTTCTGCATCGTTCCAAGGTTGATTGGTATCAGATCCCCAATTTTTCAGCTTCCCATGATGACTTCTACAGGATGTGGAGTTGTTCTGCTACGACTGCAACTAAGGCTGGAAAAAAGAGTCAGGCAGCAGGGATAAAAGCAGCAAGCAAGAGAACATCTTTGGACTTCCGGCCTCCTCAGCTACTTTACCATACTGTGGAAAATTTTCTATGCCAGCAGAATTTTACGGCTTTTCCACAGAAGCAGCAAAAAAAGCCGCATTCTCACACGCTCAGCAAGAGGTCAAGACCCTTTTGAATATTCAATCACAGAGCTCTCAATAAAAAAAATATATTCTCTATTACTATTTTACCAACCACGAAAATCTTGGATTTTTGGTCTTGCTCACTCCTCAGTATCTCTATCATACTCAAAAATCTAGCAAGCGTTCATTGATGAAGTCTATCCATTAATGTATTTAGCATTCAAATCAATGTTTTTCTGCATGACTCAGGTGTGTGACTCATGTGTCTATACTGGCAAGCTTTCATTAATGGAGTTCCTCCAGAGCATTGTCTTTGGCATTAAAATCAATATTATTGCTGCTTGAATTTCTCAAAAGTAATTTCTTGAGTTTTTGGTCTTCAGCCCATAGTTCTTTTGAATCACCTTAGATCATGAATGTTGCGGAAAGACCTTATTACCCTCTAGAATCATCCGTAGTAGTACGTGCTTTTCGCACGCCCTTGACCCTGGTGGTGGCTTTTGCATTGTTTTTCCCATCCTCTGTAACTCGAAGAGAGTCTGGAATGAATGAGTCTCAAAAGTTGGTTCCTTTTTTAAGGTGATTCAATTGGTGATGTCCGTTGTCGGATGGCCATTGTAGAAGGTATGAAAAATGTTGCTTCCCATGTCTACTCTTAGGGATGGAAGTTCGCTCTTGACATTTCCCGCCCTCAGAAAACTCCGCCTCTTTCCATGGACGATTTCCGCAGTAGTAGCTGAAAGAAAGAGAGACGACGACGGCTTTCAGAAACTTGTTGCCCCATAACACAGACATGCTCCGATGAACACTAATGCCCCGCAAAAGCAAATGCTCAACATGCGATTCACAGGAAATTTTGATTTCATACCGTGAATTCTGTACTTTTTATGCTTGACCTAAACACGGGGTGACTGAGGTGCGAAGCGTCGAGGAGGTAGATTTTATTTTCATCAATTGAAAAATCGCTCCGCTGTATAATCAGGAGCCTTTGGACACCTACTGAGAGTTGCAAAAGCTTGTAAAACTTACAACTTTGGGGGTTGAACTCTTCGCTTTTTTAGCAAATTCCATTTTGTTTCTTTAGCAGTTCATTATCTTTAGAAGCTTAGCTATGTAGTCTACTCAATGCATTTTTGGTTCTAAATGTGCTAAAAACCCCTTCAAGGTCTAATTAGTCGCCCGTAAATCTTCAAGTAAAGTGCATCAAGTGATCATCATCACAGCTCTTAAAAACAAGCCATTAGAGCTAAGGTGGTGCAGTATGGTCAAATCCCCCTAGACCTAAAGTTCAAGGATTGAAAAATGAGTTGAAAACTCTGCTTTTTTCAAGAAAAATCATCAAGAAACCGAGACAGCAACAGCTGTGATTACAGTAGTAATTAGGAGACTTGCGCGACGCGGTACCTTTGGAGTGAAAATTGAAAAAAAGTTACTTTTAAAAATACTCAAGTTACTAAAGTGACGAATGGGTATGGTGACTTTGTAGGTAATTAAAAATAGTGACTCCATTGGAGAGTAGTCTGCTTAAAAAAGGGAGTCGGTCGGTAACTTCTAAAAGAAAAGGAGGAGAAAATGGGGTGAAAATCCACTTTACTGTTTCTACTTGCTCATGCCAAGTTCATCAACTTTGAAAGAACTTTTAGCCGCTCGCTCAAGTCTTCTTCTCGTGTTTTGGTTTTGACATTAGCCACGAGGGGTTAACTACTTTCAATTGGAGTAGACATTCGCCTTCTTCCCTACCAAAAAAGGTCTTGAATCCATGAATTTTCAAATTGCTAGTTTCAAATTCAACCAGGATATGTTTTTCACTTTTAGTATCCTTTAAGTACCCCATTTACCAGAGTTTACCACTTCATATTTGCAGTAGTCAGTTACTACTCCATTTCCCTTTTATTTTAGTGTGACATTAGCGTTTTTTCTTAGTTTTAAGGGCAAAACTTTAGTGTGGTCTATCCCCCAAAAGGGAGGTCTAAATTCTTGTTAATTGCTGGCAGCTCTACTTCATAATGTAGCTTAAAACCATACCTCCCCCCGCTTTGCTTCGTCCGGTGGGGAAGTCAAAGATGGCTTTTGACTATGCGACGCCATCCAGCCTCAAAGTAATGATATGGGCAACGAATTTGCCCACAGGACACAGTTTCTTTTTCGAACACTAATCAAGCTCCCACTTAAAATCGGGGAAAACTCAATTTGATCCTGCTTAGAAAAAGAGCCGGGAAAAAAACTTAATTGAGTGGTTTGAAATGCCTCAAAAATCTTCTTCTTACCCAAAAATAGAGTCATCCTTTGCCCTTATTAGAAATGCGAAAGAATGTGGCATATCATATCTCGCTATATATATCATCATGCAATCTGGTTAGAAAATTATGTAGAATTTTAGTTCTTCTTCATATTTGCCACATGACACTCTCCTCTTCCAGATTTGGAGAAACTGAGGAGGGTACAACTGATTTATGATACTTGCATTGGAGTATAGTGTGTATATTTTGGCCCACTGTGCAAACTTTGGTGAACTGCACTTTTCCAAACACATCGTCGTGGGAATCAAACAGACATTGCAGCAAAACTGATTTTTATCTCAAAGAGTCGGAAAAATAAAGTTAATGAAGTGAGTAATTGGCTTAAAAAATTCTACAATTTCACAGTGACAGAACTAATGATCTGCGAGAGGAGAGTAGCAAATGCAGTAGAACGGCGCGGTAGGTAAAAAAGCCAAGCAAGCTTGTCAATCTATAGACGAGAAAAACGAGACCTCGGATTGATGGATGGAATCTACCGAAAAATGTATCCCCAAAAAAGAAGTGCAAAAAACGAAACCGAAGCGACGAGAAAAATGCTTTTACATATTGACATTTACACTTACCAGCTGATAGCTCCAAATTGGACAAAGAATGCAAGCGATTTTTGTATCCATTTTGCAGTGCAAAAGTTCCGTTGATAACTCATTTTTTGATAATCGATACTATGTACTGGGTGTTTCAACAAGTTTTGGTTTATGAATTTCACATAAAATCTCAAAATACGAAAAAATCGTGAAACTTTGTTTACATTCTAAAGCAGTGCAAAAAATCCCTTCATTTTGACGATTTTTTTGACAAAATTCTAATTTGGTAACTTTGAGATCTTATTGTGAAAGATTTCCTATTCGAAACATGTTGGGACACCCGGTAGATCCCCGTTAGCGTTATATGAAACAAAAGGTTTCCTAAAGATAATTTTCAATCAATTTTCTTTTTTGGCTTGCAAGCTTCTTCCTTCCTCAATCATAAGCATGACCCTTCAAATGGGTCTGAAAAGAAGGGTGCTATCTCATGCTCAGATGACAGTAAAACTCTTACTATAAAACCCAATCAAGAGCTTTTCTTTGTTGTCATGTAGCTCCAAGGCGGTGGCCACCATCATTTTTTGGCGAAGAAGAAGCAAAGCTTTTTCTTTAAGGGTTGTAAGGGCACTAGGCAGGGGTCCAAGACATCCTAGACTCCCAGCATGAGGGCGTCAACGCCTGCTTCTAAGCCAAAGCCTCAGCAACCCCAACAACCAAAGACCAAAGCCGAGATGGTTTTCCTTTGGAGCTCCTAAAATCAGAGCAAAAATCAGGCGATAATTGGACTCCCTGAGGCGTTGGCGATCAACCGGAGACTCAATTTACATAATAGCAGAGACCGAAAAACTTTTTTGTTTCAACTCAGCAAGGTCTGATCTGGCGAAATTGAGGGTTTGCTGCCCGTCTAAGTATACTATGATTTTCACTCCACTTTCTACTAATCTTCCTGGACAAGTCTTTCAACTAGAACTTTGAAATTGTCAAACAATTCGTCAAATTGAAGGGAGATCTGGCGCTGCATAGCCAAAATGTAAACAAACTTTGACGATTTTTTTTTATCTTTTGTGATTTTTAGATATTTTTTGGCTAAATTCCTATCCAAAGCTTTTAATTGGACACCCGGTATAGTATTAGACCTTCGTAAATGAGGCAAAGTAGTAAGTAAGGTTGAATATATAATTCTATTTCATTTTGTACATATCACAAAGTAGTACATTTTGTTGTATTCAGGGATGATTTCGAAAGGGTATTCAATAAATAAGCGTAGTTGGTTTTCGATTGATTGATAAAATGCCAAATAAATTGCATGGTTGATGTTGGTACATAAGTGTTACATGTAATGAAAGTGTCAATTGACCAAAATTGTACTGTAAGAATCTGATGCTGATGATTTTTGTGAAGGGTGGTCAACCTGTTCATACAAAGGTTGTAAAACATTGGTATTAAAATCTGTAAAAATATCTACAGCAGAAAGTGGTGAACAGGAACGAGAGGAGGGAGAGGCACAAAATTCAACACATTCTTCACTGGTATTACTTATAATGCTGCTGCCATCGTGACTTAACTCTTCATTACAAGTGAGATCGGGAATTAATTCAGGTGTAGTTGTGTCCGCAGGCATGGATTGGAATGAAAGACCTTTTAAGTAATCAGGTAACATGGAATTGATGGCTTCAATACATTTGTCCATTTGTTCCTAAAGAGGTAAGAAAATATTGAAAATCTAAACATTCAATGAAGTATTTGATTTATAACTTACATTAGGTGTATGTGTAGCTGCTTGTATTCTGGGTCTGATGATGGATGAATAAGACTTGGAAAGACTAAAAAGTGATGTCATGATAGCTGAAGCGGCCAACAGACTAGGAAGTTTGTAAGCGAATTGGTAGTCTATCGACATCAAAACCAGGATAGTTTCAGTACGTTGCCTCAGCTCTTCTAGATCCACAAGGTTGTCTAGACCCAACCTGGGAATGACATGGTCTAGGTAGTCCATAGGTGTGATGGCGGATAGTTCCCATTGCATTTTTTCTAGAACAAGGAGTTCCCAATTCTAAAATAAAATCAGAAAATTAGTTTCCCGAATTTCAATACAAAAAGTTAGAATTTTAATAATTACCTTAATTTCTTCGGCATTGATACTGAAATCCGAGTATAAAATCAGATTTTTGCCCAAAATCGGACATGGTTCACGAATTTTAGAAGCGATGAGGAGGCAGACAGCTCCCAAAAGCTGTAATTGTGTTTTGTAGATGGCGCAAGTACATAAGAATCGGTCTAGGATATTAATAGCTAGACAAAATACTTCAGGTTGACTTCGTTCTTGTTGTACAATGTCCAACATCCATTCCGCCACAATTTTCCTCATGTCAGCTGTGATCATAGGCTGGTTGCCCATGTAATCATATGAAGGCATGAACCTCTCTTCGTTCCTCAGAAGATTTTGCAAAACTCGCACATCTTTCACTTGACTCAAATCTTTGATTGCTTTGACTGCAATGGGAGATTGGTAACTAGGCACAAACTCGGGTTTTTCTTTGTGTTCTGGTGTTTTCTGAAGGGAGTCTAAGGCCTCATCGCACATCAAACTTGATAGTATGGATTGTGTCATTTTGTCTTTTGAACTGTCGAGTCGCGGAGATGTTTCCAACTTGACAGTCTGTACTCGTCTGCTTCTGTGGAATGCGTTCAGTGTTGAGAACTGACGAGGGTGAGTGTTGAGTAGCAAGAAGAGCGCCTGTTACTACTCAGCTCAGGCAACACAATGAGGGGCCGCCCGATCAGCTGTTGGCAACAGCTAAAAATGTCCGGCACAACATTTAGGAAGAATTACGTCATGAAAAAGTAAGTGTAACTTTCAAGATATTACACGAGCAAAGCGAGATTTCAAGTCTTCTAAAGGCATGCCGGTAAGTCACCCGCGTGTTCTGTTTACTTTTTTGGAAATGTCAACAAAAACGAAAAAATTGCGAAATGGAAAGGTGACTCTCGAGTTTCAAGCAAAATGCGCTCGCGTGGAAACTTGAAAATAAGATTGTTTAGATTCTAAAGTGTTTTGAAAAGAGATTTCTTGAATATTTTATGGTTTTGGCCTGTGCTCGACAGCAGCTGTTCTGCTCGCTCCGCTGTTTTAGTCATTTCTACGACGGAAAAAGCGTTGAGCTTCCTCCAGAGCTTACCGCCATTATTGCCACCAGTGCTCCAGCCGTTCAACTTGACGGTCCGGACTAGGTACGGTGGTGGGGGCTTTTCCCTCCGAATTTTGACACACAGAGAGAGGCCAGGATTGCTTCCAGGACCGACGTTTCAGTTTCTAGAATGATCACTGTAAAAGTAGTGTCTTTTACAACTCTTAAAACAGTGGAAAATCTTGACATGAAATCAATCACGGAAACAAAATTGACATGATTTTGAATGACAAATGACACCAAATTGACAAAAGTTGCGGAAGTCAAATATTATGAGATCTCAAAATTGGAAAGAAAACACACTGTCATTCTACAACAACCCCTGAGATTTTGCCAGCTTTAGCCACCATTTGACCCCCTTGACCGCGAAGCTGCGTCCAATTTTTTCCAGGGAAAAACCGTCTTGACTGTCCTAGATAATCTATTTTCGGGCGGGAAACAGCGACAGCTAAAGTAGATAACTTTTTGTACTGCTGTCCAAAACTAAAGCGTCGTCATCTTCTTCAAAATTGCTGCGATTATGACTTTAGGATAAGCTTCTTTTCAGCAAAAAATCCCCTAGATAAAATAGTTTAATCAACCCTAAAAAATTCTACAAAAAACTCTTGACCTTTAACTTATACAACAGACTCAAAACTACACAAAATATCCTAAAAAATCAACAAAAGACTCTTGAAATTGACCTTTTTTAAAACTTATGAAACAGACTAAAAAATACCAAAATCTCTAAAAATTTCAAGTCATTCAGTATCTGGTGAGAACCAAAGTAGAAACGTCAATAATATGAAATTATAGTCTTCAGAACGTTCAGAACTTTAACGAAAAATTCTTTTAGACTCAATTGTTTACAGTCTCCTCCTGAAATGTCATGGCGAATGATGTGCTATATTTTACTTAGACAGCTTTTTGGTTGTGTACCACACCTAATGATAGATCAGAAATGACAGGAGCAATAGGAAATCAGAAATCAGAGAAACAAAGGATATGAAATAGCACTAAATGCATTTGTAGTTCAGAGGTAGACTCCCAAATCTGGGAATGAATAATGACCGATCCATTTTTCTCAAATTAGCCACGCTTACTTTTCTGACAACTCTGATTATCTTTTTTTGGAAGTTCTGAAAAATTGGAGATGAAAATTATGTCTCTATCGTCTCTATCAGTGCACGAAAATAAGGGACTGACTGAAGAAGAAAATCTAACAATTTCTTGTACAAATGGATTTGATTACATATCAGAAAATTGGGTTTGTTTAGAAAATTGGACAAGGTAAGTCTTTTCACACTTTAGAATTTTTCTACTGGTTTTTCTTTTACTATTTAAACTATTTGTTCGTTATAATTTCTACTGAATTATTCTTGGAAAAAATATTTGAGCTGTGACAAATAATTTTGCAAAATAATTCATGGCATCAGAAATTCAGAAGGGACATATGTTTGCATTTATGAGAAGCTTGTTTTTGAATTCCAGCTTTAATTTCACTGACATTTGACACAAAAGAAGCAGAATATACAGAAGATTCCTTTTTTGCTTGAATGAATATAAATCCTGAGCAAACAAATTATGGACAATGGAAAGTATAGAGGAGCTCATTGTGACACGTTGTAATAAAGCATCCCCCGATGTGAGGACCAACACGACCTTCATAGAAGACCTAAAAGGACCCCTGAGGCCATATCCAATTTTTGATTAGAGGGCACTTTTTTAGCAAGACAGTCCACAGTGTCATTACCACAATTTATATCACATTGGACCTCAAAGACACACAAAAAAGAATCAATTCATTCATTTCAACTTTAGAATTTGGTATGTTTTTTTTTTCTTTTCAGAACTGGAGATCTAGATGTTTAGAACCACCTTTGCAAATCTCTTCTGACAAATGATTATTAGGGGTACAATACTGCCTTTTTTTGCAACATGTTTACTATTTCTTAACACCCCTTTTTGTATAGCTTTGAAAAGAGGGCACCATGAATAAATTAGTGCCATATTACAGTAATTACTGTGAGCTATCTCCTTTTGCTTGCTGTTGCTCTGCTGCTGACCATTTTGGTACAGAAGAGACCTTCAAGCGAAGCTGTCATAAAAAGAGCCTCATCACAGAAAAATTCCAGTTTTTTTCATTCAATGGATCTTCTTCTTTTGGAGAAAAAAGACACCGCAATTTTTACACTGTAATTTCTAGCCCAAAAAAATACATGCGATTTCGGAATTTGAATTTTTACTTTACAATTCCTGAAAAAAGGAAGAATTATCAAATTATCTAAAATCTATCTCGAAAATATTCGACCAAAATTAATTGAAAATTCAGAAAAAAACCTACTGTTCGAAAAAGATAAAAAAGCTGGACCCGAGGCCTTTTGACAAAAAATGACCATCTTCTTTTTTTCCATTTATGTGTGCCAAATTCTTTTTCCAAATGGTTGACGTTAGTAATGAGCATCTTCTTTTTCCATTTATGTGAGAGAGATGCGAAGAAGATGCTTTTCGAAGATCATCCAAGGACGTTTTAATTTATCAAAGCAGCGGAGGACTTGATTTTTAGCTAAGATTAGATGGTAATTAACTACTAGCTCAGCAAAATGAAGCTTCAGTGTCAAGATGTCTTGCTTCCATAATAAGCTTAGCATCTTTATTTTGTTTTGTTTAGCCCTCAAAAATCTACTTATGGGATGATATTTTTCAAGTAGACTTGTAATTTGAAATGGTTTTAGTCTTTACAATTTTTTAAGCCAAACAAAAAATGCTTAGCACACCTCCTAAGTGTTTGTCTTCTTCTTCTTTTGATCATTGCGACAAGAAGATTCTTTCTCAGCAAAAAATAGTCAGATCTGGTGTTCAAGGTTGAGGATTGGCATCAGATGACAGCCAGATTAGTCATGCCCAAGATTGAGATCAAAAACTGACCTCACATGAGATTCAATCAAGTCTCTTACTTCTCTACTTTTTTTGCTTATTCAGAATTCTAGACCTCCATGCTGTGATGCTCTGGACATTTAAGGGAGTTGTCAAGACATTCCAGGTTTGGGTGGAGTCCAATTTTGTCCAATTTTTAACAATAGGGAAATGAGGAGGTGACAACTTTATCCAACTGATCTTTCAATCACATGGAAAACTTTCTAATTAAACCACAAACTGATTTACATACCTGACTCAAATGGAAAAGAAATGTTGACTCACACCTTGAAATTGAATGTTCTTGATGCCTGAAAGATAAAAGAAGACCTTTTTCAATGGTAGGCCAACTGGCAAGTGAGAAGATGAGTGAGACACTTTTTTGCTGCTTTGTCACCTTGTTTTTCACTTGAATGAATCATCTTTCATGCCTACCTTTAAGAAGTCAAGGAATGTCATTGAAGTTGTAACCACTTCCTGTGAAGATGATGGGTATTTGCCCTGGACAGACAGAAGCAAAAAACCAACTTTTGGGTAATGGTTTTACAAAAGATACTCAAATCTATGTATGTCTAGACATTTGAAATAGTAAAAAGTACATTACTTACAATAGGAAGGGAAGGCCTGAAGTGTATCTTTATTTTCATGCTGTTTGTCAAATAGATTAGCAGATTTTGACCCCCTTGACAGTGTTTGATGTCATGAATGGCCTTCATGACAACACAGCTTATTTGATTTGTGCTCAAAGTGAACCTGCATTAGCTGCTGCCACCAGCAGCTACTTGAAGATAAACATTGACACTGACAGTTTGCGAAATAGACAAATAAGTTCATTGAATCCAAATTCCAAAATACATGTACTACTGCTTTCAAAAATGGAATCCTTTATGTTGTTAAAATGGACTTTGAAATATTCTCTGAGCTATCTGATTTGAATTTAAGCATTAGACTATGAAGTCATCTGCTGAAATCGAGTTTCAGATAACATCTCTCGCTGTTTATCAAAGCAATAAGTAAAGTGTAACAGCACTACTACTACTATACTACTACAACCACTGAGTGTAGCCACATTCCAAAGACGTCACGTGTGTTAAAAAGTAGTTGGAAGAAGCTCAGCCGCCGAGTCACGATCTCATTTCACATTTAGCCTTGAATTTTTGCCGATCTCATGATATTGTAAATGGGCAATAGGCATAAAAAGATCGTCCAATGATTTTCAAGACTATTTTTTGCTGCTAGGCTTTTTTGTACTATTCACGATCGAATTACTTACATCTCTTGAGCATGTTACAAGTCTGAAATTACAAAAGAGGCAAAAGGTGACAAGTGTACTACCGTTTTTTCATAACGAGTGCTTAACTTTTTTTGTCAAAGCATCTTTGAAAAGAAAGAATCCGTGGAGAATATTGTCTTTTGTGGGGGGATTGTAAATTGTTAGTAATTTTGCTGCAGGGCACATTTGACTATTGTTCACTCTATTTTTGGCCCTTAGCTAAAGATGAGATGATACTTTGCATCCAATTTGCATCCATTCAGAACTTCAAAAAGAGCCATGAGAACATTTTTTTACCAAAGATTGAGATGTTTGATTCTGTTTCTTGGTTTTTTCAACATTCTCCCACAAAAAAGTGCAAGAAAGAATTCTTGGCATTGTTTGAGAAGAAGAAACAAGAATGAAACAGTAGTGCATAGAAGAAAAGGAAATCTTTGGTGAGTAGCAAATATTTATTGTTGCAGGAAATACCAAATTATTGAACTAAGCAAGGTGTGTCTTGAAAGATCATGGATCTCTGTCTGCATTCTTTGAGTGCTGGTTTTTTAACAGAACTTACCTAATCCACAATATGACGACAAAGTCTTTCTACTTTTAAAAGTAGTGGGAAGTATTTGAAGGATGAGTGCATAATACATTCATAATCCAGGTTAACAACAATGTTAGAAAAGAAGAGAAAGCCCTTTCTCCATTCTTGAGTAAGATTTCAATCATGGCTGAAGGTCCAGATTTGTACTTCCATGACCTGAAACAAACCCTTTCTCTGATGAATTTGTTACAGAATTTCATCAATGGTACTGGTGTCATTACAAGTGGTATGATCATTCGCTACTTGAAGACCAAACCACCTGGAGCCAAGACTATATTAGATATGATTGCTATAGATACTTTCTACAGTCAAATCGGTACATTAACTGTGTGGGGTTGTATTGCCAACCTTGGTCACTTCAATGGTCAAGCAAACTACCAGTTAGCAGAAATGTTTATAGCCTCTGCTGTCTTTGTATTGGCAATTATGATTGCCAATGTTCAGTCATATATTACAATCAATGCAGTTTTGATATTTAAGCCTGAGTTGATCATTGATGTAACTGATGACACAGTTATGAAGTGCAACAGAGCCTTTGTTTTGACTTACACTCTAATTTCTAAGCTTTTGGATGCTTTGACTCCACAAAATCCAATATTTTTGGATTACATGACTGGCAAGGATGAAAGCTCGTAAGTAAAATTATGAATATGAAATGAATACAAACACAAAATCTATTTCTTTCAGAATTTTGGCTACAGGCTTAGGAACTTATCTTCAATTGGTCATTCTTTTGATCAGCTTGATTGTTTTTCAAATCTACAAGCCTACTGAACCTTCAAAGAAGGGTAGGCTGTTTTTGAAACTCATTGGATGTATCATTGGATTGCTATTCTTCATCAGTTCTGGAGTCAGCCTTAATGACAGTCTCAGTGTAGACTTAGAAGATTCAAAAGATTTCCTTCTCTTGACTGCTTACATCGGAATTATCGTCATTTTTGGATGGATACTTCCAGGAGTCTTTATCTCAAGCTACCAAAGTCTCAAAAGATACTTTAACAAATTGATAGCTGTTACACTCAATTATTTGATTGCTTTGTCTACTGTAATTGTATATGTTAAGAAAAACAGAGTTGATAATTTTGAACCCTAAATAGAGATTGAAATTCAAAAGCAGACACATAAAAAGAATTTCAGTTAAAAGATTGGCTTCTTGTGAAAGTCTTCTTCGCATTTTCTCACACTCGCCCCATCATTAGTTTTCAATGTCAATTTTCTTCGACATCAAAGGTAAGTTTTGAGATGTTTGAAATATCTTCGAATCAAGATCATTGATGATCACAGACAGATAAGATTGTCTGGCAGTGGAAATACGACAGATTTTTTGGCTTCTGCCAACAACTCCAAGTTTACCGAGAAAAAGACAAAGGCAAACGTTGCTGCTGCTACTGCATTCCGATTGACTCTTTTTGGTCAAAGGGTTCTCTTCTTTTCTTCTTGGTGATGTCTGACAAGGGGTCAGACACTATTATTACCCTCATCGGGAGCGTAAAGAATGTCGGAATCATTCCTCACAAAAATGTTGATCACGCGACCCCTTGAGCTGCTGGCAACAGAGGGCCCTATGGTCAACCGTCAACAGAGTATTGAGCCACTGAAGAAGCAAAAGAAGAAGTCTTCCAAGAAGAAATGCATTTTTAAATGGAATGCACTAGTTTAACTAGAAATCATTTGCCTACACATTTTTGAATACTGAAACTGAAAGTTGCGCATGTGCAGAAAATCTTGGCATCGAGCTGAAAAGGAGAAAGCCTTCTTACCTTGCCTCGATGAACGTAGATGGCAGAATGATATGAGGACAAACATACATACCTAATTTTGAAATAATTCAAGGATTAACATTTTTAAAGTGTATCTTTGAAAAGCTTTATAAAATTGAACACCTCCTAATGACATGCAGCGGAACATTTGAAAGGCAAAGTAACGCTTATAATTTGGATAAACAACGATCATATAATTCAAAGCATTAGTTGCTCGTTGTGCCTTTAAGTTGGAAAATTATTTAGTAATGATCATCCGGTTCGAGTGGACCAATGTTGACATATTGACAAGCACAATTTACTGCATTTTGCAACACCAAGTGCTTTTGTAAAATGAAGGTTGAAAATTTCAAGTTATGCATGAGCCACAGACCGACCTTATGATATCGAATTTTCTCCATGCTTGAAAGACGGTAAAAAAGGAAAACTTGTATATATAATTATATATATTTTTTTTATTTGTCAGAGATCTTGATAGGAAATGCACCAATGGATAAATCAATTCTCTGCTCAGCATTGCTTCTGTTTTGGAAATCTGTTTTAGGAGGCCCTACGATTTTATAGATTCCAGACACAGTAACAATGCAGCGGCAGTGACCGCTCGTAAACTCCTCAAATTCCTTCAGGAAAACTTTGTGTAGAAAGACAGAGAGAAGACACACACAGGAAACTCTTTGTTTGACATACTCAATACTTTATTGCCACATATTTGTCTAAACCTTCCAAAAAATCCCAGGAGCGCGTATAAAAAGTAGTGGTAGCACGTGGGGTGAGGTCTCGACAAAAATCCCAATAAACCTTTCAATCCTTGACATTTTCAAGAACCGACAAAAGTTTTTCAAGAGGATTCTTAAAATCCATTTTTTGATTCTCATGGAATGAATAGTGACTTTTTATGATTCAGTTGCTATCTTGCTAGCAGATGTCAAGATATCAATTTTTCAAGACATTTTTGGAAAAGACGTTACTATCACATCAGTTTGATAACAAGAGTGACCAATTTTCTGGTGGCACCCGTAGTTTTCAGTTGGTAGAACTAAGGAGGCCTTCTTCTTCTTCTGTAGAATTTGCCGAAACAGGTTTCTTTCCCACGCCTACTATAGTGTCAAAGAACTCTGTGAAATGTAAATGCATACAAAAGCCATCAAATACTAAAAAGGTCAAAAAAGGTCTCATTCAACAGCTCGTCAAGCAAGCAGCATGTCAGGGAACCAATAACCATTTTGTACCCCTTTTTCGGCAACAAGGCGAACATCCAAATGAATTTGAATTTCAAGGTGGTTCAAAGCAAAAAAGGTTCATTTGAATCACAATCCTTTACTAAACTATGAAAGGTTTTGAAGGTCTTCAAAAAGCTCCCAAAGGTTTCCAAAGGCTTTCAAAGACTCAAAAAGGTACTCAAATGTTCCCAAAAACATTCAAAGCTCCTAAAGATTCTCAAAGATTTTGAAAGGTTTTGCAATGGATTTCAAAGGTTTACAAAGGTTATCAAAGGCTCTCAGAGGTACTAAAAGACTCTCAAAGGCAAGCTCTCAAAGGCTACCAAATACTCTCAAATGCAGTATACTCACAACTCACAGGACACACCTTTACCCAAAACTGCTACTAAAACTATTTGCTTCATATTTATTCACAAGCTTTTATTGGGCCATTTTCATGCCAAGCCACCATCAAAAATGCGCATGTAAATTCCTAACCGAAAACTGTCAACTCTCAAATAGTACTCAAGCTCAAGAGTCAAGTAGAGAAGAGAGCAACGACGTTTTTAGCATTAAAACTCTCGCGTGTTGACATCTCTTCGACCCCTGGAGCTACAAGTTGTAAAATGTCCCCTCTGAAAAATGCTCAATGCTGCCTTGAAACATGAAGTTGCAACATTTTGGAGTTCATGGTCAAGATCAATATTATATAGCGGATCGAGAATATTACTTAGATTTTTGTTGATGGTGTTCCCATTCATGAAGTTGCAACATTTGTGAGAAATGCAAGGTCAAGTCCCTAGTGATAAATGGATTCTCTCAAATATATCATAGGCAGCAAAAAATGAACCTTTGATTGGTTTGTGCTCCTCCGGCCCCTGGGGCAGATCACAAAAAAGCAGGCAAAGCTCCAGATGTATAATGAGATCACAGTAGGAATTTGGGTTTGATAATCAATCAGTGAGTTCTTTCAGATTTGCTAATTCATCTTTGGAGCACTTTTTACATGATTTTTTCATTGTTCAAAATGTACAAATTTTTGTTATATTGTTATATTTGAGCCATTTTGAAGCATTTAGTACACTGTGCTTTCGGCTTTTTTAAGTCGATTGATTGCATTGTCATAAATTGACCTCATACATTTTATATTGGTAGAGGTCATCCGATGAACAAGACTTATCTTAAAAGATCCACCATTTCGAGTTTTTTCACAGTTGACAACCAACATGACACGGCACATTTATTCAATGTATAGCAACGTCTTATGATGTAGCGAAATAAAAAAAATCTTGAAATCATCTTGACTCAGACTATTATCCAGTACATTTCATTCAATTAGTATTCAATTGTACATGTCAAAATCTGAAATAATTGAATTTTAAAATAGTCTGCCATTGTGTCCAATTCTTGATTTTTAGAATAGCTACTTGATATCCATTCCACATTCGTCACATGCGGTCCTTTTTAGACCCGCCAAAAAAAGTTGATGAATATTGAGATCGTGGGAACAAGTATTCGAAACACACAGAAATAAAAAAGGTCAAGATTTCAAGAATTTTAATATTAAAATTGACCGCGAGTAAGGCGTGAGAAGTTCACACATTTTCATCCTGTTTTTCGCGAGCACTAAAATGTTATTTAGTAGTAAGCCAATTTTCAGCTAATTAACCGTTTTGAGCCCGGTCATTTACTATTAATGATCATCAATCTCCAATGCCTCAATCTTAGCACATCCGGCGAAGTGCTCATCTTCTATTTTCTGCTAATACTAAAGTAGCTTTTGCGGCGGTCATCAAAAAGACCTTTTGACTTTTCAACCGTAACGAGCAGATTTAGTCGGAGACCAATAATTCTCAACCCAAACTCCGAGGTTGGACTTGAAAGAAGAACCAAAGGGGATTTTTCTATTACTTCTTGAGCCGCTAATCAACTTGCTTCGTCCCGGTCAAAATCCTTCTTCCAGTTTTTCGGCACGTGAAGAAGCTCAGCCCTTCATTGTTTTTTATCTGATTTGGTCCAAGCTAGACTTGAAATACGACCCAATTGGAAAAGGATTTTTCACGGGTATTTGACATCTTCTTCTCGCTACAGTGAATTATGGCCCAACTCAAAACTAAAATTAACAAAAAACTGCTTTGAATTTTGTGTATCTGTAAAATTCAACCCACCCTAATCTTTAGAAACCAAGTCACCCTACATGACATCTTACTCTGGTTACATTGAATTATGGACCCAACTCAAAACTAAAATTCACAAGCTTTGCTCATTTACATTTGACAAACAATTGAGCATCATCATTTGGCAAATCCCCAATTAAGTATTCTAATGATATGGTCTTTTTTATCCCACGGGGGTTGGGATACTTTTTGAGCAGCGTCCCCAGCCTAGGGCTAGACTCGGGAAAAAAATAGCCCGAGCATCCCTTGCTAGTCTTACAATTTTTTGGTCACTTCCTTTCAAGTTCAGGGCCAATTTTCTGCGCGCGCTATGCAATTACAGGTCTCCATTCAAGTTAGAAAAAAGTGTCGATGTCATGCAAGACTTAATTTCCTTTCTGCTCAATTCTACTATTATTCATTCATTTTTGAGTTTTGTTGACCCATGAGTTGCTAACAGAAAGGTCAATCGTCTTTTAGGGGTCAAAAAACTTTTTGGAGTTTCTTGACCATTTCTGAGTCGAAGTGACGACTCGAATTTCAATGAATGTTTTTCTACGCGTCACAGTGTGTGTTAGAGTAACTTTTGGCAACAAAAGTTAAGCGGACAAAACGAAATAACAAAACGCGAGCGAAGCGAGCTAGGTTTTCAGGTGATTGAGCGTGCGATGAGGTCAAAGCGCGCGTGTTAACTCCTTGAATTGACCGTAGCCCGCTTCGCTCGTGTTTTTCTTAGACTTTTGTCCGCCTGACTTTCTTTACAGAAAGTCTAGAAATGTAACAGTGTGAGTCGATGGAAATTGACGTCTCACGTTGATAATTAACACATCTTTACTTCTAATCCGCGACAAGACTGCAGGGTGCAGTAAAAAGATTTACATCTGAGCACAGTTCACATCTGCTCCAGTTCCTCCATCTTATTCCAAAACTCAGAGGAAAATCTGGATGAGTTTCTACTTTTGCTGTACATGTACTAACTTCCTTATCAATTCTTATCAAAGTCACATTTGATTACGATTTTTCAAATGTCCACATGACTACAGTTAAAACATTTTTCTTGGAATTTTCAGCAACATTAATCTCTGGAAAAAATCTTGCATCACTCTATGTTTTATGAGTCAAAACTGAACTCTTCGGTGGAATTAAAATGCAGTCTCATTGACCATACAGACTTGAAGGGTTAGGTTAAACTTTTGGTAGGTCTGGTTAGGTAATACAGTAGAGTCCCGATGTACTTTGTAGTACTGGGTCAGATTAGGCATAGTCTGTGGAGTCTGCGTTATACTTCCACCCCTACTGCTTTTAGCATCAGTTTCTGCAAAAAGCCGTAATTCAGTACTTCCTCCTTTTCTACTGCTGCTGAGTTGTGAAAAAAGGGTCTGTTCACTTTCTGGCAGACAGTAGTAGTCACATCTGTAAAAATCTGTGTGCTTCCAGCTATCCAGGAAGTGTAAAATGAGTTCTTTTGTCACCATTTGGCGGGTTTGTAGCACAGGACATTTTCAAGAAATCTGGGTCAAGTCTGATTGCTTTCTGAATATTCTAAAGTTGCTTGGCTAAGAATTTTAGAGGCATGTAATAAAATGGGTATAGTAGTCCTGGTTCATTAAAAGTGAAGAAGAGGGAAGAACGCAATTGGGGTCAAGAAGCTCTCCAATCAGCAGGTTGATTTCCATAGAAAAATACTACGAAGTCTGCAGGCAGCTTTTGTTTCACAGGTTTTAGTGTCGTATTCAAATTGCAATCATCTCAGATTTAAGTGCATTCCAAGACATAAATCCGATCGGAAATTGAAGGTGGAGCTTAGGCTTATTTCGTCACACCAATTAGACTTTTTTTTCTAGACTTACTTAGGGCTCTGGACACTTGAGAATTTGGTTTCACTACAACATACTGACCCAAATTTTCTCCCTTCTTCTTCGCCCCTTGAATATTCTAATTGTGGACTAATCAGACTTGACCCAGATTTACTCAAATATCCTGAGACGGAGTGTGACTGCTGTCCCGCCAAAAGGAGTGGTGACAGACGAAGAAAAGTAACACCGTCTGCCAAGGAGAATAATAGTGGTAAAAACTAGATTTTTAGGTGAAGAGTTAGTTTGCTTTTCCCATCTAAAGTTGGTCGAACTCTACACTTGACAAAACTCAGCATAAGCGATTATTTGTCTGCGAGTTTTCAGTTTTGAAAGGTTTGGTGAATATTGTCACTACTTTACGAGATCGACGGTCAATTTCCCCAATTTTTCACATCTTGTCCCAAAATCTTCTTTACAACACCACTAATCCTCCTGAGAGACCATTTTTGAGTTTTGACCGCCTGCTGTGAGCTTCTATGCAAATCTGAAGGGATTTTTCCTTCAATAATGTATTGAAAGTAAAAAAGCGAAGCGGCGACCCAAAAACCCAATAAAAAACTTGAAGAGAAGCTCAAAATGAGTTCATCAATTGTGCTAAGGCGGTGTCTCGAGAGACTTGAAAGACTTGAAGTCTCCAACCAATTTTCTCCCAATAATTGGCACCCCCTTGGCTTTTGTGCCATTTTTTCGGAAATAGATGATTTCACGTGGGAAAAAGAATGATTCTTGCCGACTATGGTCACTTTTTTGACTTATTGTCAAACACAAAATGTGGGTTACTAGGTTCATGTCTCTCATGACAATCAGTAGTCCTATTTTTTCTGCAGCAGGGACAAAAGAACCTAATCCCAGAGTTGTAGTGATGATGGGAAAGTGCGAAAAAATCGTTCAATGAGACCCTTTTCATCCTCAATATTGGTTCGATACAGTCATAAAGAACCAAAAAGTTTCATCCTCACTAAAAGAGAGCCAAGTGAGCTACTGACTATTCCTTCAAGTTTTGGTTACTGAGTTAGCAAAACAAATTCCTGAAAGTTTCTTTACATTCTAGCAAAACTCCCTATAATTTTGACTTATAATTTCGCTACAATGAGAGTTTCTTCAGAGAGTTTTCCATCCAAAACATTTGTTGGGACAAATTGAGTTGTACTAATTTTGGCGCGAAAATTGTTACATTCTTTAGGTGCGTGAACCTGAACACAAAACAAGAGCACAAACATATCAAATTTCGTCCAAAATATGGAAGAAAATAATTGTAGCTCTCCTCACTCGTAAAATGCAAGTACGATTGTCAATGAAATGAAAAGTTTCGATTCTATTTCTTTGGTGATGTGTGATTGACGTAACACTCTCTAATTTTCTCGTCAGTTTTCCACAAAGTAGGTCTTTGAATCGTGTTTCCCGTACAGTTCGAGGAGACAGATCTCCCTAGGGTTCTCTTTGGTTTCAGTTCACTATATATCGGGAATTGAATAGAAGTCCTAATTCCATCAGTACCACTGTCAACAGCAGCTTCAAAGCAGTAGATCTAAAAATAGGGTCGCGGGAAAAAACGTCAAGTCGACATAAGAAAGATTACCTATTGACGAGGAAAAAAGGCTTTGACAAGTAGCTGCCGCTGCAATAGCCAAGCAATCCTTCATGCTTTCATGTCACTTTAGATTTTGGGGTGAAAAAGGGAGATAGGTATCTATCTATCTCTCCTCAAAAAGAGGATGACGTCGATGGAAATGAGCCGTGGATGCAGGCCAAGGACTTTTTTTGGTCACATTTTTTCTAAACCTATAGAAAAATTCCGATGTGAAATATGGGGTAAAACTTTATTTTCTGTCAAGTTAAGAGTGTTTCGATTTTCAAGCGGTTTCTAAGCTATTTTTGAGCAATTATTATTATGGTTTTTGCAAACAACCAGATCGATGACATGATGACCTCCTCGGGAAAGGCATTCCACGTCACAAATAATGGAGATATTGCTGCCAATGACGCTCGCAATTTTTCTGGTTGAGCTATTTCACACATGGGAGTCTACATGATAATTGTCAAGTATACTCAGATTTTTGGTGTCTTGTGGAAATGAAGTTATGGAATACCTCAGGCCCCCACAGAGATATCAAAAGAAGTTGAAGTTATCACATAATTCCACTTGTAATTCAAGTATCTTTTCATTTGATAATGTCTCAAATCTCTCTGTTGAAAACCGTAAGAAAGAAGATTATAAACAAAAAATACTTTTGAGTAACAATAATACAATAGAATTTGACCTATTTCTTGAAGATCCACTCCAAAGGTTTCATACTGTATCTACAGTACATTTCATGCAAGAAACTATTTGTAACGTACAATTGTAATGTGCTTGAAATAAAGGTCACAAATGGGTGTACAAAAATTCCAATTTCTGGAATTTCTGTAAAGTTTTCATCATATCATATCAAGCAAGTTAAGAATGTTTCGATTTTTAAGCGGTTTCTAAGCTATTATAGAGCAATTATGAGCGAGTATATGTACGTACATGTACTCAGTTTTCAGGTGTCTTATGAAAATGAAGGTCGAACAAAATCTTTCTGAAGTTTTAGACGATTTATCACATAATTCCACCCGTAATTCAAGTATCTTTACATTTGATAATGTCTCAAATATCTCTCTTGATAATCGTAAAAAAATATACAATGAAGATGAAATTGACGAAATCGATGAATTCACTACTTATGAAGTTTTGGACGATTTATCATATAATTCCACCTATAATTCAGGTATCTTTACCTTTGATAATTTCTCAAATATCTCCATGGAAAATCGAAAAAAAGAAGACAATGAAGATGAAATTGACGAGTTCATTACCTATGAAGAAAGTCAAGTACGTTTGTTTATATTAGGTGTCATCTCAGCGTTGATATTGTTGACTTGCGCTACAGCATTCATGTTGATTACAATTCGTGTAGTTGGGACTTACAGAGATCCAATTCCTGAGTTTGTATTAGAATACAAATACAAAGAGCAATTAGGATTTCCCATACCCAAATTACTTTTTGTGGATTATTCTGGCCATTACGTGATTTATTCACCACTGTTCAACACTCTAGAAAAGTTACCCAATCTAAAGAAAATTCCAAGTCATAGAAGAAGTGCACACATAGACATCATGAATGAGTTTGTCAAAGAGTATGAAAGATACAAAATATTTACAGCAGAGTATAAAGATAATTTGTATTTTATGTATTCTGATCAATTAAGTAATGTCATAAGATACAATTTGGAGACTAAAAACCATAGAGTCATCAATGAATATGATTCTTCATCTATCAATATGCAGATGACAGCTTCTAGTGGAATACAGATTGGCAAATACTTTTGGATCATTTTAGGCGAAGAATTTGGAGGAGCGTATGATTTGAGGCCTCAATTACAAAGCAGTATTTGGCATTTGGAAAAAGAGCGTTGGTTTGAAGGTCCAAACTTGGAAGACTTGCCTTTGGGAGGAATTTCAGATCGACTTTCCATACCAGATTATTGTATTGTATCCGTTGGAAAGAATACTGCTTACATTTTGATTGATGTGTACTTGATGTCTTACAATTTTGATGACTTACAGTGGACAAATCATAGTGGAATTCCATTTTGGCAGCCAAGTACTTCGTTTTCTTTTTCTTTCCCCACTTGTGCTTTTTTCCAAGACAAAATGTATCGTCGATACATTTATGCATGCGGTATTGCTGAATACCAGGATTCCATTTTACGTTGGGAAATCCTACAGTACAATTTAGATACAGATGCATGGATATCAATATCAAAGTATTCAAATACAGAAAAGTATGCTGGATTGACTACACAATTCCAAGGTAATCTGATACAGATATTTCAATCTGAATCGCTTGGAAACGTTGAAATATCAAAAATTATACCCCAAAATTACGAACAAAAAATACTTTTGAGTACGAATAATACAATAGAATTTGACCTATTTCTTGAAGATCAACTCCAAAGGTTTCATACGGTATCTACATTTCATGCAAGAAACTATTGTAAAGATTACTATTTGAAATAAAGTTCACAAAAATTGTTCCAATTTCCGTAAAGTTTGCATGGGAATATCACGCAACCTCGATGAGATCCCTCCGTCAGGTGACAAATAGTCACCCCGCATTTTTTGGGCATTTAGTAGTGATTTTCGGAGAGGCTTTTAGTAGTTTGAAATTCCTTAAAATCACATGGTCGAGCAGACAATAAAGCCTGCCTTAGTGATGAATGAGTGGCGTTGAAGATGGTTCTTTTATACACTTTTATGATGCTTTAGAGAGGTGGAGCCAAGTATTGAAAAGGAAATCAATCTTTAGCAACGCAAGTGTAGTTGAACTTTTAGATGGTCACTGCTTTATTGGTCATCCAGGTGTGAGTGAAGTAACATTTCATTCAAAAAAGGAGGTGTACACTACAACACAAAAAACCTTTTGCTACTATCGGGAATTTTTACAACTTTGACACTTTTCAAGCTTTGGACTTCAACCTTGAAAGCGAATCATACAACTCGTCAACTCCTTGAAATTGAAAAGTGGCACTGTGTTTGAAAATTAGCAAAAAAATGTCTCATTTTCATGGGAAACACTTCATTTGATGTGGCTTGCAGAAAAGGACAATTTAATGATGTTAAACGTTTTCACAACTCAGAAATGAGACTTTTTAAGGTATTTTCAAATACTATAACCCTTTTGAAAATTGGTCAACCAATGTTATTGAGGAAGTAGTAAAAGTCCTTTTTTTAAAAGACTGATTTGCGATGCTTCGGGAAAAGCTCAAAGTCTTTAGAAAGAACAATTTACTGAACCTTCAACACCTCATAGACTTATTTCATGCATTTTTCCAGATCATTTTTTAGCCTTTTGCTAACCTTGAAATGGGAGTCGTAGATTTATGAATATGTTCTACTAGAAGTAGTTGAGAAACATTAGTCTTGGCGGTGGTCGTGAATTCGTTCCCCTGTTGCTTCGAATTGGAAACTACTACCTCTTCTCCTGAGACGAATCTGCTATTCCAAAAAGGAAATGGCCATGGAAAATGGCTATAATACCTTGAACTCTGGAGTCTGGAGAGTAGCTTGAAGACCAAGAAGCAAGCAAAAAAGAATGCATTTTGGAAACAGAAACCATGGGAGGTCAAAAGCAAGACGATTTTCAGGGTCATGAACTAGCCTTATCGTCTATGAAAATCTTGTTGACTAGAAGTGCAATTCTAATGAGATGAAGTGGACAGTTGAGTTCTAAGTGTTTTAGGCTACTTTATAAGTGCATCTGGGAGAATGATGGCCTCGTAAGTGTGTTTTACTGTTTCCCAGGAATCTAAAAATTCTTCAAGAATTCTTCTTTCTTGAGTCTTGACACTGACAGTCCTGACTCAGATTTTCTTGATAGTAAACCAGATCAGCAAATGACTAATCAAATTGCTCTTGAAAGATGAGAGACGCTAAGTTAGTATTTGGCAATTCATCATTTTGCTAACAAACTCTCGGGGGGTCCTTATGAGTAAATTAGAGCTTCAGGCAGAACAATGTCGTTTTCCACAAACTGCCATAATTTCCCACGTCGTTTTGAAGCTTACAAATAAAAGCTGAAAATATTTCGATGTATCCAAATTTTATTTCTGGATACATCCTTGTATTGATAATTCAACTTTAAAATTCACTTCAGGACAGTATTCTACACTAGATGGCAAATGTTGACCTTCCCTAAAAAATAATATCTATGGTTTTCTGATGTGAATGAAAAATACTGTGTGTTTTTTCTTCTTCTATTGATGGGCAGTGACACATCCTTCGATTCCTATTGAGCCTTGAGCTCCCCTTTCAATCTGCTTCATCCGGCCATGTGACAAAGGGAGCCGCACACATAGAATAAAAGGTTTTAAAAATCTGAAAAGTTTTGGCCCAAAAATCTTCTTGGAGAGTGCCGACATAAACAGTTTCCACATGCCTGATTTTTCATTAAAAAGCAGCAACGGATTGACTATAACTAAGATTCTTCTGTCAATGTGCCATTCCGTTGATTCTCAAATTCAATTTTGTTTTGGTCAACTCTGGTGAGTCAGGCAAAGAAATGTGATGAAAAATGTTTACAAACGACATGAAATTAGTTATAGTTGACGTAAAAGACAGAAATAGCCATGTACCGGAAGAAAATCTTGATACGAAATTTTACTGGAAGAACGATAAGTTGAAGTATTTTTGCAGACTTACCATTTGATCCTCCATAGAATAATTTTGTTGAAAAAGCATCTTTCAGTGTCCGTCATACTCCATTCAATTATGGTCTAGCCCACCCCCATGGTCATAGTTCAAGCAAAACAAGATGTAAGACGACTTCATTATTTTTCAGCAAAGTGTAGAATATCGCAATTTGAGTCTATTGAGCACGTGGTCCAGCTTGAAAAAAAATTGGTTACTGGTGACCCGGGAGGGTCACTCTAATTACATTGGTTATGCTTCTTGACAGCTGCAGTAATGGACTTTGGACTTTAATTCATCAGTTTTTCAAACCCACATGTGGTAAAGGGGGCAACAGAGAAGAAGGAGAGACCTTTTGTTAATGAAAGGGCATTGAAAAGCACTACTACCACCACCTGCCTAAAACCTTGTGAGCTGCATGAAAACTGATGCATTTTTAAAACGGATGTTCGAACAAAGGTACAAGCAATATTTATTGCCCAAAAAGTAAAGCAACATGTAATTTTGGGTGCATCATGATTTGAAAATTACGAGCTGCATTATGAGAACATGAATGAAAGACAAGAGCAGTTCCTTTCAATTTTCAAGTCATTCTTAACTTTCAAGATCACAAAACGATAATAAAATCACCTCACTGATTTTGTAGATTAGAAAAAAAGGTAAAAAAAAAGATAAAAATATTTGTCAGGTGTGGGGTTCGAACCCACGCANATTTGAAAATTACGAGCTGCATTATGAGAACATGAATGAAAGACACGAGCAGTTCCTTTCAATTTTCAAGTCATTCTTAACTTTCAAGATCACAAACCGATAATAAAATCACCTCAATGATTTTGTAGATTAGAAAAAAGGGAAAAAAAGAGATAAAAATATTTGTCAGGTGTGGGGTTCGAACCCACGCACTCATACGAGTACCAGAGCTTAAATCTGGCGCCTTAGACCGCTCGGCCAACCTGACTTTCTTATTTAATAATGCACTTTTGCTGACCCCAAAAATCCTGGATGGGTTTTTGAATCTTCAATGCATTGTATAATTGGGGCAATGAGCAGACATAATACATCTCACCACAGTAGGTACTGCTTTATAAGCTGTTGGGAACTTGTCATCATCAAAGGAGGCAAGCTAAAGCAGATTTTTTTTCATTCTTTTTCATGGGAAATTCAACAGGTTTATTTTATGAGAAGTTTTGTAGTAGCCTCAAAAATGTTACCCATTTCCTGCATACTTTTAATGACCTCAGGTATGAAACATCCGGGCAACATTATTTACTTCATCCCTTTTTGCCTTTACTCTACTTGATGATCTAGTATAACAGCTGGAGAATAGGACTACAAGGCAAGTCAGAAGCTGTAGCATAACAATTTCCCGCAAAAACCACCAGAGTTTCCTACTAATGGAGACTTTTGGTAATGATGATGCTTTACAAAACTGTTGCCCAAAAATCATTTAGACTTTAGAGCAAACAGACCTGATGATTACCTCACTTTTGGGTTTGGAGTTTGAAAACTGAAAAGTTGACTGCTCAACAAAATTCAGGAGATTCATGAAGATTCAGAAAAAAGTGTTACTGAATAGACTATTATCCTCATTCATTCTAGGGTTGAGAAGAAGAAGAAGAAGGGCCAATAAATCTTCATTATGAAAAGGTGGTTTTTTCACAAGCTCTGATTAGTGACGTCTGGCTATGATGGATAACCCAACTCCTGGATTTTAAAAGTCTCTCTCAAATAAAAAGGGATGCAGTGATGGGAACCCTCATCCATCTTATGCAAAAGTGCCATCACAAAAGGTTCATTCAAACGTCGAAGAAAAAGGGGTTTGTGAATAACAATTTGCTCCAGCAGGTCAAGTGTCACTTTACAATGGGCTATTGCTTTTTGGCAAAAAAAAACTTCTAGACTACTCTCCTCCAATAACTGATAAAAACCTGAAAGGGACTCTTGGCTGTGTGAGAACCTCTTTTACTACATTTTACTGCTAAAATTCTAGACAGTTCTAAAGTAATAAATATGCCATTTTTAAACTTGTCTCTGTAAAAACTTTGACTGCTGACAAATTGTAAGTCTAACCTTTTGGGAAGAGTCTCTGATGTGAGAATGGTAATCATATTCAATGGACACAAAAAACAGGAAAGGGACAGAGAATTGACATTGAGTTAGAACCTCCATGCAACTGCAATTTTATGCAATGATATTTCATAGAATTGAATGAAAATTACTACTTTACTCTATGATCAACTGACATGCATAAATGTCCATTGTGATAGAAGCTAGCCACTGTTGGGGGTCTAATGCAATATAAGTGCAGATGGTACGACTGATGAATTCCTTTTGACAAAAGGGCTCTTAGTAGTGCTTTTAAACATGAGTTGCTGAGGAGAGCAGCAATCTTCTTGTCCATCCAAGACTTATCATCATCTGCTGCTGTAGTCTATAGAGCAGCTCAAGAATTGTTTACAACGCATCATCTTACCTAATGAACTGTTAGTCAAAACAACATTAGGAGAGTTGCAAGCTGCTTGTTACTCATTCATTTGAGTATCTTGCTAACCACTGATTTGCCACTGATGGACAAGGAGGGCAAATGATGATGACTCAATCAACTTGGGATCATGGATTGGAAAACTGAAATCACTGAAACTGTGAACAAAGATGCAATTGTTCCTTTAGAAACATGTTTCCTAAAATTGCTTTAGGAACTATTTATTGTTTAATGCAGCTGCATGCTTGAAAGACAGCTGAGCATTTTCAAGTTTCAAGTCAGTGGCACAGCCTCTCCCAGGGGGTTTTCTATAGAGAGCAGAACAAGAGCAACCGGAACACCTCAGGTCAATTGTCACAACAACGACAGCAGTAGTGAAGACTGCATCTTCAAACTCAATTTAGCCTCAAGCTTTAGAATGAATGAGCTTTTTTAGACACCCAAACACCCGGTCTAAAACCGACTATGTCCCTCCAAAGCAACACTGAGGCAACACTAGATAGATGGAGTTTAACCTAGCCATTACACAAGGTCATTATCTGTCTTGTTGCTACAGGATAGAAGATCTCTGGTCTGATATTGTGGCTAAATTTGAGACTTCCGTTGAAGCTACAAGGATGAGAGATGCAGTGGTGGTTATGGCCCATTTGTGAGTTCAACTTGTTTGAAATATGGGTGCTAGCAATGAAGAATAATTACCATATGTGAGCTAGCATAGAAAAAAAGAGCACAGCAAAGTAATTAGAAGACGTAACGCTAGCTTCAGTGACAGTTATGGCGTTTTGCTGAGCTATACCCAAAAAAACTGAGATGTTTTTTAGCTTCAGACAGAGTATACCATTTCAATTTGAAACACTTGTATACAATTCTCTGAAAGCTAAAGCTGCAGATGAAAAATGGAACTTGCATTGGATACGCAAAGGTGTTTGACAAAAGTAGATGAGAGGTGGATTATCCTGCTACAAGCTGTATGTAACTTTAGAGAAAAATTAACATTTTAGTGATGGCACATGTTCAGCTTTACTACCATCCAGATGACAGTAATCAAGCTCTGGAGGCAATTACCAAGATTGGTAGTACACTCAATTCGGCTCAGATAATGACCCTCTGCTACCAATTCATTTGCCACAAATTGGGAGCAGAAGGATATGAGATGATGACCAAAGTTCAATTGGGGTTGACTCATATATCATCTGCCACTTTTGATAATGACAAATAAACCAAAAGTAAACCCTTTATGTCTAGTTTGAAACATTTCAAACTAAGATTCAGAACAACCTTCTCAGCCTCTATCGGCGTCGCTTTTTTCATGTCATGTCACGTCTTCTCAGTAGCTGCCAGGCCGGCTCCTGCCACCACCGGATGAAGAGAGCTGAGAACGGCAGTGGCAGAGGCAAGGGTCGGGTCCGTGTCCCCATAGGACACCCCTGAACTTGGTCGGGGTCATAGGTAGTAGTAGAGTAGAGCGCGCGCTCCCTTGGCGCTAGCGATGCGCTTTAGAGGGTAGAGGCCGCTTGCTCCAAAGTTTAGCGCCGGCGCAAACCTAAGCTCTCAGCTGAGCAGCTTCAAGGTGGCATTTAAACGTGAGACTTGCGAGAGACCAGACGTCATTAAAATGGAAGAGCTCTTTGCTATTGAAGAGTTGGCCAAACATGAAAGTCCAGCATTGGATAAGCAAGCCAGAATCCCTCATCAACTGACCATGCCACTGATGGAGATCCACAGTAAGGAAGACCCCGTTTTGTTGGGAGACTCACGAGTTTTGAACAACTTGATTGACAGACAAGCTGAAGTTAAGTCCAAAGATTACTTTACTTCAGTCCAGACTGAGATCCGACCACATATGCGAAAGATTGTCTCGGATTGGATGTTGGAAGTGACTGAAGAGCAACAATGTCAACCTGAAGTATTTCATCTAGCCATCAATTATCTCGATCGATTTTTGGCTACCAAAAATATCAACAAAACTCAATTCCAACTAGTGGCCTCAACTTGCTTGTTTTTGGCTTCAAAATTCAAAGAAACTTGTCCTTTGCCAGCAGAACATTTAGTCATCTACACCGACTACAGCATCTCCGTTCAAGACATCATGGTAAGTCACCAAAAAATTCTTACTTTAAAAGCAATGTATTCATTGTTGTATATTTTTACAGTCCTTGGAAATGACCGTACTTGATGCCCTTCAATGGGACCTATCAGCAGTCACTCCCTACTCCATCTTGGACCACATCCTCAGAACCGTCAACTTTCAACCAATGTTCGACCCACGTGTTGTAAGGAAACATGCCGAGACTTTTGTAGCTTTAGCCGCTACAGAATACAGTTTTTGCCATCAAAGTCCCATGGTTGTGGCCGTAGCCTGCTTGGGAGCCGCCCTCCGGGGATTGAACCCACATGGTTTGGAAGCTATGCTTTCTGCTATTCACCTAAGCTGTGGTCTCCAAATGGTGAGTTCAAGTTTTCTTTATATTTTTTGGCGCTTAATAGTTACTAAGTCAGATAAAGCAAACGGCTTAAGTTCAAAAGGCAGTTTGAATGAAACTGTTTGTATTTAGGCGCCTTCTTATGCCCTTACGTTATATTGTCAACAGTATTGATAACAGGAAATTCCTTTCTTATTTTAGGAGCAAATCAAACAATGTATGGATTTGATTGAGGATTCCATCAAGTTTTCCATGTCTGGAATGAGCTTTCAACCTAATGCCATGAACAACAATGTGGCTACTCATTGTCCCAAGATGCAGAAACAGCAACAATTTTATTCATCGACTTCGACTACACCTACGGATATCATGGATGTAACAAAAGCTTGTGTATATTGATCTCCATTTTTGTACAAAAACAACGACAAACCCTCCCAATAATTTGCATTTAATATCTTTGAAATGATGTGTTTTTGTAAAACACTTCCAGCAAAAAGTATCAAGCAAACTAGTTTATCAACCACAAAAGTTATAGTCAAAACCAAAAAAAGAAAACCAACCAGATTTTTATTTGATTTTATTCATTCAGAATTTTTTGATGTAAAAAGCAAACTATTAAATTCTTACAGATTTTTATTGTACCTGAAATTTCCTATGTATCAATAATTGGATAAGAGATAAAACAATTGACCATTACCAAAAAATTGAAATATAAGAAGGCATTTGAAAAGAAAGAAAGAATGAAGTTTCTTGAAGTGTGTAGCATTGCACACAATAACAACAGCTGGAAACCGTTGCAGCCAGAAAGAAGGATCTTTGGTTGTACACAAAAGAAACTTTAGTGTGTCACCTATTGTCCAAAATTAATGCATTAGTGTACACCCTATAGGGTATAGAGGAGGCAAGGTAGCGGAAAGCTCACATGAAAGCTTTCGTTAAAATCTCTTTCACCAATCTACAACATATCAGATTTTGAGGAGATACATCAGAGGCTTATTTAAAAATCTGAGCACGTTTTTCAGCATATGCATTTGGATTTTGGAGAGTATCCAGAGCTTGATGCAAAATCCCCAATGGCTATTCTTCACTACTTCTATTCAGCTTTTGCAGATGAAGTAGAATCAGACATGCATCGTGCGACCTCGAGAGCAGCATAAGCGTCGCAGAACACATGACAATTGAGCGGGAAAAGCTCACTTACTGCAGATGGCAGAGTACAGCAGTAAAAATCCATAACTCACCCATTTAGAGCTTCAGCATAGTATAAAATTCGAGCCTGATTAGAATAACTTTGACGCTACATATGCAAAGGGCTGCTGCGAGTTACTACTGTTATGCAAAATAACTCGTCTCATTGAACTTCAAAGCCAAATCATCACATGTCTCGTTGCTTTCATGATTCATTATGAGCACAACCCTTCAGATAGGATCAGAACATTGGAAGCATCGCATCAGCTGTTTTATAGAGTTAGGTAAAGATATTTTTCTAGAGTCAATAAACTCTCAAGAGCCTTCTTCTTATCAACTTTAGACTCGTGACTTTTATGCAAACAATTTGACACCAGCAAGCATTTTTTTTCCTAGTAGACAAGACTGATTGATGTCTCTACTACACGTACAAATGTCCCCGTGCTAAAATAAACTTTGCAGGTGCGAGCAACAGACCTGAATCATCATGTCGTAAACGCTTGACCGGCGCGTGGCAATGGTAACGCTGCAGTAGATCACAATGAATTCGTCAAGATACGGATCGGTATCGTGCTGACTCTGTTTACTGATCTCTCTAGATCAGAGATTTTAATCCTATTGAGAAAAATTACCTATATTGGGACACACCAAAAGGACCTCAAGAGACCTCAAAAGACTTTAATATTCTAGGTATGTTTTCAACTGAAAATGAGTTGAAATCTTTTGATTTTAAAGGGGCAAAACCACAATGAGAGCACGAGTCCATCCACTGTTTTTGAAAAGGTGTAATTTAGTATGTCAACCCTGTTTTTAAATGTAAAAGCCTGGAGCATTGTCAATTATTCCAATTGTCATACTTTCTGCATAATTTCTCTTGACAACTATGATTTTTGCATATTTTTTGCCCTAAAGTAAGATGTTTAGCCTGTCAAAACACTTAGCAAATCTGCAGTAGTATGACTCAAAGCAGCTGCTACTTTGCCCTGATGCTGATGTCAGAATGATGGAAGAAAAACAAATAATGGACATGTTAATTGGCTCTTAGAGATACAGAGAGACACACATACACAAGAGTTACAAATATAGAAAAAGGTTAGCTAACTGGTCATCAAATCAAATTTTCATTATGACGGATTGCTTCCCCCTTTTTGTGGTTTTTACTACAGCTCAAGGACACATCAAGAAGCAGATGGTAAATAGAACCAAAGAGAGAACCTAGCGCACACTACCCAAAAGGGTCCCTTTTTGTCACCTGCGATCTACTGTACATAAAAGTTGCACAGTGGTCAAAATTATCAAAAAAGCCCCCCTCAAGATCCATTCTGAAAACTATAGTTTTGGCGTGATGGCGCATAATAATTTCAAAATGGTTTTAGAACAAAATGTTGATAATCAAACACATCATAAAAATAAGTTGCAGATGACAAGAAAGTATTTGCACAAAGACAAAATGCAGATTTTGGTGAATACACTGAATGAGTGAATACATTTCAATGTCGATTTTGATTTATGGAGGTCTTAGACCACTGTGCATTTTAAAGGCGCTTTTCAAAGAGTTTCCAGAGCCGAGCAGCACGTGCTAGTTAACTTGCCCCAAAAAGCGAGAGTTAGTATACGACGACGATTGTAAGGCACCCCCCTGCTGATCTTAACACGTGCCCAAACTCCAAAAATAGACTAAATACAACTCTGATTACCGAAGTCTAATCCCTTGAGAAGACAAAGACTTATCAATGAGTTGTCTCTGACTAATTCAAATGAAGGAATCTTACAACTAGTTTAACTGATTTTACAAGAATTTTATCAAGTCATACTGAGGCTACAAAAACGTTATTTTTTCTATCAAGAGTTGGGATTTCCTTCGTTTGGTATCTCATCAGTCATCAGGTAATCTATACTTTTTCTCCCTTTTTACTAAACTTTTTTAATGTTCCCATCCATTTTGATGATAGCCCATCAATTGCAAAGTATTTTATGAATAGAAAGCAGGGAAGCCAATTGATTTATTTCCTATTGAATAGGAAACATTGAAAGTGGCCAATGAACCATAGATATTCCCTCTCTGTACCTACTTAGTTGAAGAGCAGATGAAAAGTAGGAAAAGTCGAAAATTAAGCGGATTTTTAAAACTCGTGTAACTGGACACGTTAATTTTCAGGTGAAGAAACCCATCACTACTGGATTTTTAAAAGTCCCTTCAGTAATCAGAGAAGTTAGATCGCCTCCGGACACCCTTGTTTTCAACTGCTGTCAATCTTGTGTAAATTATGGAAATGCAGTAGCACAAAAAACAAAGTCGCGTGTCTCGCTCTAGTACAGAGCTTTGGATTGTAAAAGCGGCAGGATACTAAAGCTACAACGGTTTTGCCATTGCCAAAGGGACGCTTAGCTTCAGAAACTTCCTTGTTTATGCTTTGCCCTCATTCAACAGGGGGATTTTAAAAACCAACGGACTTTTCTAGAGAATTCCATCGGGTAAACAATTTGTACTTTGGCTCCACGTGGTAATCGTCGATGATCATACCTGACATACAAAATGACCTGGTGAAACAGTTGAGTCGGAGAAAATCATCTAAAATACGGATACTTTTGATGAAGATGAAAACCGCCGTTAGCTGGCGCTTTTACTAATATGTATTGAAGGGATTGTAATGTCATTTCGCGTGAAACACTTTAGCACAACTTTGCAAAAACGAAACTTAGATTACATTTGTTTTTCAATACTATAGCCTAATAACATTTTATAAATTCATGGTAAGAAGACATCAATAGAAAAGTATTTCAAATCTTCCATCAAAATAGTAAAAATAATAGTGTAATATTTTCATAGAAGGAATTATTACAATGCATTGATTTTCGATAAAAAATCCGTGTGGACATATGACAACCCTTACAAGAGTCAGTAGATTCTGAATCAAGGGTGAATCTCTAGCATTCATCTAACATAAGCATTCAACGGGTGAAGTTTTCATATCAAAATATCCATAGCCCGCTGTGCTAACATTTTAAAAATGAAGCATTTAACCTTGTTCTCTCTTTGTGCAACCAAGCTTTTGAAAAAAACTACAGCGTCGTCTATGTGCAAAAAGATTGAACACAATAAGGCTGCGATGCATTTTTAGGACAAAGCCTTTCATATTTTTTGTGTCACCAAGGGATTAAGCCATTTTGATCAGTAGCAAGCATCCTTTTTTGCCTATAAAATCTCTGCTCGTAAACACCAACGTAAAACTCGCTAGAGAGTGATCAATCGCGCGTGTGGTGATCACAAAAAAACGAGACATAGATGGAGGATCGAGCAGCGAAGCTGCGAGATACCCAAAAATGAAAGTGTCACATGTGAATACCATGCCATTTTTTCAGACATGGTCGTCGTATTGGTAAATTATTCCCCTCTCGCCAAGCTCTATTGTGTGCATTATTGTTGCATCTGCTCTTGATGACTTCAGAGAGTCCTGTCGTAGCCTTAACACAGCGGCCCCCATTAACTCCAGAGCAGCCAGAACCTATCATGACACAGCCTCTGGACTTACCAGACTGTCTGGTTTTGTCGATTTTTTAATTGATCATAGATAAAGTCATCTTTTCGGATTTTATCACTTTTATATCGTCGCATAATTTAACTTCAGTTGCTTGATAAATAATGACGAAAATGAGAAAAAACGAATTTTACTGACGAAAATGCGAAAACGATGCGGTCCCTCGGCGCTTCGCGCCTCGGTTAACTCTGCTTTCATCTGCACTGGATCTCTTTTGAAAAGCCGTGACTCATGTCACTGCTCTATATCTGCAGCAACGCGTTCATATCTCTTTGAGCTTTCACTGATTTATAATTGGGGCGTTCAGCTCCCCACTGGGGGTTCCAAATGTGAAAGCAGCTCAGCTGCGGATCCATCCAGGGTCGTTTCGGGCGTTAACAATAGTAGGTCGCCACTAATGTTAGCTTCGTCAAAATCACTGCATGATGCAGCAATATTTCCACATTTTTTGAATTCAAGGACCCAAAGATTTGGAACGGATTATGGTTTTGCAAAGGTACAAGTGGTGATTGGAATCGCATATATTTTATTAGTTGGCAGATGGGGATTAGTAGAGCCTGAAAAAACATCAAGGGCTTGTCTAGTTCATATAACGAGAATTACTACTGCTCCGCCAAATCGACTCGCACTCTCGCTCATATGTGTAATACAATGAACAGCAGGTGGTGGAAATGATGGCGGGAAAGCCACCATTGCTGCTTACACTTTTGATCAGTAGAACTGCTTCAACAATTACTACCTACCGGAATATGTGATTTTTCAGCTTGCAATTGCGCGTCCGACGCTAAAATAGGTGTTCTGAGGAATTTTTGTCATAAGGGAAGTTGAAGCCATTTGTCACTTGTCCTTCAAGCATCTTTCAATATTTTTTTCACAGCTGAGGAAATGTCCATCCTTTCACACGCTGCTCAACATTGACCCAAAGTCATAAATTGAAGATTCTACAAAAAGTCCTGCTCCAAATGTACTTGGGTACATTGTAGCAGATGCAAAACAATGACAAGTCACCAAAAAGTTCATATTTCAGGGGGTTAAAACAGCGTGCAATTCAAATGAGGAGGACGATAAAAAAGCGCTCTGCTTTTTCAATGAAGCTAATGTGCCATGCATACATAATTGTTTTGTTTTCTCTAAAAAACACGAAGTGTCACCCTAGAACAATCAAAATGATGGTGATGCCATGAATTTATCAAGCTTGGGACTTGGGAGCTGGAAAAACTAGAGCCAAACGAGGACATCATCACAATGTTTGAAAATGATCTAAAATGTATCATTTATATAGAATCAAAATCTACTAGTTCAGTTTTGATCATTTTTTGGCATGAAAATTCAAATGTACAGTTAGTTTGCTTGCTTTGCTCGTAATGTCGCATGAGACATTTTGAGTGATTTTTAAACACTGTGGGTGGGTACAAAATTGCGAGGTCTTTTAAAGTCTGAATCTTTTTTTGAAAAGCCTCTATCCCCTCAAAATTGTCCCCAAATATGCACATATTTTGCGTTATCCGTCTGGTCATGCGAGGATTAGTTCCAGATCTTCTCACATGTGTCTGTCCGTCCTCTGTAGTAGCAGCTGGAAAAATAGCACTGCTGTTGCCTGTCCTGGTCAAGCCATCTTCAATGAACCCTATCCAAATAGTAACTAAAAATCCTCTACTGGAGCAACTGAAGCTCAATTCTTCAATGCTAAAGCTGCTGCTCCCCTTGCTTCTCCACCCCAAATTGGAGCCATTCCTATCATTCTTGGACAGTTCCCACGTTGACTACTATCTTTTCGCACATTTTCCAGTTCTTATCACTGAACGAAATCATGGAAATTTTGATGCTTTTTTGGTCTCTGAAGATGGCCGCGCTTCTTTCCACTAATGATCAGGGCTTTTGTTAAGGCCTCGCTTCTCCTTAGCAGATTTGATATGAATTATCACAAATGTCACATTCCAGCAATGGAATGTCGTTGCTACTAAAGTAGTTCTTGTGATGATGTCGGTACTTCGATCAGAAAAGTGATTGCCTTTTATTCAAACATGTTTTTGCGGACGCAAAGAGCGCCGCATCGACATTGACAAAAGCTCATGGCTTCTTTTTTTGCTGGATTCCCCAAGTTAAAAGGACATGGGACTGAAAATCAGAATGATTTTGTTCAACGTTTTTGCTGCTTTGTAAATTATAGCTTTGCTACTTCAATAGGTAACAAAATATACATATGAATAAGTTACAAAAAGTGAGAAGTGGAAAAATTCAAATTGCATAATCAACCATGAAACGCTTTCATATTCCATTTTTCATATCTGAAATTGAATGCTGACTAAAGTGGAAAAGGCCAAAAAGAATTGAAGAAGGGACTGAAATGAAGTGAATCCGATTGATTTTTTGTGCAAGATCGGAAGGCGAAAAGTCATAAAATACGTCTCCTCAAAAAAAGGGGTGTGTTGCCTTTTACGCAGGATCGACTACAGTGTGCACCACCACTATTTACGACCTGTTATAAGTTTGACCTAATTCGCACAACTGTGATTTTTATGGCAATTGGTGGGAAACATGAGCGCCAACAAGAAGCTCAGATAATTGAATAAAGGACCAAAAATGGAGGTGCGATGCTTTTCATCTTCCCCCTTCCTTTTTTACGATTCCAAATTCCAAAGAAATATGATAACGAGTAGCAAGGCTCCTTTTCATGGCCAATCTACTAGAAAAAGGGACTCAGAATATTTTACCAATTTTCAAAAAAACTTTGGACCATGGTGAAATTGTAGAATTAGATCAAAGTAAAAGCATCATATCATCAGAGATGAAACTGATGGTGAAAGTGAAAAAGAGGAGCAGACTAGAGCTTTTTGCTTTAGATATTTGAGCCGATGATGTGCATTTTGACATCAATAGGGCTGCTTGCCCTTCTGAGCTGCCCCATTCCATTTGGGGTTAGACTATAGAAGGCTACAGACACAGAGGGTGGATCAGGATCATCAGCTTAGCTGCTCTGTAGAACGAAGAGGATTTGCAATATTAATGATTTTTCCAATTGATCCTTCCATCTGCCCTAGTTTTTCATTTCACTTTGAAACCGAGATGGACACACACAAAATCCAATGTTTACATTGGACAATAGAGTTAGAGCAGAGTGAGCATTTTTGATCCTGTGTATTGCGTTGGAGCCTTTTACGAACCAGCAGCAGCAGCTGCATCTATTTAGAAGCTCAGTTGAAAAATCTCGGTCGGCCAAAATAATAAATGGTTTGCACTTTAACACGAGAATTGCAGGTAAACAACTGTATGTTTTTCAACATTGCAGCTCAAAATTCCAGGTTTTCAGCAGAATGATATGTGACAGCTTAAAAGGACTTAAAGTTAGAAACATTCCATTTCTACTATAAGGATACATATCAAGCAAAACTTGATCCTTGAAGGGTATTAAGTGGGATTTAGGGTAACTCTCTTTTTCTTCACGATACTTGTCTTTATACCAAGTGAGTCAAAATATGCTTTTTCAATTTTCACCAGAAAAGTTCAACCATTTTGGTTCATTGTATGTTTTGCTTTTTGGCATGTGTATGAACCCTTTTTTCTTCAAGGACTATTTATTCAAAGTAAACATTTTTTTGAAGGAGGATATATATTTGCGCTCCACTTTGTTTATGGTCTCCATCCTGTGCTACCATCTCAATTGAGGTGGAAACCATTTGAGTGGTGGTTGTACTAGAATTGCAAAAGGTCTTTAAAAGACAGGAGAGAGAGGGGCAGGTGTGTCCTCACAATGTTTCTTCAGAAGAAAAATAAATGGCTCAGGAGGAGCATAGTGTCCACGTGCTACTTTGTACTAAACCAAAAAGTGGATTAACGACGTTTGCAAGCTGCAAAAAAGAAATAAATTAACGAGACCTTGAGCACTTTGCCATATACCCAAAGTACTTTCTTACCATAGATGACTCCAAAAACTAATTTTCAGTGTCAATGCAATGGTTGCAGCTATCTTTAAAAAGCTATACATGACCCAAAAAATATCAAGCACCCTAAAATTGGAAAAAGGATAAAATTGAAAAAAATGGGCAAAAAATATAGTGTGAGGTTTTCAACAGTTGGCCTCTCTACTTTATGAGCTCATTATCATCTGGTAGCTCCTTTTTTCAATTATTTGTAAGCTCACCCCAAAAAAGGTGTTTTTGAAGATGATAGTTTTACGATTCCATAAAAATCCCTGATCCACGTTCCGAAAATTCTAAAAGTTTACGAGCGATTGGGTGATTTCAACTAGGATTACGACCATCAGTGGCGGCAAAAATGGCTTTCCAAAGAGGAGCTACTGATGTAGTAAGCAGGGATGGAGCAGATGAACCAAAAAGCGCGTGTGCAGCTTCCAAAATGTGCTTAGCGTACAGGGTGACAAATATTTGAGGTGGACAGACTTGGGCAAACCATCCAAAGAGACTCAAAAGTGACTAATGGAATTCAAAACAAAGAAATGTCTTGAATGGTGAAATGAAGGACTTTATTGGTAAAATTCTAGACACCCTACTACTATATCGGGTAGAATTACTTTATAAGTCTGCTTGGCTTATGTCACCAATAGTAGGGCCGCAAATTGCTAGAGTAGCCACCCTGTGCCTGGTCATGCATCAAAAGAACGCGTGCCCAATGAATTATCCGACTGTAAAAAATATTTGTCGCGGGGTGACAGCTTTTCCAGCAGTAGCCCACGTTCATGTCATTAAAGACGAGCTTTTAATTTGAAAGCCATCAACATCACCATCATCATCATCAAGCAAGAGTAGCGTAGCGTGTTCAGTCACCTTTTTTATGGAAGGCAGATGAGCTCTAGGTAAACGTAAATGGATTGACTAGAGTCATAAAATTCTGTTGTCGTAGCAGTTATGTGACGTTTTACTCAACTGAACTTGATAAAGAAACTATTTTGTCTCGATTAGGATTATCCTTCATGTTTTCCTTCGGAACACTGTACATAGTAAATCAAATCATCTGTTTTACGTTCTCCAAAGTATCCAATTTCAGGTTGAGAAATTCTTCAAAAAGAGTAAAGTCAACAGTCACTTCCTGTCTCTACAATTGACGAGAATTTCAAAGGTGCGAAAACGAGTGTGGGAATAGCAAATTGTTTGAGCTTTTAGAGAAAAAGACACGAAGGGGGTCAAAAAAGGGGATCCTTACTATTTGTTTGCGGGGGGTCGAGGAGTAGCAAAAATTCTCCTCAATGCTCATGATGGCAAAATGATAAACTCAATTGTTGAGTTTTGGCTACTGTGACACATTGTAAGCGAACACAGCGAGTCGGCGACTTTGTTGAATTGGAGAAAAAAGAGTTGTGCCAGAGCTCTACCCTAAATTCCTCAAAATCATTGTTAAAAGGTTAGGAATTCGAAAATAAACAGCTTTAAAAAATTCCTCTTTTTCTTTCCATTGAAAAGGAGGTGAGACATAAACATGAGAGGAGACTACCCATGAGACTGAAAAAGGGGTCAAAAGGCTCAGTTTACACACTATTATCTCCTATAGAATTTTTGAAAAAAACGAGGTCACCTTCTTTTTTGGTATTGATTATTTAGTAATTTTTGGTCTGCATCATGGTCCATGATGATGATGAAAAATTGTTTCTAAATTGATATGGGAATATAAATGAGACTAAGTGTCAATGCCAACTTCCGTTTTTCATTGTTACAAAAAATGACACACAGGATATTTTATTCCACAGTAGGGGATTCGCTACGGATCACGAAAACGCTGAGAAAAGTTTGCATGTTCTACTTGCTGTATCCTCTAATTGAGGCCTGTCATTAGATTGGAAGCAGGTGCAAAATTCGATGATGCAATATGACTCACATGCAAACCTTAAAAAAGGAATAAATACGACTCATCTCAGCTAATCACTCGTAGTGTAAACGAAAATTTAAGTTTAAAAACTGGCCCCTGAAATATTATTTTTGAGCAAAGGTATCCTTTTAAAATTGAGCATCTGGCATCAGTTCTATTTCGGCATTTTGGTACTAAATCACAAGTTGAAACTTTTGAGTAGTCATAGAGCAGCTGCTGCTGAGCTGACCGGCATTGTAAAAGAGAGACTGAAAGATTTGACACTTTGTCGTAACATGAGCAGGTTCCTGAGTAGGCTGCTCTCTTTATAATTTCGCACAAACAGATGCTAGTCTCTCAATAAAAGGTGTGAGGATCTTTTCAGAATGAGGAGGATGGTCACCCTATCATTTACACTGCTATGAATGCTATGAATAGTCAACGCGCAAGCTGCTAAAATCTAAACCTTTTTAGTGCCTGCAAATATTGTCTGCAAAGACAGATGCTGATTTGAAATTAATCCACGTACTCTACTCCTTATCAATAAAAAACACAGCTGGAGATTTTTTTAACAACTCTATTTTTTTCGAGCTTTTTTAAGTCACCCTAATAAGTGATTTTCGATTGGTTTTCATGGAAAAGATTCTAAAATGTTACTTTTATGTATATACCTTAATGAATTCTTGGACAAAATATTGACTTTTGCACAGTAGTGTGACTTTGGGTGCCTTTTTGAATAATTTTTCGTCAAAGATGAATTATTGTGCATCGCATCTGTAAACCATATGTTTTTCCAATATTGATAGAAGATAACTCTGCTGACTATTGTGGTCACCATTTTAGATGAGAGATCATTTGTCTTTATTTGGCCACCTGTACCTCTTCATTTTCGATTGTCACAAACCACCGCGGCACCGCTGCTAGAAATAATGAGACAGCAAAAATCCACTACCCTAATGTCATCTGCTCTTTTGGTACCTCTTTGACTCTACGTCCGAAAGTTAAAAGCAGTGGTCCGGAAACAACTAGGGAACATGACTTTCAGGTTTTTCTACTCCAAATCCCATGTAGTACAAGTGTAGATTGTACTAGTTTAGTTTATGAAGGTAGAAACTAGCAATTTTCTCACTAAAAACGTCCGAAAAAGGCGCCGCAAATCGCATTTGCGATTTAAGATCCCTTCTTGCTTCGCTTTGGTTAAGAGTTTCAGACAAAACTGCTTCTTCTCATGTGCTGTTGCTGCAGTGTTGCTAGTAACAACATAAAAGACTGGTTCATTTGCCACCCATGGTGATTGGCAAAAGGGGTTGGAAAATGAGAAGGCTAAGGCTGCTGCTGTTGCAAACTCGTCCAAATTGAATTGCTGTCAATCAGCCGTGAATATACAGAATATCGTGTGGGAACGAAATAAGCGAAAGCTTGGCCACTGCAGCAAAAACACATGTTGACAGCATCCTACATCGCGATAACATGAGAAAAGCAAACAATTTTTAATAACATTCATAGATTTTTACGAGGAGGTAATCATCAATTAATTGCTTTGTTAGAGCAGTTATTTTTTTACCGCGCTTTTAGTTTATCATAGTTTCCTTTCTTTAGAAGTGTCTACAAACGGACATATGTTGTCAAGGCCGCGATTCTGTCGAGGAAAACTGTGGAGAGATAGTTTCGAGTGGAGCAATTACAATTATACATATTACCAAAACGAAGGTACATACTAAAAGCATAATATGTAACTATGAAAGAACACAAAGGTACATTAAAATGGTAGAAAATATGGAGATATGATGTCTCACCGCTTTATAGTACACAAAACTTTGGACATCTATACAGTTTTCTTACACACTATCAAAATCTAGGATTTCTTAGGAATTTTGTCAACTAGAATGTTGACATGGCAACTCGATATTCTAGAAATTTTTCATTCATCAACATCAACTTCATGATGATGTGAATATTTTAAAACCATCTCCCTTTAAAATTTTGATTCATAACGGTTTTCAATACACATGGGAAGAATAAGGCTCTTTAAATAAACTTGGAATCAATGGTCACTGAAATTGTGCCAGGAAACTCTATTTTTGTGTGGGGTTTCGCGAGCAACCATTGTCCACCACATTTAGGTCATGGTTACTGGGATTTAAATGGTCGCTGCCGTCGCTATGCTGGAGCTACATAGCAAAGAAAGGGATTTTTAAAAACTTTTCAGCACAATAGAATTCCACGGGTCTGAGTCTGCATAGTGGAATTTTCCAACAAAAATATCCCTGATAGAGTGAGCATCTGCAAAAAGTTACCGAAAAGCGACGAAAACCCCTCTATCAAATCGCCATTAACTCGTTCACACATTTTCAGTTACATCAACCCAATGATTAGGATAGTTGGTACAAGCTGGAAAAACAACAGTTTTCCAGTCCGGTCACACCTCGAGTGCTCTTTTCCCGGAAATCTCATGACTTTTACATGAGGTCCAGACTCCCCGTCGTAGTAAAATCCATAAGTACTGTGCTGAGTGATTAATGGCCAGCTGCTGAACTGGACTTGATTAATATTTTGATGGTAATTCAAGCATGATACCAAAAATTGCTATGGTTTGAGTAGGTCAAATGATCCCTACTTTGTTTTTCATGTTTGGTATCACAATACTGTGTTGTGAAAGTACAAAAGCTACAGATAAGACGTCAAGTAAGTAATTGAGGAGCTTGACTCACATGGCATGACAGGTATATAAAGAAAGAAGGCCATTGGCCTCCATTACTGTTTTGACCTCCTACCATTTACTTAACTATCATTGAGCTCAATGAGGTTAATGTTTGAAACATTTGGTATCAAGGTTGGTAAGGCCTAAAGAACCTAAAACTTTCTGTTTTCTTGACTTAGTTTTAGTGTTCACTATATCAGGATTGCAAGACAGAGGTAGAGTCGAGCTTTCTCTTTTTTGCTTCGGTGGTGGCATAAGAAAGAGAGAAGACTTAGTGAGAGCTGCAAGCATGTAGAGAGTATCTTGGCAACCAAAAAATGAGAGGAGCAGTGACAACAAAGCTACTGCTACTCAATGACTTTCTCCTATGGTCATTGAAGTAACGTGTAAAGCACTGTATAACAGACCTGTTGACAGTTCTTGGAATTCTGAGCATTGCATGAACTATGGGATTCTTCATCATATGAGCTTGCACCAACTATTTCTTCCCATTCATTGTTTTTCTTCAGTTCAATGTTCATTCATTCAATGTCAAGGTGTTGTGGGAAAGGTCTGGTGACCCTTCACGTGCTTTTTTAAAAGACACATGAAAAAGATGATGATGGCAATACTGGTGAGGAAGAGGTTCAACCGCACGTTTTTCTTGGATGAATGAGAGACTTGTCTTCTTATCATTTTAGGTTTAATCACAAATGACTAAAGCATATCCGCTCAGGCTTCTGAACTCATGAACTTGAGGTGCAAGCAGCCAGCAGACCCCCATTATCATTTATAATGACTAGAGTGGCTACATCTATCTGAAACAAAAAAAGGAAAAATTCAACCCAAGGTTGCTATGCTGCTGCTAATTTGAAAATTCGCAAGCATGACCAAAAAACTTTCACGTTTACCACATGTTCAAAAAATAATAGAGATTTCCTGCTACTTGCTCAGCTTCTTTTCCATGTTAAACTATAGTTTAGCTTGTTCTTGAAATTCCGTCAAAGTTCCACTCTAATAGGCAAAAGATCGTTGTGGTTCACTGATCTTTTTAAGGATGTGGCGCCCAAATTTCCGTCAGAATAGCTTCAGGAGCTACCAATTCTTAACTTCATGACAATGAGGGATTCAAGATAGATCAGCCCCCAACAACATCTGGAACAGAGTGTTATTGAGATCAAAAGTTCATCAGGATCAATTCTTACCTAAGTTCCTTTGGAAATAGGTAAGACAGTGTGTGTGAGGTGAGGCATCTTGGGAGGCACAGTTGGCTCAGCAGCAACACATTAGATAATTCTTCATTATTGAGGCCTTGAAAAACGTTGATTCCCATGAGTTTCAAAATGAGTTTTGACTTCCCTTCAGTTGAATCAAAAATTGACGTTGCATTGATAATAATGCATCTCCTGCTCAACTGAGAATTGAGAGGAGCCCCAATTGTAAACATCAACAACAACAAAACATAACTCAAAATAGAATCAATCAGCTTTTTGATCGTCTTCCGTTCTCAATCAACGCGCTACCTTTCAACTGAGTTTTTTGGGAGGTCAAAAAATCAAGATTTTTTTTGTGGTAAGACAACTCTTCGTTTTTTTCTTACGTTTTGCGGTTTCTAAACCTGACAATTTTTTTGCTGGCTGAGCTTGAGAACGAGTTTTTCCTTCTATGTCTGAAATTTTTGTGGTTGAGTCTCCAGAGTACAATATGGCTCAATTGTGAGCGATGATGGTGTTAATGGTCATAAATATCACAGCTTCATGATACTATTCTCTATATAATGATTGGGTATTTGTTGCTCAGTGTTCTCCTTCCATTTTTATGAACCAGTACATTCCATTTTAGGAGCCTAGAGGGGATCTTTTAGGTATTTCCTTTTGCTCAGACCCCGGCTCTTTAGCTAATTACCCTTCAACCCGCTCTTCTTCCTGCAATTGCGAAGGTTCTTTATGCCCCCAACACCATTTCATTAGAATTCTTCCCAAAGAAAATTCGTGACTTCAACTAGGCTTCAATTAAAAATGGCGCCAAAAGGCCAACCTCTTCAAAGTTTATGGAAATGAAATGGACTCCCAAAATCTTAGTAAAAAGTTCTTGTGTGGCACGAGTTCATCTAGTTTGTGACCTCTGCTTCTAACCCATTAGTTTTTAAAGGTCCTGAGCTTCAATAGCTTCTTGTCATTAGCATGGAATGCAACTTTGGTGGGCTACCCATTGAACACCATATTGCACCTGGATGAATGTGCATCTCAATAGTGTTGTGTAGTACAGCAGCATGTTTTTAAAGACTCTAGTCTAATCTTCATGATGGGGTTGTAAAAAGTTGTAACTAGATCTGCTAGAAAAATGGCAAATAGACAATAGCACAGTCAGTAGAGATTTATGGAGGATCCTTTAGGTGGAATTTCAAGCTAGGCTCTAATTTGGAGACTCCCCACTGAGTACAGACTACAGAATTCTGCTGCTAGCATGATATTATTAAGGAACATTCCAAACTCCAGCTCTAATTTGAAATAGAGGAATGACAGTAGTACAACACAAAAACCATCACCCCCTTCAAGCTTGAAATATGAAGTTTGCTCAAAAAAAGTAGTGAAAAAGAGGGGGAAAGAGACGAGGCCAATTTCTGAACTTCAAAGGGAGAATAGATAGATTTCATCTCCTATTTTTTGTGCTTGCCTGTCAAAAAATTCCAGAGTTCGTCTCTAGTGATTTTTAATTGTCTATAATGACAGGCTTTTCCCCAATTTTTACGATTGTTGAAACCCATGAGAACTCGGTTTCCCATCATAATCTTTAAGGTTCTTGAGAAGCGGTAAAGTGTCAAAAGGTGTGATATTTTGCGGTAAAACCTATGATTACCTTAATCCTGCGGCTTTGTCCATTTGAACAGAACAGCATCAGCATTGACCGGAAGGAAGGATATCCTTAGCCAAAAATTCAATGACAGTTTGATGAATTCCCATCGTGATGTCCCATTGGGTCTGCTGACATTTTCCTATGGAACTGGAAAAACCTATTTTGATGAGCACCTGCGCCCTAAACCTTGCACCACTCCAGGACGACAACCATTTTTGGGAATCAATCGAACAACATTGCGAGAGACCTGCATCCGTTCGCATTATTCATGGTTGACAACAAATTCGCGTTGAATTTTTCATTAATCTCTCCGATATATCCGAAAATTCTTCCACTGATGTGACTAAAGGGATTATTGAAGCTTTGGAAAGCTGAAAAATGAATGGATGTAGGAAACGTAGGTACTTTGCACGCTTCTGACCCTATTACAACTATTATCATCATCACCTCCAAATTACAAGTTTCATCGATGAAAATTATGAATGACTCTGTGTCCAACCCTTTTTGCACTGCATACAATTTTTTGATCTCCGACAACATCTGCTTTTTTCCGGTGAAAGCATGAATTTACTCACGCCTACAAGCATCCATTTTGATAGGTAAACATGTGAAATTAGGGTCTTATCTTATATCTCGCTAACATTTTTACTTCCGTTTGAAAGCTTGCTATGCAGGTGAAAACCATTGGTTTTTTGTTGAACATAGAGACACGAGCTGATCTAAACGTGACATCAGGGTCAGACGAGATCGTAATTACTGTTTCCCCCCTCCTCCTATCCTACCAGATAACTCAAGCGCGATGACAAAAACACACCTGTACTATTTTTAACACATTGGTGAACGTGACATTATTACAGGGGTTGTTGTAGATAATTTGGCACTCTTTCAAAATTCAAAACTGTGACAGGACAAGCATAACCGAAAATTAATTCTATAGCAAGCCAAAATATTTTAAAACAAATACTATTGAATTGTTTCCAAAATGAATCCGGGTACGAGAATCTTTTTCGTTAAATAGGAGCTGAAAAATCTGAAAATTGATGTTTTTTTTTTTTTTTTTTTTTTTTTTGGTGCCATCTGGAAGCACTTTTTCACTACCTTTTGTTATGATTCATTCATAACCAGGAGAAAATTTTCATTGATATCTCGGTAAATCAGTATTCAACCCAAATCAAAGTGAAAAATACCATCAAATCAAGAATGGAATTGGCATTTATTAAAGGCGTCTCAAAAAGACAAAAGATTCCGATATTGAAAGAATTTGTCAAACATTGGGATGAGATATGACAGAAATCCATTACATCATGCATCAAGCCTAAAACTTGTA
>LT727927.1:211545-261079 GCA_900157175.1 Oithona nana | reverse complement strand
AAAATACCATCAAATCAAGAATGGAATTGGCATTTATTAAAGGCGTCTCAAAGAGACAAAAGATTCCAATATTGAAAGAATTTGTGAAACATTGGGATGAGATATGACAGAAATCCAGTACATCATGCAGCACAACAACAACAAGCTGAAAAAGGAACGTTTACAATACTTAATTGAGCTGTTTCAAATTCAGATCTTAAAGTTCTAAAACTTGTAAAGGACACATTCCGGGTTGAAGATATCATAGGTTTTGAGGGATGGAGAAGGAGGATGGTTCAAGATGCTGTAAGATGGGGATCAAAAGAAATAGTTGAATACATGATTCAGTCAAGACACAAGCTTTCTACTCCTTGAATAATGGAATTCTGTAAAATGCAAGAAGACAAATAGACGTACTCATTCAACCTCATAACCTTGCACCGAATAAATCCGGATGAAACAAATTCTTCGGAAGGTTTTTAGAAACTGTCACGCAACCTACACGAATCAGGCACCTTCCGCACCTTCCGGAACTTTAGGTTCTTAGATTTGAACAAAACTGGAGCTTAGCAAAACAATTCGTGCAGATGTGTGTTTCAAATGAAAAGTTTTATTTCATAAATATTCGTGAGAAGAATTTTGAAGAATATCTCATTTGGCTTTGCCTTGGGATTGAGGCCCTTCTGCTGTTGCACATTCAGGCATATGTACCGAAACCTCACAATGAGCTGAGTTTTGAGAACAGTTTTTTTCACCCTGTGCCAAAGCTTGAGCAATCGGATCTTCAGAAGTCAATTGAATAGAAATATCATAGGACTCATCTGTGGACAACCAGTCAGCCACATACTGCTGGACCTCCTGAGACAAGTTGGACAAGTCTTGGGACACATTTTGTGACACATCTAAAGAAATTTCAGGGGTCTTATATTGTGATAGATCTTGAGATGAAACTTTGGACTCATCTTGGAACACAATATGGTCCTCATCTTTTGACAATCTGGAGTTACCATGGTATTGACATAAAGATGAGACTTTTCTTGATTTTGGCTCTTTCCATACTTTGCATACTTTACATATTTTTTCTCTTTGCATACTAGACTGCTTGGTTCTTCATACGACCCATTTTGTCCCCAATGTCCCACATTCCATTGTACTGTTTTAACTATCTTTTTAGGACGCCTGTTCTTAACTTCAGTTTGAGGAAACTCTTTAACAAATCTCGAATTTTCAGTTGCCCCAAACTTCCCAGGAAGTATATCAAACGGTGATTCCAGATTCTCTTGTTGGTGTTTAAATGTCAGAAATGCTAACATTGGAACTTGAAGTGAAAGCATTATGTTCAACGCACAGGAAAATGTCCAGGTTCCAATAACAAACCTTAATGGAAAAGCCAATATGGTAAAGACAATGGTTGACATGCTTATCCTGGTAGCTGTGACTGGGATTGTATCATCCAGATAAATTGGAATATCCATTTGTTCGCACTCCAACATCATCCTCTCCACAAAAACTTTGAGCTTCCAATCTGCTGCAAACCCCAAAGCAGCTCCCAAAAGCATTAACGCAAAATGAGCTAAAGTAAGAATCCATTGGTATTTAAACATATTTGGAGGGGCATTGGGCGATTCAATCGAACTAACAGAATTGTTTTGGTAAGTTTCATTATCTTGGACATTGAATTGTGAACAAAAAGCTTGAATTTGAACACTATCAGTTGCAACATGGTATATGGGAAAAAATGTGAATATGATAATGGTGATGGTTATGGCTACCAAAAACCACTTGATAACTGTTTTGTTGGAATGTGGAGATCCCTTATGAGTAGCAGTATTGATGACATATCTGGTGATGGAAAGGAAGGCATTTCTCCAAGTAAGTGTCATTACCCTAAGTAGAATAGAAACAATAGAAAGCATATTAAAAATGAAGAAAAACAATTAAAAGGTTAGAAGGTCATACCCAACGATACCGGCACAATACCCCAACTTGCAAGGTATCAAGGATTGTTCAAACAAGACTCCGGTTACTTGAGACAGTATAACCATCGACAAAGAAACAATCGACAAAATACCATGGGTTAGCAATTCGAAGCACAGAGGCTTTTTTAAGTCATTTAACGTTAGTATTTTACTGGTAGTGTGGATGTTTAATACAAATCCAGCTGAATTTAGGATGACACTTATGACTTTTTGCCAAGACCTCATTTTGTGAGCGTCTTTGGGTGACTGTGGCTTTTTCTTACTTATCACTGTTTTGCGCTGTCGGAGATGGGTGCTTACAACAGACTTGGGCAAATTAATGTTCCGGCTTTGGAATGATCATTAGACATTAATAATTACCATTCCGGACCAATAATCAATATCTGTGTCAAAGAAATTCAGGTTTAGCATGCAACACTTTTTAAAGAATAAAGTATAAAATTGTTCTTACCATCCCAAAAGGTAGTACATGACTACTTGATCAACGCATGAAAAACACCTTTTTATATAAGGAACATTATGATACCACACTGAACCAGAATTCCCCAAAATGTGATTAAAAGTCTGTTTCTCTACCTACTTGGCTACCAGATAAGATTTGCAAGGGTCAAGCATATGGGTAAACCTTGAATCTGGTTCAGTGTGCATGACAACCATCAAATCAACAACATGGATGAACAGAGCTCCTTTTATCTTTTAAAAGCTTTCTAATACCTTTTGTGTATGAATTGAACAGACGACCATCAAATCAACCATGTGACACGTAAATCAACAGAGAACCTTTTACCTTTTAAAAGCTTTCTAATGCCTTTTGCGATGCGTATGAGTTGAACATAACAAAGACTGTAAAGAATGTGTTCAAATACTTGTCGATTTTATGGACTTCAATTATTTTGCTTGATTAATTTTTACAAGAGGCAAAATCGTCTGTCTGGTTCATTTCAATTCTTTGCATCCGGATTCGTGAAATCTAAGTCTTCAACATACATGAACTTTATAACCATTCTCATTCATCAATGCAAAGTAAAAAAACATATTCCGGAATCCGGATCTTCAGTCCAATGTGCTCCAGGAGTCAAAGTAGTCAAAGATTTGTGTACGTTATGTTCGATTTTTTGTGGTCGAAATGACGTCTTCTATAATGAGTCTATAGTCAAAAATAGTCTAGAAGCTTCACTTCCTTTATTTCTTTCTTTGCCAACCGCTAGAGGGCGTATACAAACAAAAGCCCTAGAAAAAACACAGTGTCCTCCTTCTTGCTTTCTCCTGCTTTAATTTCCGTGGGCATCCAACTTTGATATTCAATATTGTACCCAAGATATGTATAAAAAAAATCTTTATTTCACAAATGATTCTACACTATAAATTGTACTTCTGAATGTAATTTGATGTAGGATTGAGTGTAGTAGTTTTCTTTGTTTTATGTACAAAATAGTTTTTTGAGCACTTTTCAATCGGTTCAAACTTCGGTACTGCTTCCATTAGCATAAGCTCTTCCCTTGCGAAAAGCCAAAATGGGCGACTCCTTTGATGAATCCAACTGCATCAATTCACGATGCTCATTTTCGTACCAGGTATCCGTGGGTTTGAAGCTTCTCTTGATATGCTGCAAATTAGAAAGAGATATTGAAGGAGTTGTGGGATGTGCCAATGATCTCATCACGAATTGACTTCTCGTGACTACTTACCATCATAAAAGGCATCCCGCGACCATTCCAAAGCAAATGAAATAAGAGTCCGCCAATAATTATCAAAATGGGAATGAATGTTAGGGACCATCCTAAAGGCATACCCCATTCAGCAGGTAGAGTCATTTGGAAATTTTTCAGAGGTTGTAAAATGTGATTGATGGCGGTATTGTACAAACACCATGCCAATGAGCACTGAAATAAAATTATCATCAATTGTAAATTGTTACTCATACAACATTCTTGAGAAATTAGTACATAACTTTCGACCTGTGTAACTTACCGTTAAAATTATAGGAATGACTGTAACATACAACACAGACAAATGCGAGTTGATGTAATGAGTCAAAGGTAACTTGGACATATCCGAAAGGTCTTTCATGAGGTACTTTCCACCATGACTAAAAGCGGCAGCTACCGTCGTCAAAAGTCCAAAGAAAATCAAAGGCCAAGTAGTGTAGTAAGTAGTCAAAAGGTAGTAAATGTAGATTCCACCTTGGGTAGACATGACTAAATTGATCATGAATACAAAGGCCAAAAATGTAAAAGTGATTGCGGGTTTGTAGGCCTTCATTGAAGGCCACTCATCAACAATACTGGAACTCAAGGTTTCGATACATCCCATTACAGTGGCTGCTGTGGTCAAGACCATAAGGCAAAACAAAAGTCCGGCCCAAAGCCAATTGAAGTCCATGGCCGCTAAGGCCAATTCAGTCAAGGTGCTGCCCATCAACCAGAAGCCTTCACCAGTGATAGCTGAGGCTGTAGGTGAATTTTTGATGTTGTCAATGTTGATGCTTTGCTTTTCGTGAGCCACTCCAAGGAGTGCAAATACAAACAGAACACTTAGAATGGACCAGACGAAGTGACCAATAGCAATCACACCCGCGTCTCTGAAATAAACCAAAGGATCTGTTTAGTGTTTAGTTTTGGAGAAAAAAATTGCAGTTTTCCGTTGTCATATTCTAAAAATTCACAGCGTTTAGAAATTGTTCAAAAATGTCTCATTTTGTAAGTTTGCAAACAAAACGAGTTAAAGTGAAAAGTGTTTTGCAAAATCGGAATTATGTAGAATTTCATCTAAAGAAAATCGGAAAATATTGTCAAAATCACGAAAATGGTTTCAATAACGGCATCTAACCATTTTGTCCACATTTTGTTCAAATAGCCACAAGAGGTGATTTGCACCATTTAGCACGCTCGTAAATAACGATACGCTTAATTTTAAAAATTGAAAATCATTGTTTTGTTCTCTGGCAAATTCGTTCGTGTTGCCAATAATGCACATCTGCAGTCTACCATGTTTCCAATTGACATTTCCAGTTCAAAATAAGTAAGAAGTAAGTACCTGATGATGTTATGGTGGTATTTGTTGAATGAGGCATAAGTCGAGATAACTCCGAGGCCTAGTTGCAGAGAGATGAAGACGAATTTAGCGGCTTCTAGCCATACCCAGGGTTGAGTGATGTGTGTCCAATCGGGTGCCAAAAGTGCCAAAATTCCTTTAGGTCCTCCATCACCCATGCACCCGCGAATTGTCAGCGTCATCAAGAGTCCATAACAAGTTGGCACCAACAGCATCGATACCTGAAGGGCAAAACAAGCATTATTACAGATTTGCATTTTTCAATTTCCGGTTTACAATCTTCTCAGCAATATTTGATTAGTCTCAGTTGGTGATTTTAATAAGGATCTCACCTTTCCAACAGATTTGGTTCCTGCTGCGATCAAGATGAAGATGACTAAACAAGCGATTCCCAGGCATAGCGATAATTGTCCATGTAAAACGCCCAAATTATCCAAGGCAATCTCGTCTTGCATATCCAAAACGGAGCCAAAAAAGAAGTTTTCCGCAAAGCTTTGGTCAGTGAATAAGAGGTAGAAGGCTTTGGAAGACCAAGTTATGACTGCCATGTCAACCATGCTTTGAAACATGCAGGACACACATATAGCAAAACCAACGCCAGTCAAGATCTGAAAGAAAAAGATTTCAAAAATGACAGAATGACTAATAGTGCCTTTAAGCGCCATCTATGTAATTTTTAAAATATGTACGCCTTTTTTGCTAAGCTTAGAAAAAAATCCTTCCTATTTGAAAAGTAATAAAATCTCAAGTATACTTGGACAAATGGACATTAAAGCCAGAGACTTTCTCTCTACTTACTGGGCATAAATTCCTGTAGAGTTTGGTAGGTGACAAAGCGGAATATTGGCCTATTGTCATTTCTAGTAAAAGCAAAGGCGTCCCTAAGAGCAAAAACATCACCAAATAAATGAGGATGAATACCACTCCACCGTACTTCATGGTCAAAATGGGAAATTCCCAGAGGGTATGAGCACCTAAAAAGAAGAAAAAAATCATTCATTATTACGAAGGACGACGGCAAACAAAAACTCTAAAGATAAAATCGAACTTGAAAAATATTCAATAAGTTGCGTAATTTATTCCAGTGGAGCAGACGAGATTCGAGCGGAGCGAGAATCAAGTCTGCATTACGAGTTTGTCAATTTGGTCAAATCTGTGTCCAAAGTGTTTAAAAGGGCAAAATGTTGTCACTCGAATTTCCGGCAAATGCACCACCATATCCTTTCTACTTTGGACACCTAAGTATTTTAACTAGTCTTTTGTGGTTTTATTGTTTTTCTCCTGCAATGATTTTTCAAACCTCCTCCTTATTATGCATTTGACAAAACCACACATTTCTCCACACACCTCTGATTTTTTTGAAGGCTACTACCTAAGGCCATGACAAATTTGCACAAGAAGAATCTGTCATTATACGTTAGAAGATCAGCCGCCTGAAAAAAAATTTGGTTTAGCAATGCTGCTGACGGTAGCTGGTTTGGCTCTAAGCTAAACCACCTCAAAAAATCAAGGTTTGCCTGCTTTGGAAGTGACAACCGTTCCAGGAAATTCCTGATAAATCACTGAATGTTGCATTATTTGCTATTCAGAGGTCAATTTGACAAATTGAAAAAATTGGACCTTCTGTCGTGCTTTTTTAAAACATTTCAAGGATTCTTTTTTAGCACTGCTGTGTGATTTATTCATTCATTGTCTAGGGGATTTTACAATGTGCAAGTCAAGGCAATTATCTGAGGCAATAAAACGTAAATGAGTGGTGAATTTTTCCGCCGCCAAGTTATGACGCAAGAAAAATACTTTGGAAGCCAAGACTTTGGTTTCCAATTAGAGGGGAATTTACATGGTGTTTAAAACCACAAAAAAATGTCTCATAAATGTTTCTCCAAAGAAATCAGAATTTTACTGCATTTCAACTTTAGGTTCTCGACTAAATCTTACCAATAACGAAAGCCCATGTTGAAAATAGGAAATCTTTTCCTTTCGGCCACTTATGTCGTTCTTTCTTAACACTCAAAAGTGCTGATTGGGAACCTCGTTGACTTCCGGATCCACTGGAATTGTTGACATCTGCTGGGCTAGCTCCATTGGGAATCCCGTTGCCATTAGAGTAATTGTTGGACCAGTGGCCATTTCTCTGCAATATTCAAAAAAGATTTTTCATCTCTCATGCCTGGGGCTTTAAAGAATTTTTGCTGTTACATTTGAAACCCTAATTGCACTGCGTTATTTCTCATGATAATCAACTCAGTACTAGGCTCCGAACCTGGTTTATGTCAAATTGTAGTAAAATCTCATACTGCAAAAAAATTCCGTTGGCTTTTGCAATATTTCAACAGAAGACGAAAAATTGATGTCATTTTATAGGTGAGATTTTTAGGATGCGATGAAGCAGAACTACTGAGGAACTGTACTCGTGAGAAAGACCGGATATTGACTACAAGTAGCACCTTGATTTGCTTAATGAGTATAATAACTAAAGCCATAAATCATCCTTATTATCAGGCCTTCAAATATTTCTTCTTCTTCCTAGATAATCCGCATAGCAGAGGTCTAATCATGATTTCAAATCTTGGGTATGACATTGCCAAACATCTCATTTTTATGACGCCATAGATTCAGATTTTTCAGTGTGTCTGACAGTGTATCAAAAATTACATAAAATGTCTCATAGGCTGAATTGTACCTGAATATTGCAAGTTTGATTTTTGGCGCGAAAATTCAAGTAGATATTTTTCATAATGGAAACATCGATTGAAAACAGATTTTCTGAGCGAATTACAAGGCCTTGGAATGATAGCAGATGACATGTTATTAGGTTTTGTCGTGATCTCTCTCATTGTCTCTCTTTTAATGTTGAATGAATGCCCAAGACAGGATGTAAGCATATAAATGCTCAGATCGAGGAGCAGCACCTGCTTCAAGTCTATGGAAATGGCTCGTCATTCATGTACCTAACAATTCAAAGCTGGAGGGCTGCATTCGCGCAAATTTTGATAGTTGTAGAATGGCCAGACCAGCACCTATTTTTCTCATCAATTCCCTTGTCATGCAATGTTAAAACCTACTTGACTTTCTTTGTCTTTGTAAAAAAAGGCCTTATTGAAGTCAGTTGGGAATTTTCTTCAGAGGTTTTTCTGACTTCTGGCATCATTTCACATCATCTGATGATGTGAAAAATCTGGTGCTTTGATTCCCGATTAAGTGAGAAAAACAGATTTTTCAGATGCCTACAGGGGAAGGAGATGCAGGGAAAAATGCTTTTGATAATTTATCTAACATATATAGTGACTGTACAGGATTCCTTAATTGAAAAAAAAGTTGTACGTGAGGCACACTTGTGCTCTAGGGATTAAAGGTACCAAGCGAAGACTGGCAGTAAAGAATTTCTTGGAAATTTTCTTGAGGTCAAAGTACTTGAAAAGTTATAAAAAAATCTACGAAAAATTCTAATGAAAGTTTCTTTTTAAAATGAAATCGGAAATTGCTTGAATTTTGCTCTGTAAGAAAATCGGAGAACATTGTCAAAATCGAAAGAAATATTTCATAAATAAAGGCATTTATATTTGTTAACACATTAATCAAATGTGGCATTTCTCAAAACCCTTCAATCTCAGATGTTAGATTACTTTGGCAGGTTTGCTTTGTCACACTTGGTAATTAGCCAACGTACCTCATAAATTAAATTCCCGCTTTATGGTTAACTTGTTTAATTTTCATGCACAGCTACCTTTTGGCTTGTAAATACTAGCAAAGGACAGAAGAGGTGTTCTTGTGTGATTTACACAAGCATCCATTTTGGTTTGCGCAAACAGATTCGGAAGTGCTTATTGGCCATAAATTCTCAAGGATAATCCATCTTCATTTTGCTTTACTACATATTGCAAAAACACATAAATAATTTATTTCCCTCTTTTTAAAGCCATGATTAAAGTACTAAGAAAGGGATATGAAAGTGATCCCTTTTTTGTGACTTGAACTAAATGACAGGAGGCCCTAGAGTAGTAGTAGCATGCAATGCCATTTCAGTTATTAGAACGTAAAACTGGCAAAAAAGAGTTTCATTATTACTGCATTTGGCAGCCACTCGTGACGCGAGGTTACGTGTTCTTATGTCTTCTTTTGAAAAAAAAAGTTTGGAAAAAGAGTAAATATTGCGCGAAGCAAGCGCAAGGAAAGAAGCACAGCGGAAAATCCGAATCATTATTATTTCGTAACTCTGTCAATTCAAGATCAAAAATCTTGTTTTATCGAGAAATGCAAATGATTATGTATGATTACAATTTTTTTCAGCGTTTTCTTCAGCAAACCTTTTTCCTTGTGGTTTCCGGAGGAAAAAAAATCTTCTAGCCTAGTTTCTCTCATTTCATAAGTCTTTCTCTGAGAAAGAAATATTGTGTAAAAATGCAATAATTTCATTATTTTCTCACTCGTTTGTGTCACCCATTACTCGTGAAATAATGTCTATACACTACAATTAGCTAGAGAATAATAGCTCATTATCATATTCAAAAATTGGAAAATGTCCTAAAGAGGGAAAAAAATCTGAAACTTTGACTCTACAATTTGATGGGGCAAGAGGCTAATTGCCAAGCACCTCAACTCAACCTTCTTCCCATATATTAGGACTAAATAAGGTCAAAAACCTAGGCTCATCCATTTTGGCACGACCTGAATTATAACCGAACTACATTTGCCAAAAATTACAGATTGTAATCTTACCGCGGAATTGGTAAACCGGTCTGCATTTTGACTATAGCGATGCATTTCAGTCTGTGGATTGCTATTGTCTGACTCGTAATATTGCTGTTGTTGTTGCTGCTGTTGCTGTTGTTGTCGACTTAGTGTTGTTAACTGTTGAATATTTGCCACTGAAGAAGATTGAGGCCCACTATGGACATAATGCAAATAGGGTTGACCACTGATATCTTCCTGAGTAGTCTGACCACCATTTAATTCGTAATTGGAAACACTACGTTGATTTACACGATAAGTCATTTTGTCCATGATTTTGAATAGTTTCTCTTTTGCTACTCTAGAAACCGCACGTCCAAAACGACGGCTGGGAATTTCTGAACTGATGACGGTAGAGCTCTAGTACTAGAACTTCAAAGCATAAAAACCGAACTGAAAAACAGTTGTGACTTATACGCACCAGGCGCAGAGCCAGTCAAACTTGGCCGGAAATTCGACATTAAAAGCGCACACGACTACTACTTGTAAGTACGACAATAAATTGGAGTAATAGTCGTGTAGTGTCTAATAAGTATGTAGACTACAAATCAATAAACGTGAACTTCATTTCTAAAAAATATGTATCAATAAACGTGGAGGTTCTTTTGATAGAATTAATAAGCGTGTGTATACGACTATTAGGTAGCTAAGAGTACTTGTGGCCCATGCGAAAATTCAAAGCTTTTTCTACACCGGAAGATGAAGATGCCGTTGTAGTAAACTGCCCAATGATGATCAGTGCTTTACTTGATGGATCGACTATTGATTGCCAGCCAAATAAATACTTTCTCATGGCAAAGAAAAAGAAGAAGAAAAAGTTTCTTTATAGACAAGACCATCGTTTACATGGTTTACATGACCAACCACGAAATGAAAGTGGAGAAAATTGGACTTTCATACTTGGAGTAGTAAAGTAGGCCGAAATTTGCATCAATTTTGTTGTAAAGTACATCATTTTAGTACTTAGAGTTCTTGAGGACAATTTAGTCAAGATTACAGCGGAAGGAATTTTAGGAACCTACTTGGCACTTAAAAGTCTTGAAACCATGATGCATCCAACGTCCGGCACTCGTAAAAGGGCAATGATTAGCGGGTCAACATGAGTGTACAAGTCGGTTCCTCAGCAAGAAAATCGTGAAAAGCCCTTTTAAAAGTGCAGTAGATCCTGCATCTGCAGTGCATTTCTGCAATTTTCACCTGTCGAAGAATCCAAAGAAACAAATGGAACAAATGTGTTCACCTACTTTACATGACAAAGACACACATATCATTCAGTATACATCCTAGTATGTTCCAAACCGCAATATTAGGAAGAAGAAGAAGGGGGTTCGGGTCTGTCCAGTTGGCTCTCACGAATGATAATAAGTGAAGTATGCAACGGAATGAGAATTGTGGTCAGAAATCTCAGAAATCTAGATTTCATCATCATCATAACATAAGTAATAGAGCAAACCACAGCAGGAAGGAAGGAAACGTGATACACCCCAATTCTTTTCTTTAGATGATAAAATCTGACTTCTGAACTGAGTTTAGCAAAGCGTAGAGAAATTCCTCTGCTACTTGGTGATTTCAACGCAATAATAACCACTATGCAAAAAAGAAGGATTTTGCAATGTCACAGGATGTGACTTTTGGAACGAAACTTGGATAATTGATTAAATGAAAAATAAAGATAAATACGATTTTTTGTCTTTTTTTTTCAATTTGTGAAAGACTAATTGAAACTATCACGCAGCCAAGTGGTAAAGCTGCAAGCCAAAAAATATTGGGAAAAAACCAACGGAAATGACAAGAAATTCGTTTCTTGATTTAGTACATCTAAAATGCACTGTGGTCGGAAATCATGAAAAATTGTCTTATTTTGAAATAGCAATGCGAACTTGAATAATATTCAATTCAATTACAAAAATTGCAATTTTCCCGTCAAATCGCAACGTTTTTTTTTTTTTTGTTTTTTTTTTTGAGTTCACAAAATAACCGAAGTAGTTTCACGAGATAAATCGTATCAAGTTTGATTTTCCCACGATTTTCCGTCAAATCGCAATGTTTATTTTGATTTCCTAAAATCCGTGGAAATGTTTGAATTTTCACGCCAAAACTAGAGATGAAAATATTCCTGTTCCTATTATTTTTGCCCACCGTGCAAGATAATTTCTTTTCAATTTTTAGACTGTCCAATCGATCTTTCTGACAAGCTAACGTGCAATGTCACAAATGTCAAAAAATCGTCCTAGGGCAAGGGTAATAATTTTCCACATTTTTTTCCCATCGCCATGGATTAAAAGATTTTGAAAGTTGACTAAACACAGGGTTTGCCTCGGCTACGTCAATAGAAATGCTGCTTTGCAAAGAGTCAACTTTGAATCTTGTCCTGAGAGAGAAATAGCAAATAAAAGCCTAGAAGTCGTTTTCGTCATGTGAGAACTTCATTTTCGGTCACCGCACCGACGATTTGGCTAGGATTTTATAATGTGAAAATTGGCCGTGGGGCCGTAGCTAATTTGATAGGATACGTAACTAACCGACTAGACAGAGTAGATCTACAAGTTACTCTGCATATGCGTGATGTGATGTGCTATCTAATAATCGTTCACAGCATTGTGTAGAAAATCGCTAAAAATGTCTCATTTTGCATGTTTACGAACCATCTTTGAAAATATTAACCACTGTTTCCTCAAAGAAATCGGAATGAAAAAGCAATTCATAATGATAAAATCGGACAATATTTGTTAAAATCGGAAATAGATTCATTAACGCCATCTAGCCATTTTTGTGTATTTTGTTCATTTTGATGTAAAAATAAACTCAGATGAAACAAAATATTTCGGTTGATCTTCAAGAACTGTTGTTTGCGTCGTTATTGTGAAAATGATACTTGAATCTTGTGGGTTATGCACGTTTTTAAGGTACTCAACGTACTTACTAAGAGCCGCGTTCCACCACCCATCAGAAAGTGACCAAAAATCCTTGGAAAATTTTCTCTTAGAAATGACCGAAAAACTTCTGACAGGGCGTAACTAAACCATGGGGTCTCTGTCAGGTAATGAAAAGTGAGTGATGAAATATCCATCTCCATTTTGACTAGTAGAAAAAGTTAACTTCGTTGAGTTCGTCGTGAAAAAGCCCGTAGCTAATCACTGAACGAAATCTAATCACGAAGAAAATAACTTTTAGCCTCTGTAATTTGCTCTCTTGTTGATTTCTCCAATGGATGCTAGAATCATTATCTTGTCACTAATCTTAGGGCTGCACATGATCGCCCCTTCTCTAATTACTTTTCTAGTCTTTCTATATCAAAACCCAATGAAACATGGAAATACTTTTATCAGACTTGTGAATCAGAAATAATTGGAGAATGAATGCCTAGAGGACCCAAACCAATCTTAGAAGACACGTTTCCGTGTTGTTGACACTAGGACCGTATCGTAAATATCTCCTGGCATTTATGACTTAAGGAAGTTTTTGTGTTTGTCTCTTCCATAGCCAAAAATGTGTGTAGGTGCCCCATCCCTGAATCAAACGCCCCAAAAAATAGAACATCACTTACGTTGGTTGGGTTGGTATTGTCATTGTTGCCCGTATTTCCACCCGCATTGCTCCAAACGACAACTCCAACGGTATCGTCACTGAATATTTGCGGGGGATTGAAGACGGTGGCTAAATCGGGATTATTGGCCAGATCTTGACTCAATTGCCTTTTGAGTTCGGATTCAGTCAATTGAATTTGGCTACGATTTAGCATAGCCCGATTTAGATCCTCGACGGAAAAACTTTTTTTCTGCTGTGGGCCTTGGGCCATAATTGGACGGGTCAAGGTGTAGCTTTAGCTTTTTTATTTTCTATACACAGTGTATTGTTTGACCATAAAAATTATCATTTAAAGAGCTAGGTTTTTTTAAATCCATTCATTTGAATGTTATGACCATAGGTAAAATGACTCTTTTTATCAATGATTGTATTAATGGACAAAAAGAAGTTGTCAAATTGGATGGCAAAAAAAATTGGCGAATTTAAACTAATGAGTCAAATAATACACTGTTTCGTACAATTTTTCCTTGGGAAAATCAGACCTTATTCCCACACTAGTAGTTCACTTTCCATTTTCACTCACTATAGAGGTTCTAATAATCAAGCCGTTTTAGCCTTATTTAGGTCAGTTTTTCTCATGTGCGGTTCTTGGCGCACTTCCAGACACCAACTGAAACTGTGGAACTACTCCGCAACTGCTGCTGCTGAAAGTTGCGTCAAGAATTTGAGCGCCCATTTTTTCATGCCGCACATACGATACTAAGACGACGATGGCGTTTAGGTTCAGCTCCCCTCGCGAGTCGCGACTACTCACGCACATGTTAAGCTTGAGCCCCCCGAGGAAATCCTTTCAGAATTTTCGCCATCACAAGGTCAAAACTTGGCACTACTGTCGCCATTCTTAGCTAAGCAAAAATGAAACTGCAATTTGACAAATGACCCCCTCATTCTTTTTATTAAAAGGGTACCGTTACCATTAACTAAAAGTGAAAAAACAACTACCTCCTTGCCTAAATGGTAAAATAATTTAATTTGAAGATGTCGCACCACAGGATAACTTTGAATTTTGGTACCGAAAATAGCTTGAATTCTGGCTCTGGGAAATTCATAACAAGAAATACTTGAAAATCAAACATTCGAATATTCCGATGTGATTACCTGCCTTGCTCTTTTTAAAAGATTAAACTAGGGGTTTTCTAAGAATTGATTTGAACCGAGATAAAAAAGGTCTAGCTGAGCTGTATATCTTGAATGAGTGTTAATGGTTTTACATCGTGACACAGGTGAGAAAAACCTCATTTGGAAAAGAAGTACACCGTGTGCTCAAGTCCTTGTAGTAGTAACATTACAAAATTGTGATTGCACTCCAGAATTTCCTCCAAAGTCTTCTGATGCAAGTAATCCAAAAAGCCGCAGCAAAACTGCTATACTCTACACCAATCTTTTATTTCTCATTTCCTCAGTGCACTACTGAAAGTTTTTCACACTGAATTAATCTGGGAAAATTGTCCTTTAAATTCACAATTTCTTTCTTCTTAGCAGCTTTACAAAAAACTCAGATTTTCTCTTTTCTTTTACCTAGTGATTTATACCATGAGGCCTGGCAATGTTATGAACCTGTGTGCGTCACTTCTAATGATCGCAATGAGACCTTCAAAATCACGTAGAAGTACCTGAACAGCTTCTGGAAAACTTTATTTTTCTTCCCAAGTCTCTTTGTGAAATCGGAGTGCATCCTCCCATCAAAAAGTGACACACCTTGCTAAGCAGCAGAAGTTCTATGATTCAATAGAATTTTTGAGAAAGTTTTGACAATTCTACTTCGGTTATTCTTCTTCCTATAACTTCGTTTTCTTCCGGTGAAAAATCAAGGTGTACTGTTGTTCACGATGGAATCCGTTTTTCAATTGCTGCCCTGCTACTCTATGCATGTTCGTGACAGCTCCACTGCTGTTGAACAAAGTTTGATGAAAATACGAGGAATTCACGATATGAGCAGCAAAAAAAAGTTTTACATGATCATGTGCAACAGACAACTTTTTTGTTGGTAGAACGTAGAGGAACAAAGGCTCATAAATGAATCAGCTTTGATGGTGTTTGAAAAAATTCAACTTTAAAGCTCAAACTGTATTATTTGGTAATTATTCGTTCATACCGTAAGATGGCGTGTAAGTAATGTCACCACTTTTGACTCAACGTTTGTTGCTGATAACGTTACACAAATTATTTTCGTGAACGCATTAGTACACAATTATAAAAGCATTGTAAGTGGGGTAGAGAATGTAAGTCGTAGTATTGAATGTCTAATACTTTGCTTATGAGGGATTTTACATGACGATTTCGTTCCAACTGAGCAATTACTATCCGGAAGACCAGCAAAATCAATTTTCACATTCATTCAATAATGTAGAGCATACATAATCAATTTCTGATTTTAATTACACTCCATAGGCTTCAGGGGCTCAGAGTTACAAGCAACAAAAATCTCAAAGGAAAATCTATGTGCTTATTTGAAGGTCATTAGCAGCAGACGAACATTACTTATTTTCCTAATCTCTTCATCAAGTTTCTACGTCTTGAAGTGAAGATGAGTCACATCAGTAGCTGCAAGGTTAAGCCTCCATGTCACAGGAAAGGAAAAGGAGATCATGATGACGCAATGACACAGCAAAGGTTTGTGTTCTTGATAATTACCCTCGATTTTTCAAAGCTCTAGAGCTGAATTTTCAAAGGTCACCAAATGAAATCCAAAGAAGTAAAACTGCGTTGCAAAGTTGCGAACCACCCACTGATATTCTCGGAAAAAATATTAATCGAAGTAGTCGTGACAAGCGGCCTATTCTTTCGGTCACACACTCCTCTTTAGTATTGGTCGAAAGTCTTGTGCAATCGGAATGTACTTTTGCCTTTGGGCGGTCACCCAATTTTCAATGGACTCCAGTCTAGGAGTCTACCAATAAATTTCTTTTATAGACGCGCGGGGTTCTCTACGAAGCATGACTTGCTATTCTGATTCTGAAGCCATTTGAAGTAGCTAGCTCATTATTATTGTGCAAGAATGCGAGCGAAGCGAGCTTTTAATTACAGTAGATTACCTATTTAACGCCCCTCCCCTAATTAACGCCCAATTCTAATTAACGTATATTCTAAAATGTTTTGTAACCCCACGATTTAACGCACAATTCCTAATCAACGCCCCCATCACAGCCCATGCATTATTTTTAATTAACGCCTGGGCGTTAAATAGGTGATCTACTGTGCCTTAATAAAAGCATAACGTACTGTGTTGTTCGTGTTAGTTACTAGCCTGGGGACCCTAAATGACTTTGTTCTGCCAAATTCACAGTTAATCAGGCTACGAAAATAGCAATTAAACCTCGTTTCTTCAAGCAAAACTGTGTTAATTACACCTTTCAACCTAACGATAGTTTTCACTTTGACACTTTTGCTTACCTGTTGCAACCAATATTCGTAGTATTGCTCGCGCAATTCTTCTTCGTTTTGAGGATGTCGCGAAGCTGAGGCCAGAGATGGAGGCCGTTTCAATGAAAAGTTGGGGTTGGACACTTTGATCAATTGAGGCACTTGATTGTCCGCATATTCACGCTGCGAAGGACTGTGGCTACGGTAGGGTATGACACCCGGGTACGTTGACGCCATGATGATTTCACTTGAAGGGTTTGAAATCTACTGAAAAGCGAGTCGAGATAGAGGAGGAAACTTCTCTCTCTAAAAAGGAACACCTGACGTTTTCTCGAAGCAAAAGCGTCAAGATTTGGACCCTGGTCATTTGCTAATGATAGAAGCCGCTCACGTAGGTAAGTAGCTGCACAGGGTCCTTCCTCCTTCCTTTTGGACCATATGTGCATGAAAGTTTCCTTAATGAAAAAGAAAAAAAAACTCTCTCGAATTTCTCTGACTGCTTTTTGAGTAGAAAACCACAGTTGCAACTAAGATTAAAAGTGTGAAAATCGTGGTTGAAAAAAGCCTGAACAGGAGAACGCACGTGCGAGGCAAGGTAGACCTAGGGTTAACCATTCATCGGGTCTTTGCAATTCTTCCTATCTTGTAATCTTATAATAACTAATTATTGTTAGAATTAATGGGACGTTCCAGGTCCCTTACAAAATCAATGTATGCCCGATACACAAGAGAGGAGTCAAATACGAAACTGTAAAAATTCTAGAGGCTAATTTCTGAAAAGGGAACATGACATACCCTTTGTTTATTGGCCAAGTTTTTCATTGATTAAAACATTCGAGACGTTAAACTAATCTAAAATTACTTTTGTCTACACAAATTTCACATTTGAGAAAACTTGTGATAACAAAAATGACCATACAAGTTGATTACTAAAGTCAAGTCTTGAAGGAAAGTAGCCGTTTTAATCGACAAAAGACATGAACGCCATCTCGCGGTTTTTAGTCTTTTAGAACATAAATTACTGAAGGTTTCTCGGGAAGCACCACTAATGCAATTCTTGACCCTTGAGAACTTTTTTATGTGATGCTGATGAATCAATGTGAAAAATTACAGTGATTATAGAAATTGCATTGACATTGAGAAAGATGAAAGATTTTCCCTGGAAGTATTTTCAATTTGCATTAGTGAAACTAATGAGTGATTAGTCATGCCAATTTCCCTTGAAATCCCAAAAAATCACTTTTGATCTTTAGAATTTTTTATCTCTTTTGACATATTTTCAACGTGACACACTTAGACTTGAGTCAATATTGACTTAGATTCATCATTAGAAGCGTTTGATGTTTCGCCTCCCTTCTTTGTGTCTCTATAAACCGCGACCCGAATCCTTGATTCATTTCAGTCAACAAAAATGCATCTAAGAGTAATCATCATCCTCATTTCTTTTATTCAATGTTATGGAGCCTACAATAATCCATACAGACTCCAAGCTCCTCAATGCACTTGTATATCCAATTCAAATTGTTGTCAAGATGACAGTTCTGTTAAACCTGGTGAAGCATCTCCATGCCAATCCATGATTCCCCGTGACAATTATGAGGTAAGTAGTCAAAATCTTTCAGTGAATTTGAACTTTAATGGCAAATTGGGCACCATGACAAGTTGAGATTTCATTTCTATAAGGGAAGGTCAACTTTAGTTTCAATATTACCTAAATTGCCACTAGATGGCGTCAAAGCCAAAATTGGAACTTGAAATATGTGAAAAATTTCGTCAAAATGAAAGTAGATTTTTTTCGTGATTTCTTTTCAATACATAAAATTCGGCTTTTGTGTAATTATCAAAACGCCATCTAGTGTTTGAAATGAATCAAAGTTGAACATCACCTATATCTGGATAGGTCCATTCCACTTTAAACGATTGCAAAGTCTTGATTAGAAAAATCCCCACTTCCATCAATGCAATACTTTTTCCAATGCATACACGATGTCCATGTCCAAAAGGTTTGATCAAATAAGGATGTAATTTCTCGTATTTAGAATCACTTCGTATCCATCTTTCGGGTACAAATGAGGTAGGATTTGACACGTATTTTCCACAAGTTCCCATATGATAATGACATAGAACAAAACAGGTTTTAGAAGGGAATTGGTACCCTGCTAAATTGAGTGGATCTTGGATTTGTCTTGTGACAACGCCAGCTGGCGGATTTAATCTTAAAGTTTCTTTGATCACAGCGTTGAGATAAGTACATTTATCGACTTTGGTAAAGTCCTGGAAAGTCTTAATTTCTTGAAACAATTTGTCTTGGGTTTCCGGACTTTTGGCCAATTGATAGAGTGAAAATGAGATTAGACTGACCACTGTTTCTAAGCCACCAAACATCATGTCTCCAGTCACTGTGTAAACCTCCTTTTGGCTACATCCACGTTGATGTAATGTATGTAAAAATGATTTTTCATGTGTATTTTGCAAAGCTTCATCAATGTATTTAGAAGTCAATGTTAGGAAATCTTGATAATCTTTTTGTAAAGACTTTAATCCCAAAGTGTTGAAATACCTCCATAATTGCATTCCATGGTCCAATTGCAAAGATTTTTGCATGATAGATGTTGTTTTTGTCACCATTTCAGCGGCATCTACATTCGATTTTAGCTCCATATTTAGGTCTAAGTAAGTGACATTTTTCAAAGCCAAGAATAGTAACTGTTGATGAAAGTCTTCAGAAACTTGACAAGTCTCTGAATTGCGTCCATTTTTGACTTTTTCAGTCAAAAAGTCTTCAGTAAAAGCTTCAATTTGAGGTATAGATGAATGAAAGTTGTCCAATCTGAGCATGGGTCTCTGGATTTTCGACCTCAAAGTTGACCAATCTTCCATATTATTGCTAAGTAATCCCGAAGTCGTACTAGAATTACTTTCCCGGACATACCGAAAAGCGTCCAATCCGGGACGGATAGGCTTATTACCGGCGGCTTTATACACAGTTTGGCAATGATCCGGGTTGAACAATAACACTACCGGATCACGTAGGGGGATTTCTAACTTGACAATATCACCGAATCTGGAGCGAAGATTTCGGAAGTTTTGAACCACTTTGGTTTTGTCACCGAACCTTGAAAATAAGGCTAGTACGACCTTAGGTGGACCAGGGACTTTTTTAAAAGATTTCATTGTTTTCTACGTATTATTGTTTGTGACATGCTTTGCTATGAACTTGGTCTTCTTGTCACCACACCGCACCGGAGTACTTAGTGTGCTACACGTTGTTGCACAAGAAAGACTCGTCGAGCCAGGTCAATTTTACGAGGAGTAGAGAAGATTTGAAACATGGCGCGCAAAGTAAGCTATAAATTACAACCGAAACGAGCTACAGTTTTTAATATTTTTAATAGACTTAACAAAAATTGGTAACAACGACATCTAAAGGAACTTACACCAAAACATAATCTTGAGCTTTTGTTTTTAATTCTAAAAGTTATTCTTAAAAGTGCCACTTCTAATTCAAAAGTGCAATTTATGCGTCAAAAATTGTCGGGAAAATAGTTTTTTTTAGCGCCATTTTGGAAATTATTACAGATTGAAGATGAAGGAGACACTTTCACGATTGATGGAGATACCGGATTAGATTGCAAAATCAAAAGATGTGAATGGACACTACCTAAACGAAGCAGACCATGCATTATAGATGCAAGTATTGGATACAATGATGAACTGAGGGATTGTTATGGAAGTGATATTAAATTCGTTGGAAGCAGCTCATGTAGTAGTTCAGTTCAAGATGACTGCATTGGATCTTGCGACATCAAAGTCCAAAATGCAGATTCCAGTCATGAAGGGATGTGGATTTTGAAAGCAGTCTTACAAACTGGAACTGGAAGTTCATACACTGACAACATCAATGTGACTTTCGAAGGCAGGATCATAGGTAACTTAGTCAATACAAGATGTCCCAACAAGTTTTGGATCGAACCTTTCTTTCCAAAAAAAATCTCAAATTCGCGAAATTAGATTTTTGGCATCTTTTGTCGAAAATTTCGTCAAATTGAAGGGACATCTGCACTGCTTAGCCAGAATGTAAACACACTTTCGCGAACTTTTCGTCTTTTGTAATTTTGGTAGATTTTTTGCTAAATTGCTGTCCAAAACTTTTGAAGGGATATCTGCACTGCTTAGCCGTAACGTAAACAAACTTTCACGAATTTTTCGTCTTTTGTGACTTAGATAGATCCAAAACTTGTTGGAACACCCTGTATAGGTAATTTTAGGTACTTTAAAAAGTTACTTCATTTCAGACCAAACTGCAACGATGAGTGTTGGAGCAATTTTGGGCATTTCGATTCCCTTAGGATTCCTCTTCATCGTGATGATTATTATCCTAATTTTCTGTTGCTTTTGTCCCCACCTTTTCCCTTGGCGCAGACAAGAACCCCCCAGAAATACCAGAGATCAAGAAACTAACGTTAAGACACCAATGTGGCATACTCAAGAATATGCAGTACCTAACAAAGGTACAAGACCTCAAAATTCAGGACCTCCTGTACCTCAAAGAAAACCTCAAATTCCGACTTTTGATCCACCAAGATTAGATAATTTGAGTGAAGTATCCTCATTTTCATCGGATAATTCACAATCACAAATAGTTCACCAACCGGTACTTGGCCGGCCAATACCGGTGTATCCGGAATACTCCAGGAAAGTCTCGCAAACTGCCTCAATACATTCATCACGCGTTCATAATCGAACTCAGAAAACTTCTATTGTGTAGAGCCAAATACGAAAAATACAAATTATGATGTATCCATTCCATCTTCTTCGGAATCATCTTCGTCTTCAGAGTCATCCTCAGAATCATCATCAGACTCTTCTAAAGGTTTGATGTCATCTTCGATAATCACTTCCCATTCATCCAATTTGTGGATATCAAGTGAATACAAATCCTTATGCGTCAATTGCCGATCAGAGGAGTCTTCAACCATTCCACCAAAGAGGTACAAATTACCTTGTCTGATAGTCATTTGCGCTCCAAACCTTGGACTGGGACCTTTGTCAAGGAGTTTTTCAAAGGCTTTGTCAACCTTGGATTTGGAAGGTTCACCTGATTTTTCCTTGGTTTCAATGCCAACGGTGCTGGAAATAGTAAATGCACCTTCTTCAACGACTTTGGTCACACCTTCTTTGTCATTGATTTGCATTTCTTCAATGGCTTCTTCGGTAGCTTCAACTTCGGCACTTTTTTCTTTAGGTTTTCTCGTCAAATCCTTTTTGCCACTTAGTTCAATTTTGGTCCAAGTTGCGCGTTCATTTTCAACATTGACTGAATAAAGATCATTGAAGAAATCACCACCCTCGTCATCACTATCACTATCTTCATCATCAATGTTTTCGTTGTCTTGAACACCACCGAAAAAGAAGACTTTGTTTGTGTTGGGAATTCCGGCACATGAAATTCCAGATCTTGCAGTTGGTCTGGCACCTATTTGTTTGACTGGCATCCATCGCCATTTGCTCATAGTTTCATCATGTTCTGCAATGAAAATATTGAATAAAGTAAAAAAAAATTTTGAGACGCTTCGCTCAAAACAAAACTTACTTTCAGGCGCTAAAATGTACATATCAGCCATGGTTTTCCCAGCTTCTTCAGCGTCTTTTTTGCGACTTCCTCCAGATTTCTTTTCCTTGCAAAATCCACCATAAACCAAAATCCGTCCATCGGCCAAGGGTACAACACAACATCCGGATCGTGGTCCCGGAGCTGACCCAACTATTGTGACCTTCTTCCAACACCGTTCTTCTAAGCTGAATACATGGACATCATTGAAGTATTTGCATTCAGACAAATTGTCATGGAACCCTCCAAAAAGGACCAAATGTTTCTTGAGTAAAACCATTCGGTGACCGGATCGGGATGTGGGTGGGGTACCTGACGTTGCTTGGACTTTTTCCCAACGTTTAGTACCGAAATGAAAGACCCATAAGTCCCTGTAATGGTGGAATTGGGATTCACTGGCACTGGCAAATTCACCTCCGAAAATCCAAAGTTGACCTCCAGCTTGAGCGGTGATCACTGCTTGATGTGATGATCTTGGCGGAGGTCCGGCCGGACTTTTGACTTGGGTCCAATCTTTCCTTTTGGTGTTGTAAAGCAAGAGGTCGCTAAACATTTTAGTTTTGTTACCGCTGTAGAATTCACCGCCGAAGAGGATCAATTCAGGGTTGTCGGGGTGAGCATTCAAGCTTAGATTTGAACGATGGGTTGGAGGATCAACTTTGACTTCTTTGACCTCTTTACGTTTCTTTTCTTCTTCTTCAATGGCTTTGACGATGCTTTCGATGTCATCTTCGCCGGTAGCTTTGAGGACTTTGGATTTCAATTTCTTTTGGGTTTTTTCAATGGTTTTTTCGGCACCTTTGCCTTTCTTCTTATTCTTTTCTTTCTTTCCCATTTTGATTTTGTAGGATTTTGTTTTTGTTGCTCACGTTTTATTATGAAAGGTTGGGTGAGTGACGGCGGCAATTCTTTCGCTTATTGCATATTTTTCCTGGCTTTGTGACGTTTAGTTTTAGATTGGTACTTAGATGACGACGCTCACGCTTTGTAGATTTCTGGTTTAGAATTTTATCAATTTTATGATATTGCTGAGAGAAAAATTCAAGCAATAGGAAGAATCAATTCTTTCTACTGCTTGAATTATTCCGGATCGAAAAACACAGACATAATTCTATTACATGTGAGGCACAAACTCTATGATTAAATTAGGAAGTAAGTCGGATAATAAATGAATTTATTTCAAGTCTTTATGTTTCATTTGTTAATTCGTTGAAGCCGTTGAAGACGTTGAAGACGTCGAATATTTATGGGAATAATTGGCATACAAGAGAATCTCCGAGTTATGTCGTTCATTCTACAAATCGGCTTTTTTTTCAACGTCGCTTCAAATTCAAGTCTTGAGGACTTTGTGATCAAAAGTCTTCCTAACAAAGTAGACATCTCTTCCCATAATGAATCCTTGTTTGGAATTGGAACATTCTTTAATTCCTTTCAGACAAAGAATACTTTCATTACTGTACTGTAGAATAGATTACTGTTACTTACTTCACTTTTAGGAACATGAAGGAAGAACAATGCCCCTTCACATTCATAAGCAAAAGCCATAAAGGCCAAAACAATCGTGAGAGCTTTGAACATCTTGCTTCTGTATTTGCAAAATTATAACTATCAATGAGGTCTCAAATTCCCCAAATCAAATGATCTATTTTCATATAAAAATGCGTTTGTCTGTTCCAGTTGTCTTGTACCGATTTCTACAAAACATATTGACCAATCTCGTGATCTTTTCATGCATGTTATGTTTGATGTGCATTCATAAAAGAAGAATTCTTGTAAGCGAAGGGATTTTAGGTAAAGGTGCTCTCCTCATGGGGATTTTTTGTTCATTTTTTACAACGAAGCATAATACAACGTGCCGGAGGCCTCGCAAATGCAGCCGAAGGGGTCGAATGCATATATTTGCTATTTTTAGCTGCATGGGGAACTGGAAAAACCCTCTTGATGCAATCGAAAGCAATTGAGTTAACAGAAAGAGGAGAAAGTGTGCTTTTTCTTGTCTATCAAAATGAGCCAATTCACCCTTCTATTGATTTGACACCCCAAGGACCTAGATATGGAATGAATACTAAGGTCTACAAGTCTGAAGTGCCTTCTTTGCTGGTTCTTCAATTGCAACTCAAGCTGAGGAAATATGAGAAAATTAAGGTTGCCCCATTTACAAAAGAGGATATTTTGAGATGTAATCAGATTGGGAAAGGATTCAAACATGTTATGATTGATGAGTTTCCAGGAGATGTATCAATATTCAGTAAAGAAGAACATGAAACACTGATTGGATTTGTTTCAAAGAAAAAAGTAGCATGGTTGTCACTGAGTGGGAATTCAAATCCCAGAGGAGGAAACGAATATGATGATGCCCAACTTGATTTGATTAATGAAGCTTGGTTTCCAAATTGTAACTTCAAGGTTGCTAGAATGAAAATCCCTTTGCGCTCACCCAAGAAAATTCTGGACATGATGAGCAAAAGCTACAAAGAAATTGGAAACCAGAGCAGTAGTCTGAATAGGTTTCTTTTAACAACTTCAGTTTCACCTCCAACCTTAACTCAGGGGAAAATTACCAGAATAAAACTGGAAAAGACAAGCTCAATGACAGAGTATCTCAGACATTGCCTTGCTGACATACCAAAAGGAGAAAGTAGCATCCTAATTCTTCAAAGAAAGAATTCCAAACCAATGACTCCATGTGATCATTGCAAGCATCGAGTGGTTTCTGAGCTTATATATTCCGCATTTATTCAACTTGGTGAAAAAGAACCCATTTTTTATACCAATGAATTCTGTAGTCCTAAGGAAGATATTGAAAATTGGTTGAACCAAGGAGGATCTGGCAGACATTTAGTTGTTTCAAGCAACCTTGCTCTTGGTTTTGAGCATAGCACTGTTATCAATTTTGCTGATATGTCCACATCATCTAGGTCATCTGGTCATTTGATAACTACAGAACCTCAAGGCCTCAGTTTGTCATATCTAGCACTACCCATTTATGAGTACTTAGAAGCAGATGATCATGATTGTAGATATCTGTTTTTTGCTGGTTTAGATACACCTCTCAATATAATTGGTAAGATCATATAAAGTACTTCTTATCATTACTACTTTTATATCGTTCCATTTTAGATCGTAAGTTAAACGACTTTGGTTTGTCTAGAGTTGCAGTGTTCAATGACTTAGCTGAAAATCCGTGGATCTTGGCTGCGTTACATTTTGAATTAGAGAAGAGACCCCTTGAAGAAGTTTTGATGCGAGTTAAAAAGCACTCTGAAAGCTTAGAAAGAGAACTTTCTGGTCAGAAAATATTTTCAATCTTTGATATTTGCAAAAGCAAAAATGCTAAAGGTATAAAACTTAGACTTAGTCATCTGCTGAATATGGATATATGGGAAATGTTTCCTACCGAAATAAAAATATTGGGTCAAAAAACAATGTTGGAATCTATAGCAAGGTGTAGCAGAAGGCAAATTCATGTTATTGATATACAAGATCAAACAGTTATCTCGCATGATCTCTTTGGAACCCAATTTCATCCAGGAACTAGCTTTTTCATTGTTAGCTTTATACACAACAATAAAACATCTTTTGTTGTTACAGCAAATGAAATATAAAATGTGAAAATTGTAATAAAATATTTGTTAATTAGGTAGGTATGCACTATGCAGTAGGAACTTTTAAACATAAGAAGCACTTACTTTTTAACGAAGCAATAATACAACGTGCCGGAGGCCTCGCAAATGCAGCCGAAGGGGTCGAATGCATATATGTAAATTGTGAGTAAAAATAAACGGGTATGATGCCTCACCGAATAAACTCGTTTTATGCAAAATGTACACATCAGCAGTTTTTGAATTATCCAATTACTCTATTGAGCAAAAAATGCGTAGCTGCTTGATTGAAGTGAAGTTGCTCAAGAATTTGAAAGATTATATTTCAAGTCTTTATGGTAAATTCGTAATAAGTAGGGTACATATATTTCAGTCATTGGTTTAAACTTGAAGCATAGATGGTTATTCAAGAAGTTGAAGCCGTTGAAGACGTCGAATATTGATGGGAATAATTGGCATACAAGAGAATCTCCGGGTTACATCGTTCATTCTGCAAATCGGCTTTTTGTTAAACGTCGCATCAAACTCAAGTCTTGAGTCCTCTGTGGTCAAAAGCTTTTTTAACAAAACAGACATTTCTTCCCATAGTGCATCCTTGTTTGGAATGGGTACACCTTTTGGTTCCTATCAAGATTATTTTGATTATATCGATATCAAGAAAAAGTTCTTTTAACTTACTTCACTTTTTGGAACGTGATGGAAGAACAATACTCCTTCACATTCATACGCAAGAGCCCAAAAGGCCAAAACGATCATAAGAGCTTTGGACATCTTGCCTCTGAAGTGCAATTATTGTAACTGCCAAAAAGATCGCAAATCGAATGTTCAATTGGCAAGCCTCAGTCCTCGCGAATCGCGAGGACGATGACAGACGAAGGCGACTAAATTGCGACTAGAGCATGGATTTTAGGAGAAAAAATCTCAAAGTCAGAACTTGATACAACATTTAGAATTTTCCGCACTTTTTACAGCATTGGCAGTCGAGCGGGCAGAATGGCAGGCCTACCAGTGCTTAAAAAATGCGGGAAAATTCAAAATGTTGTATCGAGTTCTGACTTTGATATTTTTCTCCTGAAATGCTTGTTCTAAGAATAAGAGTTGTTTTTCCTGTACACAACAACGATAAAAAAGGATATTTTTTCTCCTGAAATTCTTGCTCTTAGAATAAGACTTGTTTTTCCTGTACACTGTACAGAAGAACGCTAAAAAAATTGCAAAAAATTGCAAACAGATTCAATTATCTAGGTCTTAGACTAGACAGTAGACAAGGCCGAATCTGGGACATGACGTTTCCAGGACGTTTTCCGCAACAAAACGGAAAAGTATGAAATTATTCACTCAACCTTGCGCAGTAATCACAAGTACAGTAAAAACTTTCTTTTTTAGAAGATTAGACTTTGATATTTTTGTTAATTTTTGCTATTCAGTACATACTACATTTGTATCTTTAAACACCTCCGAAAAACGCAAACTCCAAGTCATCATTTCTACATCTACTTGGAAGACAAAGACTTGGGTTTCTGACTATGGCCGCAGAAAATGTGTCAAGCATCTAGAGTAAGCCAATTCAGATTTCGACCTCAATACCAGACACCACACACCAATGCATTTTCCCTGGAGAGAGGCTAAAAGTCTAAGACAAACTTTCTGCCCCCTCCTTAGATGTATCATATTAACAGAGCATTAGTGAATGTAATTAACGCTCCTTGCTCCTTTCTTTAGAAAGAAGACTTTATTCACGAGATTTACTAAAGAGAAAGCCAAAAATGAGAGCCAAAAGTGAAAGCCAAAAAAAGTGGATCTTTATTCTTTTCATAACTGAACCAGAAAGAGATTATTTATGTTGGAAGTGCAATTACAGTGATTCCTTAATGCTCTGCAAAATATGGTTGAGAGACAAAAGGGGCTTAAGGGATGAAGGGAGCTCTTCATCCTGATTTGCCCTCACTCAGATCCAGAAACTGCTGTGCTGCTGAAAAATAAATTTTCCTTCATTATGACAACGCAGAAGTGTGCTTTCATTCGTTAAATGAATGCAACGACCATGAAAGAAGCCGAAACTCAAAACTACTAGGGAGGGGGTGGCTTTCTTTTTGACTTGCTACCCCTTAACTTTTGCCAACTAGCCTCAAAATGTTGTCAATGTTACGATTATTACGAGGCTTATAATGTAGCCTCAGGATACCAAAAACAAAGCTGGAAGCTATTGAGCTTATTATTATTGAGCTTCTTGTCACAGCAGTACTTACACAGTGTTTGAAAATCAATCATAAGTCTCATTTCATATAGTGGACTTTTTACAATTGCGTGAACACTTTTCACTATCAAGGGAAAACGTTACGTTTACCATTGAGGGAAAAACATTTTGGAAGCAAAAAATCAAATACCCACATAACTGTTAAAAATAGCAATGAAAACACAAAACATTGTTTCGTATGAGACATTTTTAGCGATTTTCAAACACTGTGCAGCAGACAAGAGCGGAAGAAAAACAACATCATCTATATCAGGTTTCTTATAATGCGAGTACATACTACTTTTGTCATTAGTAATTTCTTATCTTAGTTCAGGTACATCAACTCTCAATGCAACAGACAATCATTAGTAATCGAGGATGCAATCTGCCTCGAGCAAATCAGTACATGATCAAAGTAAACAAAGTCCTTTTATAATCAGAATATACAAGATGAATTAGACATTTGTCTACTCTAACGAGTCCCTTCTGTATGTTTCGCATGGGTATTCAGGGAACGACAAGAGACTGTCGAGTTGCTGAAAAAACGATGCATTTCCTTTGCCAAATGATGTTAGGGATCTAGTGCATGGAGCGAAGGAGTGAAAGGCAAGAAGAAGGAACGCCATCTAGCCAAAGAATATTGGGTTTGTAAGAGGATTGACTAGGCTCGACTCTCGCCTTGCTTCGTATTCGCAAACTTTTTTGGCCTTTTTTGCAGAAAATGCGCAACAGACATCTTCCTATCACAAAAAGTTAACTTGCAACAAAATGTCGGTTTCGAATGCACTTTTTTGCTTTTACTAGTGTTTTTAATCAGAAAATAACTGTCTGTTGAAGCAAATAATCAAAGTTCTGCTTGACTGACTGGCCAATAATTCAGCTTTTAGTGGAAACTTCGAATTGGAGTAGAAGTAGTAGTAGTGCCATCAACAGAAAACTTGAAAGAAACTTTCTCTCCACAGTAGAGCCACAGATGCAGAATTAGAAAGCTCTCTCTTCTCAACAGCTACTACCATACCATTGACACTTGGAGAGAAGCAAAACAACAGAACGAACGAATGACGCAGCTGTGCCAAAACATTCTATTCTAATGGAATTCTGCTATGTGTGCCACTTGGAACCCAAATTCTATTTTGGTTCTTTTGTGATGTCGTGACAATACAGAAAAGCAGACCTTGAAATAGTAGCTTTCATATGTGATGTACGAGGCTTCTGTGGTAATTTATGCTGAGGATGGTAAACACAATATTTTTGGGGGGATTCTTACAAAAGATCAAAAGCAGTAGAAAAGATTGATGTGAGAGCCAAAAACCTGGATAGCTGGCGAAATATTTGCAGTACTGGTAACCAAGCATCTGTTTTAGCTCCTGGCATTGAGTGAGGATCTAGTGGGTGGGTGAGGGTGCGCGCGGGGGTGGATTTGTTCTCATAGTAGGGGATTCAAAGTCCCCTTTGATGAGCAGAATTGATCCCCTTGTTTCCTTCGGATTTTTGACATCTGCGCTACTCCTGTTACTTTAGCCTGACTATCACACGCAAACCACCAAAAATAAGTCCAGTTGTCAATCACAAATTGGCGGTTCTATTGAGGCACTTGTCAGAAGCAAATTATCAGCTACATTCATACAAATCAATTATACTTGTGGTTGAATGACAACGAAAACGTAAACATTTACGAATTACAATCGACATAAAGGGTTCGACAGAATTCCCTCGATATTATTGTATAAGTGAACTAGTGATTTAATGGACAATAATACCTTATTTAAGTAATATTATTGTCCTCATATATATTCTTGGATGAGCAAAAGGCTTTTTAACAAATCTTTATTTTGAGCAAAAATCTCAAAAGTCGATGATTTTTTGAGAGTTTTTTGCCATTTTCAGACAATTTCAATATTTTGAGGGCTGGCTGTCTTTCAACGCATGCTTGGCACCCGCTCCTCTCATCCATCATAGTTAATGAAACCTGATTTTGATGCGGTTACCATCAAACACGGTGATGGCGGATATGGTTGGCATCGACATATTGATTTCAGCAAAAGCAATACTAGAGAGAGAAGAGGGTGACCCTAGAGAGGTCCTAATGCATATCATTGACACGCTTTCGCAGTCATGGATCACCCTGTAGTATTCTCTACTCCGTTCTTCAGTCTAGTGGTCACTACTCAGTGTGCTCTCGATATTCAGGCCATATGGGAGCTATTCCCCGCCTACTCTATTTACGCAGAAAATTGCACCAAATATTGCTCTTCTGTAATCGTACTTGGCTCTATTCATTACCCTTATGTCGTCCTATAAACGATCGATCCGGTCTTTAGGGACGAACAGGAGAGTCTAAAGAACTGTTTTCAACGTTGATTTCAAGAAAAAATTGCAAAACCTAATCTATCAAAAAAAATTCGTGAAAATGCGGTGGTTCTGTACTGTTCAGCTGTTAGCCACTTTGATTTCACGAGAAAAATTGTCAAAAAGAATTAAAGAAATATTTGATGATAAAATTATCCCCAAATTCAGTCATCAATCAAGTGTTGACACATCACGTAATTCAATCAATGGCAAAGTTGGTTTTGGCTTTTTTGTGCACCTGCTTTCGATCTATCATCAACTGTGGAGTCATTTAGGGAAGAGAGAATCTAATAGAAAGCAGCTTTCATTTTGGACCTACGACCACTTTTGATGAAAAAAGTACTCTGCACACGCAATTACTATGGCACACAGGGGAGCCATTCCCTTGACCACATTTATAATTGATAGCATAGTCTGTTCTTTTACGAGATGGCAGTAACAATAGCTGCTACTGATGGTAGTCCTACACTGCCAATTTTCAAAGTTTAATCGAAGGGGGTTTGGAAAACAGCAGCTTTGCTCTTGTAGGACGACAAATGTGGCCATTATAAGCCTTCCTACTACTTTTTTAAAAGGGGGAAGAAGAAAAAGCTCTCCCTTCCAAAGCCTTTCTAAATTGTGTGTGAAAATGGGATTTGATCCTCCAACTATCCTCCAGGGGAGATGAAAGAAACCGATAAAAAATCGCAAGAAAGAAACTCTTTATTTTGTTCAGTTACATGTAATCAAGGGTTTGGGGATTGGCATAGCTGCAAAGCCTACTCGAGGTATTTTCAGTTGTGATTGCAATTTTTCCCATGTGCATGACCTGCCAGTTTGGCAAATAAACTCGTAGATGTCTAAAGATGAAGAGTGTTCAATAGTGCTTCCTCCAATAGCCAACAGTCGATTGCCTATGGAAACTGCTTGGAGATCAAACAGGTATATAGGCAAATGTGTATCTGAAACAAGGATATACAGGATGCCTCAACAAGTTTTAGAGGGAAAGCTTTAAAGTGATAATGGTGTTTAATGAATTGTATGTATTTGTACTTACCTAGCTTCCATTGAGGATTAATGGAGTCTAATTCTAGAGATTCTACAGCTTGAATGTATGGTAAAACTGATGCTGTCCCATCATACCACAATCCTCCAATGGTTAAGACATATCTCTTGCCTTCATACTCATGAATGTCACACCCCATGAAAGCTCTTCCAACTAACATATCTGGACCTCTACTCCAAGCACCAGTCTCTACGTTCAAGAAATAAGTTTTGTTAGTGGTTTGAGCTGTAGGGTTATCAAATCCACCGATCATCATGATTGTTCTTTCGTCAATTTTGACCATGCATTGATACCTTACTCCAGGGTCTGGCATAGGAGGACCTGGAGTTTTTTCACCCGTCAAAGTAATGAATTCGGAGTAGGAATGATCTGTCAGCAAAAGTTTGTCTTGAATTGCAACTCCTGCAGAAGCCCAAAATGAGGTAGTGGTTATGAAGTCGAACCCTTGAGAAGTAAGTTTGTAGCATTCTTTGGCATCACAAATCATTGGTACGTCTCCATTGACTAGTCCACCTATGGCTCCAGAAGCTACATTGGGAAAGTCAGGTGCAGTACAGGTTTTTTCCGGGTCGAATATGTCAATGATCTCAGTATCATCAACATTACTGTCAGTCTCCCAACTGTAGCCAGTTGTTATCAACACTTTTGCTGTAGGAAGAAAGTTTTAACAGATGATCTTAAGCAATATAGTCAAAAGTGTCAAAATTGAATTTCACCAAAATTATTATTATTGGTACCAATTGATAGGTCACATTGAGATAAGAAAAAGTCCCAATGGGTTTCTGGATGGGTGGGTCATGAGCTGAGATATGGGCATTTGAAATTTTACCGCTTTAAATATGTAGTAAAAAATACAGAATTTACTTGTTTCTTGAGCAAAAGCCGAAGAAATCACAAGGCATGTTATGAAAATCATTGTAACAACTTCAAACTGACCCAATTATTTGATTTCTTATCTTTTTTTTTCGGTGACGGAATGATTGACATTTGTGATATCACTTTTGCTCTTTCTACATTCTCTCATGAATATCTTTGCCCAAAGGCGACCCAGTTTTGAGTTGCCTATTGGGGAAAAAAAGAAGAAAGTCGCTGCTGCTGTCCCAATATGAAAAGAGATGCTATCGCGGTTATTCCCCATTGGAGGATTACGAGATCTGCACAGCAAGTGCAAAAGCAGTTTCTATAGGAAAATCAAAAGTTTTTGGTATTAGAACTGTCGTCGTATATATTGTCAGTTCCTTCTTTTTCAGCCGTATTCTGACCATATTTTTCACTCGGGTTTTCCCCTTTCTCTATTGTTTGCTTTCTACAACAGACAAAACCAAAGTTTTTTATGGAACCCTTCCTACAGTCTTTTCCACCCTTTTTACAGATTTTTTTCCTTTTTGGTGAAAGTAATGATCATGTCAACATCACGACAAAACTAATGTTACACATATGTTACTGTGCATTGTGCAGTAGCAGCACAGTGTTTGAAAAATATCTAAAAATGTCTCATTCTTAAGTTCACGGTTGAAGCAGTCATCTCAAAAATCAGGCCTTGGCTGTCTTCATAAGCTTAGTTAACACTTAAAACAGTAAGATAGTTGAAGTTAGGTTAGGTTAGGTTGGTTGTCATTTTTTGGGAATCTGTAAATGAGACATTTTTGGAGTTTTCAAACACTATGCACATGTACTGAACAAAATGTTGAAGCAGATTTTTTTTATTATGAACTGTGTCAAATCAGATATCAAAATTCCAATTCCGTTTTGTAAATGCACTAGGGGTCATGGATAAATAGGATTTATTTTTTCGAATCAACGAAATCAACCAAAGATCCTTCCTCTTAAAAGAGAAATGTCCAACAGTTGTTGACCATCTTTTTATGTATTACATGTAGCACAATAAGTATCTTATCAGTTTGTTGACCCCCTCCCTTTATACATGTTCCCTTAGAGAGGGATTTATTCAAATCTAGAAAAAGCCCCCTAAGGTAAAGGTGATTGACATCGGAGTCAGGAATACGTTTTTTCTCTCTCTCCTCGACAAGCAAGCAGAGTCTCTAGAGGGTAAATTGGTTGTGCAAACAAAATCTTCATCATCCATAAGCAGGAGGAGGAGCAGAACTGGTGGATGTTGAAAATCAATATGGCACAGTTATGATCGCTCAAGCGTAGCCTTGTAGTCAGCAATAGTTTGCAACGCGCTTGGAAGCTTCCGAAATGCTAATAATTTCGCATCGATCCCCGCCATCCAGTTGTCGTTGGCAAAATGACTAATTGAAAGTTGACACGCTGGTAGTCCTCGTCAGCAGCAGGGCCGGTCGCAGGCGTTGTGCTTAGCACAACAAAAGCTAGAGCGGAAAGGAAGATTTATCGTTCTTAGATGTGCGGCTAAAATGAGTAGAGAGACTCAAGTAGAGACTACATCAACACATTGCTGAATGCACTAAACTAAAAACACTAAACTGAGCGCACTAAACTGAGAATACTAAGCTGAGCGCACTAATTAGCACAATAAATTAAGCGCACTTAATTGAGCGCATCAAACTGAGTGCACTATACTGAGCGCACTAAACTTAGCGCACTAAACTTAGCGCACTAAACTGTGAACACTTAGGTGAGTGTACTAAGTTGATTGCACTTAACTATGCGTATTTAACTGAGTGTACTAAACTGAGCGCACTAAGTAAGTTGAGAAGTATCCTCAGCTTAGACGCACAAAAATATGCACTAAAACGCGCAGAAAAGATGTAGGAAACTGTAATCAAACGCATTACGTAGCTCGCTTCCTTCGCATTGAATCCAGTCTCTCATTTTGAGTGTCTCTAGATCATAGAACAAAATGGGGTGCCAAAACCAGCAGGAGAGAAGGAGGGTCAATGAGGTCGTCCACTTTTTCAAATAGTCAATGACCAGTGTCAGTTCAACGCTTTATTTCATTATTTGGGCGACTTTCCCATCCGCTTTTAGAAGTACGGATCATTTATTTGGATCACTCACCAAAGATCAAGTGAGCTAATGTCAATTTGGCATGTTTAGTAAATACAGGGGCAGGGATGACATGATCAATATTTGTACAAGTACATATCAACGTCGTCGCATATTTTTGCGCACCATTCAGCTGCTTTCATATCATTGCCAATGGCAGCTCTTTATGAACAAGGAGTTGTCCACAATGTATTTTCTGCCGCATACTCAATCGATTCTATTCTAAGCCACATTTACAGTTGCTTTCAAGTGTCTGAAAATAACACAAACACAACATGTCTCATTTTTTATTACAATTTTCGCAAAATTCAGATTTTGTCCGAGAATTTCAATTATTTTTTTATTATTTGTTTCGGAAACATACTTTGGAAATAATATATGTAAGGACACTCTAGAATATTATGCACCGAAATGTTTAAAATACTGTGTTGCTGCGGAGTATTTTGCCATAGAAGATACCATGGTAAATAACGACCAAGGGGGTTGGTTGTTGGTAGCAATAATCATGAAGAAAGCACTCACCGACCCCTTTCCCCAAGGGACTGAGTCAGTTATCAACTAAACCGACCTAGCTCAGCACTCATCAAATTACGCTTTATGACCCAATAAGGAAATGTTCAATTTATACCCGCATTTCCTATACTATGTAACATCTCAGATTCGAATGCTTCTCTACTAGATGTCGCTTAATGAAGTATGAATGCAGTTCATTGTGGGCGGACGGAAAGGGACTATTTATGGATATGGCTTTTTGCCAATAGAGAAGCAGAGGATCATCGGAAGCATCAAAGGACACGCTACACATGGTATTTAGACAGTCGTAGTAGCAAAAAATCGATGCCAGACATATTTGTCAAATATCAATAACCTCTCCCATCATCCATGAGATGAGCTCAAACCAGACATTGCTGGTACTGCGATACTGCAAATAATAGCGTAAAAAAAGAATCCAATCGTGTTAAAAGCAACGAGTGATTGCATTTACATACGTGACAAAACGGGTGTGATAGTAGCAAATGGACTAGGGGTCATCTTCGTTCTGTTACTGTCCATTATTATTCTCCCTTTGGTTCATTCCCCCTTTTGCATCACCACCACAAATCTATAGTCCGTAATGGAGTCAGTCACCTTGTGCTATTTGCTACTGGAAAGTCTGATGACAGGGACGTGATATTGGAAACCATTAAAAAGATCTGCTTGGACGATAAATTTTTAGACAACAATAGAGATGTGGATTTGCTAGGTTTGCCAGGTGCACTTCGTTTGGCAGAATAGAGAAATACCTACTTCAACTTTTCTGCTTGCCTGAATTTTTTTTATTGTCCCACACGTGCTCATTAGTACAAACCAGTTTTCTTTATTTGAACATCTGAGTCATCCTTTGAAATTGAACTGTTAATTAGAAGTGCTTGAAAACAAACTTCCAAAAAAGTGTCATTTAGAAATTCATGAATGTAAATTTTAAAAACTGCTATAAGTCTACTTTCGAGTTTCATAAATGGACTTGGACATACTATTTAAAATTAACTTTGCATAATGATATTTTTTTGGCATTTTCCAAAGTTTAAAGAATTTGTGTTTCGAAATCTTTAACGACCCATAGATCCCTCTACTATTGCATAGCTTGCAATTTAGTCTATTGGAATTTGTGTCATTGGAAAACCATTTGCAACAAAGAGACCGTTGAAATGTTACTTTTGCAGCTTCATGCCAACCTAAATGTTGCTTTTGGCTAACAATGAGAACCACATTCCTCTCTTGCCAAATAATGCCAAACCGAAAAAGTGACCCTCTCGTCAAAGCAATTCCAACGTGATTTTTGATAAAGACTTCAAATTCCATTTTTTCATCATATCACAAGTGCTTTTCATTCCTGAGCTGATGCATTAATAACTGCAGCTGTCTGAGTTATAAAACACGATGATACAAAATCAGAAACATAAATCATAATTTTTTGCTCAAAATCAAGTAAAAGTTAAAAATGAAAGAGATCCGATAGATGTCGTTTTTGCAATTTACTCGATTTTACAACATTGATTACAAGACTTTATTGACTTTCAAGTTCACGATGTAATTGAAAGTAAGTTTGAGATTGAATGTAACTTTCCAGATTTGATTTAGAACGATGTTTTTTTCCTCTTTGGGAATATTTCTATGGACATGAAACCTTAAAAACTTGTCCAATTTTCTATTCTATATATTTCTCTAAACCTGGGGTTTAGTTTTTTCAGGACTTCTAAATAAGATTTGTAGCAGTGTGTACAACACAAAGCAGTTAATGGGATTCTTTTGAAACCTAGTGGACAGACTAGAGAGGTGTATTTGACATTGAAAATCTCTATCCTATTCAGTATAAAAAAGTGTTTACATTTCTGCTCTAATATGGCTGCCTTTGTGCTTCGTAGAACTGTGGCAGACAGAGGAACAAAAAATGTCTGGGCAAATAACCACCAAGGCAAGGCTTCTGAAAAAAGTTTTCCATATGTGTTCCCGCATGTAAAAAAAGTTTCTTTCCAAGAATACGTTTTTTCCCAAGGCACTATCATAATCCCTATTACTATTATTGTGCATGTCCTCGTACTTCAGGGGTTTCAATTAACTGCATTATGCAGTATTCCTAATAATCCTTTCCATTCCATCCATTCCATATTTTAGAAAGCAGTTGTAAATCACAATAAATCGTGAAATTCGTGAAGCGTTAAAACCTATTAAACCATGCAAAAAATATGGCCTCAATTTTTCCCCGCCAATAGTTTTACCATGACTTGTGCCACCTAACATAGCTCCCCTCCATCCAAAATTGGGTAGCGTAGCACTCAATTCCCCTTTTCCCAGTTTAATCGCTAAATGAAATGGAAAAGTTCATCCTGCTGCCAATGAATTTACAATGAGATGAGGAGAGATGATGTCTTTCTACTATGGAACTTTCTAAACGTAACGCCTCTACAAATAACCAGTATTGGTATAAGAACAGCTGGACATGCTTGTGCTTTTCAGGGATTTAGTATTAAAAGCGTGACAAAAGACTCTCTCATACTCACAGTGGTTGAAAATCATTCTCATTTTCCAACTTTGCTAGTTTTAGTAAAATATCGGTAGATGTCGTTGTTGTCAATTTTGCTACGGTAATTTTGGGATTTTATTAAGCAAAAATTATGAACGCAATCAAAAAATTAATGAAGCAATTTTCAAACACTGTGCTCTCTCAACATTCAAGGACAGGGAGCATTTGTAGCAAGTTGACCAGTAGTGTCAATCAGAAAATTCGCACAGTAGCTTAGTACCAACCTTTGCGTTCTTTTATTGCGTTTGTTAGACGGCAGCTGACTCACTATTTTTTGCACAAGTTCAATTTCAATGCTTTTTGCTATCAAACAGAAGCCATCTATGCCAAAATTCCAGTTCCATCCGGGGTAGCAGCGGAATTGACTCACAGTAGTAGTCTAATCTACTATAGTGGATCACAGCTGCCATCCACTAGGAACTACGAGGAACGAAGCATTGCAAATTCTACACCTGATTTCTAGCAGATGTGCTTCTGCTTGACATAAAGCCCTTTTCTTTTATGCTTGTGCATCGCAATTGTAACTCTTCCAAATCCAATGTGGGGACGAAAATTTGGCAAAAATCAGGAAGACCAGAGCTTTCCTATCAAAAGGATATAGTTGTTGGCAAAGGGGTACTTTTAATTACCCGCCTCCGGTGCATGGCAGCCCGCGGTGTCTGGCAACTACGGCCAACGCGGCGGGAGGGTTAGGGTCATTTCCCTGGGTACAAATTCCCCCTTCTACAACTGATGCAGTGGTGGCTAATCCGCAAATGTGAACATGCTGCTGCTTTCGAGCAATTGCAGAAAAAGAGATGATGAGACGAGGACTACTGTATTCACCCTATCATTCAATCAGGATTGGGACAGTAGATGCCGTTGCTGTTGCAGTAGAAAAGGAGACGGAGGACCACTGCGAAATATCCTCTCCCATCAATTGGATTGAAAAGAGACTGTAGATCAGAGAAAGACGTTAGGTAGGGGGAAAACTAATCTGATTTTGGAAGGTGATAGAAATCCAGAACTATTTTTGCCTTTTCATCAGTCAAGATTGACGTTGTAATAGGGGAAGATCTACACTAGTTTTAATATTAGTTAAAATTGCCGCTAGAGGGCGTGTGTAAAATTCGACTTGTGTAGCATCATAAAACACCATCTAGTGTACCAAACTGTTCTATTTTCGCTCTTTTCTTACTTAGGAAGTTGCAATCTTGATGTTGGAGGATAATGCAGTGTAACAAATAATAGCCAACGAGAACAAAACGATCTCCGACGGACATCAGAGTAGCAGCAACCCCAACAAGCTACATCTACCCAAAAAAAGAGGAGATCATACATTTGATACTGTCTTCTTTTGACATGATTTTCTGTTTCCACCCTAACTGTCAGAAGCATTGCAGAAGTCCCTCCATTCTATACATTTTTAGCTACTGTGCTTCCATTACTTCTTTGAGATAGAAGTCATCGTCTTTTTTCTTCGACCCTTGAGTAGAAGAAGAAGTGTGAAGCTGGAAGAAAACTGCGGGTGGCTTTTAAAGTGACACTTTTGCGCTGGGCTAGGGGATTTATGGAACAAAAGAGAGCATGAATGGCTTTCAATTCCACGAATCATTTATCTTCCAAAGAAGATATTTTCTGTCTACAAATGCGAGCAATTTTACTATCCAAAAAAATTGTGACTTTTTGAATTTTCTGTCAAAAAATCTCGTTACAAAGTTTCACGATTTTTTTTTGGTACCTAAGTAAAATTTGTGACTTTTTTTGAGGGGGTCTAAATACTCTTTTTGATGAAAGCTTTTAAAAGACTTGAGTATTGTGAGCTTGGATGCAATTACACTAGAGTAGGTTTCCGTTGAGTGCCTTTGGAGAGCAGGGAATATGTCGAAGTGGTAGAGAGCACAGCAGTAGAGAAAAAGCAACAGTACTTGTGCAGTAGCTAAAGTATATGCACAACTACTTTGCATGCATTCGTGTGGTACAGATCAGTGGTATTGGCAGTAGCTATCAAATATTATCTACTACCTCTTCTGTTTTCCTGTAGTCAGTCAGTCATAAGGCAGGCCTTTTGTCTGTTGGGAGCTTCAACAATATTGACAGACCTTCGTTAGTTTGAAGAAAGGAAGGCCTCATCAGTCAATGAAAGGCAATTGAAAACAATAAAGGTCGAACTGCTTCTCCAATAGTTTTTGCTTCAAATCTGGTTTTTGTAAAATTTCGTTAACTGTCGTTTCTATTAATTTTCCAATTTTGGAATTACCGATTTTTGAAAGATTTTTTATGGACTGTTTTTGGCTGTTTTTTAGAGTGGCCATGTGATAGATGTCAAGTGCAGGCAAAAGAAAAAGTCTCTCTAAGCTTTAGTCCATAATTACAAAAGTTTCCGTACTTTGCCTACAAGAGAGGAGAGTGTTAGAGAGGAGAGGAGAAGGCAGAGAGGGGATCTGGAAAATGGTGGTAATAAGGAAAGCAGCTGTGTAGTCGTAGTCGTAGAATCATGTCATCAAGGTTTCTTGTGCTGCTAAAGAAACGTGGATGAGGATACCATCTGTATGCAGCAGGTCTCCTTGCTTAACACACAAAATGACCTGAGATTCTTTCCCCCTACCGATGATCTTGGAGCTGAGCTTTCTTCTTGCTTTAGGACATCAACCATCCATTGCTCCTGTTCTACTTCTTGGTGATAGAAACCATGAATATTTCAAAAGAAAATAGATTGCAAAAGAAAAATAATTCCGATTTCTTTGAGGAAACATGTCATGATAGTAAATCTGTGATTTTAAAACACTGTGTTGAGAGCTCTTTTTGAGGAAGAGTGACAAATGAATTGAGTATGACACTACGGAAATATTTCCACAATAAGGGGAGATCCTTTTATCTTTTCTCTTTATTTCCTCTCCCCTGGGGGAGAACCTTTTTTATGGATATCTAATGCATCTCTCCACTTGAGAGGATTCCTTAGTTTGCATATAAAAGATTCTTTTCATTTCTGTCTGCTGTAGCGGTGATATGTATACTATTAGAAAGCTGCTTCCTATGCCACTTTCGATGGTAGATGTAGCTACTTTTTTCCTCATAATTCTCAGCCATAACTTTGTATCATCAATCTTCCAAATGATGATGCAACTTGATTAAGAAAGCAACACACAGTGCTTGAAAAAAAATCTCCAAAAACCATCATTTTGTTCGTGGGAAGAAAAGTTGGAAAAATCGTTAGATGTCGTTTGTGTCCAATTTTCCTATACAGAAAAATATTTTGTTTAGAAAAACATTCTAGTGAAATTTGACTTTCAGGTAAGTTAGAATTGAGCCAAAAATATCAGATTGGGTCAAAAGTCTTAGAATTTTCCTAAGAATATTGATAAAGAAACGCCATCTAGCTTTCAATTTCAATCGTTTTGTCAATTGCCATTTGAGTTGAAATTTTCTGATTTTTAACAAACATTATCTGCAACAATTCCGGAGAGAAATACATTATCTGTTAATTTTGAAATTTACTGACGTCTTCCAAGTTAGTAAACTAATATTACAGTAAGTAGAATATCATCATGACAAAATCACGAAGATTCCCTAATGAGACAATTTTAGATTTTTTCATCCTTCTAAGAGTCATATTCAAAGTTTCTGAAAAATGCATCATAGTTTTCACGGGAATGAAGGTAGTAAGTTAGCTGTCGCTTTTAGTATGCAAATGAAAGGTAATGTGTTCACATGCATCAAGACCTCCCTTCTAAAAATGGTGATGAAAAGGCATCAGTTAGTCAGTAACTTTTATTGAAACGCCATATGTCAACGCCACAGGAATTCCGTGTTCACTGAGCATTAGCAGAGAGATGACAAAAATTGGTCCCAAAAAATGGAATCTAGCAGCTGCAGAAACCAGTCAAGCAAACAAACCATAAAAACTCCGTTTCACCGAAAAAAGCCATGAATCATAAATGAGACAGAAATACAGAGGGAGGGGGATGAAGTTTCAATTTTCCAGACAAAATGGATCATCCATACTCATTTCTGTATCCCCCAAAGTTTACTTTCAATCTTACTTTTTCTCGCCTTTTCTACAAAAATTGTCTCCTTTTACGAGCGTAGGAAGCCAAGTTTGAAATTAATAACAATTGTTTACTCATAGAAATCGGTAATTCGAAACTGTTTTTTGTAACAAAAATCGGAAAAGACCGGAGAATCGAAAAATCAATCCATAAACGACATCTACCCTTTTCTATGAATTTTCTAATTTTTTTAAGAAATGGAACATTTTATGCAACTTTCTAACGCATTTTCTAGTGGAAAATGGCTTCAGATCGCTTTTGAAATTGGGTCCCAGGATGACTTTTGATTTTCCAGTGCTTGAGCATTACTACACGAAGTGTCTAGTGTAGATTTGCATTCAAGGCTAACTGATATTGATGACTATGAGCGAGGGGAGCGCGAGAACGGCAACATTTCAGTGTCAAACTCATCTCAAGTGAGAATTACTATAAACTAAAGCAAAATTGCTCGTGAAAAGTCATAAATACATGATGAGTAGTTGGTAAATAAATAACATTTTAGGATCATCATCTCTTGCTTGGGGGAGCTTTCTAATTTCCTTTTTTGTGTAGGTAGAGATGAAAAATGATGTGCTAAACGAAAGAATGGTAAATGTTTGTTTTACCCTTGATTGCGCTTCTTTAGAGACTACTCACTCCTGCTCTAAATGTGTGTTTGTTGACCATTGTCGTTATGAGTGAGTGAGGAGGAGTATACACTATAGTGGTAAGTACATTTATTTCCCCAACTTCCTGTTGTACACAAACTTGCATGTCAAACACACATCACATATCCCTTTTTTTGCACGTTTTGTCGATTAGGACTTTAGGACTCATTTGTCATCTCACCTTGTAAAGTAAACCAGGTTAAAGATCTAGGTCTAGACTATTTACTGCAATCCCTAAAAATACGACGTTTAGGTCGATTAGGTTTAATTTAGGCGTGATTTTGAAAACTGCTTAATTGACAGATTACAGAATTTGTCGCGATGACCAAAAATAATGTAAAATTGGGTTCTTTTCTTTATTCAGACACTAAATAAAGTTGGACATTGAAGGTTTATTACATATTTGACTGTGTTTAATTTTTTATTCTTTTCTTCAAAATGCTTTCTTTGCTTTTCATATTCTTGAATGGTTTATGTTCGGTTTTGATGGGGGAAAGGAAAAAATGAAAGGTTGTAGTTGTAGAGTTATCAATCGTTTCCATGCACGATATATGCGACAACCGCTTCAAAAAAGTGTCTAAAAACTTCTATAACAATCATGGCTGCAATGTAGTAAGTTTTGACTCGTGTTTTCGACTCGACACACATTCACTCAGAACTTCTGATATGGACACAATCTGAGTATATATTCTTCGTAAATGCCTTCATAATTTACAGAAAATTCCGACAGATGGATTTTCTGGGTAGTAGTGGTGGTGGTGGTGATTTTCGTACACAGATGACTAGGATTCGATTATTCCATATTTGTTGTCAGAAAGGAGCACAAGAATTTAATTTTCAGTCTTTAGTGAGGAGCCATTTTCGCGATGGTTTTCACTGGTATTATTGCGCTGTCAAAAATAGCTCGAAAAACAGATCAGATGTGCCTTGCTTTAATATTTGGAATTTATCCAGATGTGACTTTTTCTAATATGGCCAAAAATCCGGGATTTCCGCCCAATTTATGTACTGAAAAAAGCCACATACTGGTAACACTGATGTTGTTTCACTAATTCACTAATAGGAATGCTACAAGTAGCATTGCAGATGATTTGATGGCACTGGATCCCTGTGTCATTTGCTGTTGAGGAGGTTGAGTACGGGCCGTTGTGGTGGTGGTGGTTGTTGTGGTCGTCGTTGTTGTAGTTGTGGTGGTGAACTCGATACAGTTGCCGAATCGCATCATTGTCTCATAATCCATAGATTGACAGATCATCTGAAATTGAAAATGAAGGTTACATTCCAAAACTCAGTTAGTTGTTGGCCTTTCATCGGAGAGGCCCCGGTTCGATTCCCTTAGGTGAGATTTAAGGTGAGCTTTGGAATATTGGATAGGAAAAAAGGAAAGAAATCCGTTAGATGTAGTGTAGTGTCAAGTTTCATGCTAGGAGGCTTTTATGAGGTGCTTTCTCTTTTGTGAGAAGAAGGAGGAGGAGGAATGATTATGGAGCCTCAAGGAGACCTTCGTTTTCTTCTTCCAAGCTTGTTTGCTGTTCCTCTAGTACAAAAGAAGCTTCCTTTGGTCAAGAAAAAGAACTTATCTGCCTTTTCCACAACATCACTAAAGAGCCACCAGAGGAGGCTTTCTCTTTCGTTCTACCTCCTAAATGCCAAAGTCAAAGTCAGTCAAACACAAAGAGTTTCTTTTAGTGCTTAGGATGCTACTTCCTCTGTTTCCCTTTGGCTGAATAACCGACAAGTTTGATGGTAACCGCTAAGACTTCTTATTCAACGCCGTCTACTCAATAAATCCTAAATCCTTCCTCCGTCCATCTTCATTGTAATATCAGTCTTTTCATCTCCCTTTGAGCGTCACTTTAAAGGCAAAGAAGAAGAGGGTTTTGTAATAGATGAAGCTACCTTACACCCTCATAGACAGTCTCCTTCTCATACCTTGACTCTAGTAAAGTGGCAAATCGGACATTCCCCCTATCTTGGCTCTTTATTTAAAGAGGGATATGTATTCAGACTGTAAGGGAACGTCAATTTCTATGACTAGTGAAAGGGGATTTTCCAGCTTATCCCCCCTTTGCTACCTTTTGAAGCTTCAATACACATCAAAAACTTGATTTATGCTCACGCAAAAAACTACAAAAATGGTCTCTAATGAAGGGGGAACTAGTATTTGATCGTAGATAGAGAGGAGCTGCTATTCTAGTGTTTTTGTAACGTTCAATTAGTGTTTAGTGTAGTGAGTTCTGTATTTACAGATCGTTACCACTCCAACCATTCTACGTTGCCAAACCAATAAAACCAGTTTCGTGAGGTGCTTGGCATGAATGAAAGGTTACAACAAAACAGACTTGTAATATTAGAAAGCAGTTACTCCTTTCCTATTACACTTTTAGAAAGGAAAAGAAGGAACGATACACCACTGTATGTGCTATCGTTTCCATTCATAAGTGATGGATCGGCCTTAGCCTTTTTGCAAGATGAGAATAAAGGATCGAGAACAACCGTCTTTTGTCAATATTTATGACAGTAGGAAAGGAACTCTAGTGTAATAGAACAATTTATTTGGTCTTCATAATCCTGACCTGGTTTTTCTCTCAAGACTACTCAATAATAGTATGCATAACCTAGAAAGGGTTAGCAAAGCCAATAATAACTATGCCAGAAGAGAAGAAGATTCCATAGTAATTCCATATGCTTTTTGCACTACTTTATCAGACTTGGAAATGTAAGAAACTTGAGAAAGCCTTCCCCTTCTTCCTACTTTGCTTTTGAGATTTACACAGGATTCCTTTTACTCCCTTCTTCTTCTACTCTGCAGTTTGGGAGTTTCCTGGACATGCTTTGTAACCACGGCGTTTTTGGCAAGCGTAAAGGAGCGTATAATACAGCTAGCTAGCTAGATAGAAACTGGCTTTTCAAAAAGCTATTGCTCATGAAAACGAGCTATTTCATGCTATGACTCACAGCTATAAATGTGGTCGTAAAGTAAAATATGGCTTGGTTAAGTATATGCTCTGCTGGCTCTGCGTGGTGTCCCAACAAGTTTTGGTTGGGTAACTGAGCCATATTTCAAATCCCAGTATGTACATGCATATTCATGTAATTTTGCCTTTTGAAATCAAGTAAAAGTACGAAATTGCGAAAATCCGTTAGATGGTGCTTTTGTAATTTGATCGTACTTTTGAGAAAGAGAAGGAAACCTAAAGAATAGTTCTATGGCTTATGAAAATGTTAAAGTCAGTGATGTCATCACTACCTGACTCATTCTCACGAGTAACGTAATCATCAACAGAAAATTCTTGGCACTCATCAAATTCTCTCACAGCATGACTACTGCAAGCAAGACATGATGAGTGTTGACTCAGGTTTTGCTTCTGAGTCCAATGTCATTCTAACGTCATGTGATGCCTCAAGGTCTCACTAGCAGCTCTCATTTTACCTTCTTTGTTTAGTGTTTACTCAATGAGCCAAAGTATTTTTAATCATTACCTCTTTAAGGTTTCCTTGTCCCATCCGTGCAATTTGTTTGTCAATCTTCTTGGCATCCTCAACACTGAGATCTTGAGGGATGGGTACAACTGGACCCTTAGGATTGGAACAACACCTCTTGTCCCAGTTGGCACGAGGTGTGCGGAATTGCGTCGCACCCAAGATGTCGATGCAGCAATGATCGCCCAATAGCAAATCCTGCAAAAGAAAAAGTCGAAAACTTGTTTTGAGAGAAGAAGAAAGGTTGGCTTTGGAGGCTAGAGCAAGCAAGAAGAGAAAGCCATTAATGGATCGATAAGGATAAAGGCCTACAAGGCCTCCTTCATCGGCTCAGCCTTTACTACATCCTCTCCTCTCTAAAGGTAAAGACCTTTTGCATATGACGCATGCAGCAGTACCAGATGGCATTTACTATAATACAGATGGTCTTGATGTAAACCCTTTGATTGCCTTAAAGCTCACTGCAGTTCACAATGTTTGAAAATCGCTGAAATGGTCTCATTTTATTATTTAGGGAAGCAAGTTACAGTTTGAAATATCAAGGAATTAGTCCTCTAAGAAATCGGAATTAGAAAGCATTTTGACAATAGAAAATCGGAGCAAAATCGTCAAAATCGAGAAACTTTTATGTAAACGCCATCTAACCATTTTTGTACCGAAATGTCTAATGAGATGTTTCAGGTGATTTTCACACACTGCAGTAGGAGGAAGCAATGTTCTTTGTTTCATTAATTCAGGATGCAGGATACACACCCAAGAGACTTAGAAAGCTATTAATCTACAAAGCTTAATGTTTACACATGTATCAGCTACAAAGAAGAAGAAGAAGCAAAAGCAACAATTTGTTTAGTTTCAAAGGTCTAAAAGCAAGAAAAGTTTCTTTCCCTATAGAATTTCTTCAATACCCTTTTTCAAAACAGCAGCTGTTGTTAGTACAACTTTTTTTGGGCTAACAAGTACTTTTCATCACTTATGGCCTTTCAAGGCTGCGAAAAAAGACTCTTTTGAAAAGGTCAACACTTTGAAGTGTTACACTTGGCATTTTTTGCAATAGATACAAAATTCCAAACTTTTTTTTATTGATTATACTTCTAGAAGTAAAGTACAAGTACTATCTTGGCTACAGTTGTGGTTTCCGTGACACTAATCTGAACACGAGATTCTAATTAGTAATGACATACATGTAACTGTAACAAGGACACCAAAGTAAACATTAGAAAGTAGAAACCACAAAGATACCAAGATGGAAGGGGAAAAGTAAGAAAGATAAAGTACTCTCTGTCAAAATAGAAAATTGAATGGGGCTCTGCCTGACTCGCTCGAGCTCTATCTCGCAAGATAGTTTTCCGGCTGACAAACTCAATTTCCGAGGTCCACTCTACAAGTTGTAGGAGTGGAATTTCAAACTCTCCTCTACAAAATCAGAGTATTTGCAAATTCCTTTTTGGCTCATTTAACAAATATATGAATGAAAAAAATGTTTTAGCACGTTTTCTAACCATTTTTGAAAATCTCAAATTCGCGAAAGAATTTTAGAATTTTCTTCAAAAAAATCGTCAAATTGAAGGGATATATCTGCACTACTTAGTCAAAATGTAAACAAACTTTCACGAATTTTTCGTATTTTGCGATTTTGTCAAAAAGAAATTCGTCAAACTGAAAGGAGATCTGCACTGCTTTTTCAGAATGTAAACAAACATTCACGAATTTTTCATTGTGATTTTGAGATTTAGTTTTTGTCCAAAAATTCATCAAATTGAAGGAGACATTTTAGGATGATTTTCAAACTTTGTAAAAATATTCGATAGTCAGTTTTGTCTTACCTGACATCCTTCATCGTTAAAGCATGCCATTTGGCCTAAAGCCCCAAAATATTCTTCATTGCAACAATGTCCATTGCAGCACTTTCCGCCTTTAGCATAGCAATCATCATGCGTGTCACATCGGTCAATGCTAGGCACGCAAACACCATGGGTGACCCGACGCCTATCGTAATGCTTGAAACACTTGGCTGGGCCGCCCAGCATTTTGGGGCAGTCTTTGTCCTTCCTGCACAGCTCCAGAGGCCTGGGAGGGTCCGAGGCCAAGCTCGGTTTATTGTCCCAAGGGTAACAAAAGTATTGGAAACACGCATAACCATCCAAATTGCGTTTGTCACAGTCGGAATCGTCTATGCAGATGGGAAAACGTTTTGTATCGTTAATGGCTTGAACGGCAAAGGTGTAGGAGGGGAACAGGAGACAACACAGTAATAGAAAGGGAGCCATTTTCGAAGCCTTTTTTAGTTAGACTATGGAGAAATTTCTCTGTTATAGTGAAACTTGCAGGTGTCTACTTTTTTTTGGCTAGATGTCTCTAGATTATTGCCTAGCAGGTGGGAGTGGGATTGTTGACTAAAATGATTAATTGGCTTCGGAATGTTGCCACTTGTCATCCTGTATAGCAGAATATTGATTTTAATTAAGCTTATTTTGGGCTTATTAAAAATAAGCTTCTACTTTTAGAAATGGTAGATGTCTCTATATGGAATTGATCATTAATCAAAGTCCTGCTAAATCACAATGGCCAATTTTAATCAGTTTCATTTCAAGTGCACAAATGGCAGAGCCGCATTCCTAAGACAAATTGCGATGATCATAAATAAATCTTTTGCAAAGAGTTCCAGTTTAGAAAAGGAAATCGATGCAAGAAACTCCGGCTATCTCAACAAGTTTTGGACAGAAAATTAGCCAAAAATCTCTAATTCACGGAAGGAAAAAAAATCGTGAAAGTCATTTTTACGTTCTAGCAAAGCTGTGCAGATCTCTCTTCAATTTGACGATTTTTTTTTAAAACAAACATTGCGATTTGATTTACGGAAGGAAAAAAAATCGTGAAATTTATTCTTACGTTCTACCAAAGCCGTGCAGATCTCCCTTCAATTTGACGATTTTTTTGAAAAAAAAAATGAGATTTGATTTTCACTAAAACTTGTTGAGACATCCTATAGATCAATTTCAATGGAAATTTAGAAATGTCAGAATTGCTGAAAAGGATGATTCACATCGATTTTCCATCATTTTTCCCTTTTTAAGTGGAGAGAAGGAGAGAGCTTAATTGAAGTCATTTATTCAGTGGAAACTTTTTCCCCCACACCAACAAAAAAATTGTCTCATACTCCATCTTGCTCTCCCAAGGGAGCTAAGCTTTCCATCTTCTCAAAAAACCAGAGTCTCTGGTCTAATTTCTAATGCACTATAACAGAGAGATAAGATGATTTTCACACTTTTAAAAATTCTTGATCTAATTCAGCACTGTTGTAGTTGTTGAGGCCCCAATTGACTGGCAAACTGGCCTAGAGGATATTCTGCATTACTTTTCGCCTATTCACTTGTTACAACTTCTGCTTCAACTGAAAGAGCCGCTCCCTCATGCTCTCTTGCATCTCCATGAGGCGAAGCAGCGATGGACGTTGCGTTGCTTGGGGCCGCTTCAGTAGCAGTAGTAGAACTCGCGAGAAGCAGAGAAGCGTCGGAGTAGAAGCGTAGTACGAAGCGGCCCAACGCGACTTGGCGCTCCCATAGGAGCCAAAAGAATTGCTAGACGACAGGCTCCCTTCTTCAAGCATTAGAAAGTAAGATGCAATGAATCCTCTAAAAGTTCAGTAGGTCTTTGTTTAGAAGATAACATTTAGAGATTGCATAACTGAAGCCTTTGGAATTCTATCTAGATTCTTGAAGATATAGATTTGGCTCGTAGCGAGCGTTGATTGGCACAGTGTTCAAAAAGGGCTAAAATTGTATCATAGGTTAGGTTAGGTTAGCTT
>LT727927.1:172259-211069 GCA_900157175.1 Oithona nana | reverse complement strand
TGTCATATTTTTCATAGCTACTAACTTTTCTCAATAAAATCTTAGAAACTATTGTAATAAAATTGAAAAATTGACGAAAACGACAGCTAGAGGAATTTTTACCCAAACTTGATTTTCAATGAAAAGTTCTTAAAAGTTCATATGAAATAGGTTGCATTTCATTTTTCGATTTCGAAAATCAGAAAATATTTCAAAAATTGTATTGTGAGTTTATAAACGCCATCTAACAAGCTTGCCTAGTTTTCAATTCCCCTCTTTGTTGTTGTGATGCTGAGTTTCGTCTCATTTGATAACATTTTCTAAATTCTACGACATTGAAATTATAGAAATAAGTCAGCATTCTTCCAAGGAATCTTTGAAGGTTCATTAATCATCAACTGTGATTTCATACATTTCATAGCTTGCAAAAAGGTTAAAAATAACCGGAAATTCCACAATTATCTTTTATGTATGAACTGCATTTATAAAACTACTTCCAACTGACTCTCTTGACGCTACTTTAAGATTGCAGAAGGGGCTTCTAACTCCTCTCACAACTCCATTTTTTGCAGCCTCTGCCAAGCCTCGAAGCTGCCGTTCTTAAATGTCTTGCTTGGTAGTAAAAGAGGGGAAAAAGTTCAAGAAGGGTTCCAGAACAGCTCCTCTCCTCCGCTACTCGTGCTGACTAATTGGGATTTTATGCAGAACTGTCTGAAAATGCGGTAGGAGAACAGACATGAGTCACAACCCACTTTACTGTGCTGCTACGACCTTTTTCGGTCCCATTTTTGAACTTTTTCTTGGGAGGCCACATTGCTGATCCAATACTTTAAAGTTTGGGAAGAAAAGAAAGGGAAATCTCATAGTTCTTCTATTCGTGGTGACCGCAATTCTTATCTAGTACGCAATAAAAAGATGGTTCAAGGACTATTCTGATGTTCTCACTGTGTGTACTCTGCAGTTTCTCGCTTTTTATGCTATGCTCCTGACAGACTATTCCAAATGTCCATATTTTGTCCAAAAATAGATTTAGGTAGACGAAAAGAAAATATTGTTGGCGCTTTTAAAGTCAAAATCTGGAAATTCGAGATGAAAAAGACACTTATTAGGGTGACTTGATTTCTACAGATTAGGGTGGGTTGAATTCTAGACATCAAATTTCAAAATAGATTTTGTCAAAATATATTTTTGGGGCAAAAATGGGACTTTTCGATATAGTGTGGCTCAGAAAAAGCTCAAAGAATACACGAGTAAAATACCTCCGGTAGCTGTCTTCCCAAGGGAATCTCCCTTCAAATATGAAAAAGGAGGAAGGAAGAAGACAGTAGACTGTGCTGCTGCTGCCTCTTTTTTGCATCAAACCTCTAAGGCAAAAGAAGAAGAAAGCAGTAGGCAAAGGGCTTTCTAAAGGTGCAAAATATATATTGTGACAACGGACCTAAAAAAATTTAGAAAGCAATGAAAAATGGGAAGAAGGAAGGAGAGAAGCTAATCTTTACCTTCTTTTGTTCTTGGACAGAAAATTGGTCCTTATCGAGCACGAGATCGGAGATTGTCAAGGACACACGGCCTCCACGGCCTCGGAGGCCGTGTGAGAAGAAGAGTGTGTGTGGTGGCCTCAAAATGTCCCTTTAGTCACGTTCTGCTCCTGTGATCAAACTCCTTGACGAGAGAAGCAAGAAGACACAGTGATACCAAAAACCAATTTTTGTTGATAATTGCAAATAAAAACATTGGGTTTGTATCAGTGTGCATCAAGAAAAGAAAGTCCTTTCTTGGCCTTCAACATCAACAGAGAAGAAGTTGCATGGAATAAATGCAGTGGCTTGATTGAGGCCACTACTACTGCCGACATGCGTAACATTATCAAAGATTGCAGCTTGAAGGTTTCTGTCCATCAAAAAAAGACATTTTGCTTATCTGACACAATGTTTGAAAATCCCTCAATAAAGTCGCATTTTACAACATAGCTACGTTTATTTTCAAATGAAGGATTAAGAATTCGAATTTTGAACAAGATGTTTTGCACAGGGTGTTCCAACAAGTTTTAGATTGGAAACATTTAAAGATCAAATCTCAGCAACAAAAAAATTCGTCAAATTGAATGGAGATATGCTTTGCGAGAATGTAAACAAACTTCATGATTTTTTTCCGACTTTCGTGTCATTTAGAGACTTTTGGCTAAATTCCTGTCCAAAACTTGTTTGGGCACCAAGTAGGTATGTCAAATGCAATAAGAGGAGTCTGTAGACGGTACGTTGTAGCCTAATAAGATTTGTGAGCTTCGATGCCTTCGATACAACATATGTCTCATTAGATTACGGATCAGAAATCAGGAATGGAAAAGCGAAGAAGCCTTTCTAGAAAAGGTAGACTTTTTGTACACCTTAGAAGTTTAGCACTTCTTCGTTCTAAATGAATCTCCAGAGAGAGATCTAGAGTTTTGGGGTAAGCAATGGGGACTAGGACGAAAAGAATCCCTTCCACTTTTTCTTGTCCCAGTAAAACAATCATGGGGATTCTAAAGGGAATCCACTTGGAATTCACAGGGGAATTTCTTCCCCCGCAATGCTTTCAAAGGGTCTCTTTTCTCTCTTTCTCTAAAGTGTAGGTCAACTCAAAAGATTTATTTCAAAAGCATCAAAAACCTCAATAAGGGAAGGTCAATATAACATAAAATTACCACAAGAGGGCGTCTAAAATGTAATTTGGAATTTTCTGAGAAAAAACTCGTCAAAATGGTGAAAATGAAAGGAGTTCTGAAAGCATAGCTTGAATTTAAACAAAGTTTCACGATTTTTTTCATGATTCAAATTCGACTTGTATGTGCAAATTTGTCATGAAGTGAATTAAAAAGTTGAACGTTCCCTATTGGCTTCGAATAATACGTTTACGAGCAGCGAAGCGAGGTGATCTAGCAATGACATCATCCGAATTGTAAATCAATCTTGGGACTTCTTCAGAATCGTTTAAATCCTGTTTCAAAGCATTTTTAGAGGTGATATCCAATTGTCCATCAAAATACATATCATTGATGTAGACCAAAAATGAGTCGACTTTTTCAGGTAATCCAGCAACGTTTTCATCCTGATTTTCATCATCTGAATTGTCAGAATCTGAATCATCATAACTTCTCATTCGAGTTTCATTGTCTGCTAAAGCATTATTTTTGGGTGGTAATTCCTTGGTACCCAAAATGTATTTTCCATGGGTTTTCAGAAACTCCAGAATTTCGTATTGGTTTCCTTTAGCACTCAAATCCGCTTTGACTTCCATGAAAGTTCCGATGATAATTGTGAGTAAAACGTTGATCAAAATCCAAGTACATGAGACAGCAAAGAAGAAAAACATTATAGCTGCCGTCATGGACGTTTCTTTCATGTTTCCAAACTTGAATTTGTTCAACATCATTGTAAAACATGTTTCTAAAGCCGCAATAATCGAATGAAACTCGTCCATATTCGATTGCAAAATCATGTAAAATAGTTGAACAAAAGCGAAAAAAACCAGGAAAAAAACCATCAAAAATCCAGATAAATCGTCCCAACATCCACGTAATGTCAAAATTAATTGACTGAATCGATTATTAAACCGTAATAATTTGATTAATTTGATGTTTCCAATGAAGAGGATCAAACCCATCAAAACATGGTAAAAATAATCGAATTTGCCCACGTATTGCAATTTCATGTATCCGTTGCCTTTTGTTTCATTGAAAACCGTTAGGATCTCACTTGTCAGGATTTCTCTATAGACAAATACTCCCAACGCTGCATATGAGCAAAATATGATTGAGATGTCCGCGATGCTCCAGTAAGTCTTGAAGTAATCCCAACCGTCGCGTTTCAGTTCCCTTGCGAATTTATAGGTGAAATAAAAGATGTAAAAGAAAAATACCACCTCGCATAATCGGATAAATGTTCCGGTAGGCATGATATCTGTCAATAATCGGACCGGATCGAACCTCCAATAGGTCATGATTCCACCTCCAGGAATAAATTCAGCTATAAGGGAAGGTCAACTTTAGTATCAATGTAACCTAAAATTGCCGCTAGAGGGCGTTTAATATCACACAAGCCAAAATTGGAATTGATCATTTGCTGTAAAATATCTCGTCAAAATGAATGTAAAGAAAATTTCACGATTTTTTCCAGATTTTTTGTGCCACCTTTAGCGTACAAAACTCATATGAAGTGAATTAAAGTTGAACATTACCTATTAGAGTTGCAATGCAAAATAAGTTGGTATTGGCATTGTAAACAGAAAATTCCAGGAATATGGCACGAGTATGATTGTTAACCCATCGTTGTTGTTGTAACTCTTTGAGGTTTTCCCGGATTTCTTTTGAAGATCCTTTGATCCGGAACACGTATCCTCCACCTCCATAAGTATCGATATTTCCAGTGTAAGACATCGAATCTAAGTCTTTAGCAGAAGTAAACTTGAATTCACGTCTAAGACATGAAGGTAAAAATTCCGTTAATTTCGTTTTTTCTTCCCAAGCATTGCAATAATCCGTGTCATCTTCGTTGACAAAAATCGATCCTTCCGCGCATTCTTGAGTCAAATTCAGTACTGCTTCATGGACTCGACAAGAATTCGGACGTACTCGGATTTGCCTAAGTACTCCATAACCCATGACTCGACTTTGAAAGTCCCCAATGAAGCCACGGAGTCCATAAGGAGGTTGTCCATTGTACCAAGATGCCGCTTTCAATTCGGTCACTGCAGTTTTGTGCATCCATTCCCACCAATCGTTGCTGGTTTGAATCTTGTCAAAGTGATGTTTGGTCACGAAGTTGTAGCGTAATTGGTCTTGAAATCGGTAGAATTTCGAGTCTTTGTATAAAACATTCAGGGTTAATGCCACCCCTATGAAAACAACGAATCCAGCCAATTCTTTAATGATTGCCCACATTTCGATTTCTTTTTGACGTTCTAATCGAATCAAATCCAACTTGACTTCGTCTGAAAAAATACAGTAATTTTAAAAAATCGTCTAAATGAAGGAAGTTAAACTTATGCACTGTTTAGCTTGAACTGAATGTAAACAAAGTTTCATGATTTTTTTTAAAAAAATAATTTCCCCAATTTTTAGGGCAAAGTGAATTTACCTATCGGTTCCCTTGAGGCTTTGATGTATCGTTTGGATCCTTCATTGGTCATTTCTAAATTGGTTTCTAGATCCTCTTCGTCATCTTCAACGTCGTCATTATTGTCCAAATCTAATTTTCGACATAGTATAGAAATGCAACACGAAAATAATCCCACTTTCAAAGGTTCGATTACTAGGATGATGAAGAAGAAGGCCACGATCATGGAGGTTAACCACTGATGTGTGACGTCATTGCCAAATGAAATTCCGTAAGCAATTAGAAAGATGCATGAAGCAATGATCGTTGCCAAGCAGATGATCCAGGCAATGATGCGAAAAATGAAAGGCAACCCAAAATTTCTGTACTGTTTGGTTTTACTCGCTTCAATTTGAATTTTTGTGTCTTTGTCATTTAAATCTTCGGTATTTTCTTCAATCACTTCTTTCACAGATTCTTCGTTTTCGGATTCTTCGTCTTTATTCGACTCTTTTCCCGAATCATCGTTTTCTGAATCTTCATTTTCACTAGATTCATTCTCGGAATTTTTGGAATCTTCGGAATTTTCAGAATCTTCGGAATCATCGGAATCTTCATTTTTGACAGATCCCTTTTCTGATCCGGATCCCTTTTCCGAAGTTTCATCCTCATCAGAACTGTCAGATTCGTCACTAGAACTTTCATTTGAACCACTTTCAGATTCTTCATCACTTTGAATAACTTTCTCTTCGTTGTCTTCAATTTTTGATGAACTTTTCAGATTCAAGGCTTTTACAACTCGATTCTTTCTTAACCTCATTCTCCTGGACTTCTTGAACAAAAACATCAATACTAAAGTGGGAACAATAGTGACCAACGAAACCATGCAACCAATATAAAGTTGTTCCGGAGTGAATTTGATAAAGGCCAATTTTAGGCCGACCTTGGTCGGTTCCTCAGGCATGATTCCATACCACATGGCATCCGCCAACATTGCCAAAAACAGTAAAGCAAAGGCCGTTGAAGTCCTTTCCTTTCTTGAGTATCTTGAACGATGAGACTTGAAAAATATGGAGAACCAAACGTGATTTTCCATGATTTGTTTGCCTGCTGTGTGAATCAACATTTCTTGGCACGATCTGGCTCCGGATGCTTGAACGACTCGTTCGATGGCTCCATCTTCTTTTTCCACTGCTAACCATCGATTACACGAAAACTCTGTTCGTTGGCCAGTTTGTAAGTCGATGATTATCAGGGCACTTAGGTACCAGGATGCGTATTTGTCTCGTCCGGAATTGTCGTGCCAGATCCGGATGTAGTTTAGGTTGCCTAAGGATTTGGGGCTACGCATGATGTAGCTGTCGATCGTGCCTTTTCGTAGCGTATCTTTTCGTCCATTATCCAATTGTCTGAGACCTGTATGATTGGAATAAGAATACAAGTTAGAATTTAGCGCATTGCGTTTCTTTATCTTTAAAAAGCGCTTTTAGAAAAATAGATTAATGGTAATTTCGAACGACGTAATATACATGGTAGGTATGTATCTGCGCTATCTACAAGATTTACACTTCACTCATTACTTATTGAACATTAGTTTTAAATCAAAAAAAAAAAAAAGATCACTAAAATACGGTTGTGGTCTTTACTTTAACGAGACTTAAAAGGCTTTAAGTGCATGACCGTGAGATTTTGGAGACTTTTCGTACAACTTTGTCGTTTGTAGGACCTGCTCGAGCGCAAGCTTACTCGCGGTCAAAAACAGAATTAAGAATTAGCGCATAAAAATAAGTTATGATATGATGCGCTCTAAACAAATAAAATCAAGATACAAAATTGTTCCTTCAAATGCAACAATGCTTGACAAACATCGATTCACTTAGAAAAATAATGCCCAAAGATTATCCACAATATTATTGAATCTTTTTTGAGAAACTTCTATTTAGGAAGCTTTTGCTTTTCTTTTTAAATGTAAACTTTTTTTTAGCCGCCAACTGATATTGCTACCAATACTTTATGAACGTGGATGTATTCTGTCAAAGAAAATGTTTACGTATGTGAATAATTATAAAATAAAGAACATATATGTACACGCCAACGCCATCTTTTAATGTAATTTGATGAGCTGAGATCGGTCAAACAACTTCAGATAATAAAAATCACACAATTGTGGTACTTTCACCCCCCCATTCAAAGTAGACTGCAGAGTGCAGATCGCAGAATCACTAGAAGATCCATCCCAACTTTTATATATTACGGTATTATCGATATAACATTTTATAATTTAGCGCATCATTATTCCATCATACACAGAGCGCAATGTAAAAAGTTGCTTATTAATTGAGGCAGATGAAATTGCAAGGAATATTGACGTAAAATTAACCATATAGAAAAGACTCATTGATTTTCGAATAATAGTTTTGAACCTTCAAAGAAAGCTTTTCAAACTTTTCTTTCAATTACCTAAATTATTGAAACTTCAATTTTACCATGTGGCGGCATTTTTGAAAAAGTCTCAATGTGTTTTCAAAAATTTTAAAGAGAGTATGGTTTTTGTCAAATATTCCTTTGTGTATTAAAGATAAAAATAATGTGCACAAACGCCATCTTTTATTTTAGCTCGTAATTGGCAATTAGATACAGATGGCCGATGGGGCAGATCAACTAGAATTCACTGCTGAATCTTTATCAATGGAATGGAAGTCGATAACATTTTAGAATTTAGCGCATCCTATCGTGTTTCTTGGAAAGAGCGCTTTAGAAAAATACTTAAAAAACCTTCAATTCTAGCGTAGACATCTTTTTTGATACTTATTTCACGCCACCAAGATAACACATCTCATTAGATTTGAACAATCATTTTGAAACTATACTGTAGTTATTCAAAAATCAAAAAGACATTACAACTTTTTTTGGTTGCCACTAAAGTCTAAACGAGCATCGATATTATTAGCAGTGTCCTTGAGTTTTTAGAAGTATTTCAAACATTGATAGTTTTTTTGTTGCATGCTTTTAAAGTTACGAAAAATAAAATAGATAACGACATAACCCCCATCTTTTAACGGATTTTTCAAAAATTAACATTAAGCTGCTGTCAATTTTTATTGGAAACATTTGTTGCGGAAGACTATCTACTTAGTCAGACATTCACAATTCACATTTTAGACGTGGAGAGATCAGATATCTAATTATCTAAATTTTCTCTATCTGTCCTTCATTCATTTCACGAAAAATCAAAAGTTAGCGCATTAAAAGTTATAATAAAGAAACAACTTGAAACAGGTTTGGAACACTACGAAGACATACGAAAAAAGAATTACAAAGAAGATAATTCATAAAGACTATTTGAAAAATATTGTTGAATATGTTTTAGAAAATGATATTTAGAGAGTGTCACCTAACAACTAAACTTCTTATTTTTTTTCCACTAACTAGATTGTACTAAAAAGGTAATGTTTCTTTTGTTCTTGTCATAAAACACAACGTGGAAATTTTTTTTTTAAAACAATTTTTATAGATTATGCAAATTACAAAATAACGAATGTGTTCACGCCATCTTTTAACGTAATTTTGAAAATTGAAATAAGATTTGATAAGGTAGTTAAAAGGGGATTAGAGAATATCTGTCCTGTACAGATGAGCTGAAATTGCCGAAACAACTTTAGAAGAAGGGGAAAATTCACACACCTGTGGTACTCTCATCACCCGTCAGTTCAAAATAGACTGCAGAATCACAAGATGATCCATCCCAATGTCCAGTAAAAGTCAGAATCTCGTACAAAAATCCATTCGTAGCCTCATTATCCGGCATCGGCAACGAACGGAGCTTTTGTCTATCTTTCCAATCTTGCCAGGTAGACCACACCATCAAAAGTATCCAAAGACTTACACAAACTATAACCGTCATGTAAATAGTCATGTTATCATTGAATGAGGGATTGGCAAAGACAAATTCAAAATCGATCGTGTTGGGTGTATGGAAAAATCCGGCACCAAAACTGGTCAAATGCGAGGCTCGGCATAGCGTTGCCGGATACTTATTCTGACTAACTTTGACTCCATCTGCCACCCAAGCATATTGCTGTCTGAAAGAAATTCGAATTCGAAACTGTCAAAAAATCGTCGAAACGAAGGGGACTCTGCACTGCTTAGCAAGAATGTAAACAAAGTTTCACGAATTTTTCAGTACCTGTTGAAGTAATAACAACCAGTATGAAAGGTCCTCAAAGAGTAATCACCGGTGAGGCTCGGCATAGCGTTGCCGGGTATTTATTCTGACTAACTTTGACTCCATCGGCCACCCAAGCATATTGCTGTCTGAAAAAAAATGTACATACAATGAAAAAACAAGACTGAAACTTCGATTCAGCCGTACAGACCACAGTTAAAACTACATGCTAGAGCGATTATACCTCTGACAATTTTTAGCACGAAAATTCAAATATTTTTACTTTGGGCATGTTATCATCATTTCTTTTTTTCAAAAAAGTTCGTTGACGCCAGTAATTTCTCAAAAAGGATCTGTCTGAACTTTGAGATTTCTGTTTTTCAGATAATCAATCTTACGTCTGATTAGACGTCTAAGATACTCGAACAAATGCTAGATGTACGTAATTGTCTCCTAAAAATCAAGGAAATCACAATCACACTTTAAAAAAGTACTCTTGTACTTACATGGCTGTACTTAAAAAGTGTGATTGTGATGTCCTATTTTACTCAGCAAAGAGAAAACGAGAGTATGTACAATTTGGGTAAGTACTGGAGGTGTAGAAATGTTCCCCACATATAATTGTTGACTACAAAAGCCCTCCTTCATCTATAAGTATACAAAGGTAAACACTTGATCCCGTTTGCTTAGAAAAGAAGACTTTCAAATAATTGTGTTTCTGTCATTTAGTACAAAATGACAACCAAAGTACTCTCAAAAGGCAATGTCTTGGAAATCATAATGATCAAATTCATTCTGCCGACCATAGATGTCTGTACGGACATCTTAACGATTGAAGAAATCATGACATTGGATCCCGCAGAAGTCAATAATTATCAAATACTCATCCAAATGGCCTATGTTATGATAGGATTCTTAATCCTGTCCTTCCTTATGATGATCCCACACTTTCTGCAAGCTGAAAAATCTTGGAAGCAACGGTTGGCCACCTTTCTACTACTATTTTTACAAATATGGCCACAATACCGAGCTGCGCGAATACTATGGTTTGCATTTGTACGAGTAGACATCGATAAATGTCTACGAGAAAAATTGATGCTAGAAAGGGACCTCTCCAATGTGGGTAAGTAAATTAGAAAGGCTTTCAATCATGTATCTTACATTGCATTAAAAATATGTGTCTAAACTCTATTTTTAGAGCCCTTTATCGAGAGTGTGCCACAAACGCACCTTTCTCTGATTGTTGTATGCGTTGCTGAAGGACGTGGTGATTTTGTAAACATGAAGTTTCTCCTTTCGTTCATATCATCAGTAATTTCAGCCACCCTAGGACTTTCCAAGGTTCTGTTAAAGGGACCTGTCAAGCTAGTGTCTTCTAACCGTGGATACCTTAGTGGATATGTGCAACTGCCATTCTTCCTATTATGCTCAAGTGTATTCACTTGTATGGTTGGCAAAGCTGCCTGGTTACCTTTTGCCATGAATGGACTGAAGGAAATCTACGTGAGTGTTTTTAACTACTGAATTTAGTGCACAAGTCATATTTACCCCCGCCCGACAAATCTCTTTCAGCCCATGAATGGGCCTGGTGGAAAAATTATTTATGCCTTGGTATGGTTTGCAATGATGATTGTTCCTCAAGCCTTAATGGTAAGTTCAAATATGTAGTAAGCAATCATGTATGTTATGTCTCAAAAAGTAGGTTTCTTTCCAGAGTTTTGCATTGCTTTTTTTCTACTGTGGACGCCGAAAAATTTGGACAATTATTGCAAGATGGCCCTCGTTTCTTCTCCTTCCCATCTTTTCAATCTACAGTTTCTCAGGTGAAAAGATTGGCCGGAAATGGTACTTGACCGTCAGTTCAAGATGGTCTTGGATCAACTTGTTCATTTCTGCAATAGGAATTTGCTGTGGCATTCATTTCTTGTCTTCTTTCGAAACTCGTAGTTCATACAATTTGTTAGATTGTGATTGGTTTGCGGCAATGATAATTTCGGTGCCACTCATTATTCTTACCTTTATTTTTCACTCTCTCCTTACGTTACCCATAACCTGCCCCTCAAGCTGCATTCAAACCCCCTTTCTCCAAAAAACAGCTTTAGACATTGATACCCTTGAGGTATTCAACTTGGAAGACCTCCTCCGGGCCGAAACTGATCCAGACCTTGAATTCAACCTAATCCCTAACACCGAATGGTACTTGTGAATGCTCATGTAATTTATCTGAGAAATGTAATGAAATGTAATACGATTTTAAAACGATCATAAGCAATTTTAGCTGTTTTTTTATTTTGGAGAAAAGTCTGAAGCCGAAGAACCGAGATGCTGCGCTACTCGCGGTCAAAAATCATGCATATTAGCTGATTAGAAAGCACGTAAACAAAATTTTACAATTTTTTCCATACCTGTTGAAGTAATAACAACCAGTATGAAAGGTCCTCAAAGAGTAATCACCGGTAATATTTGCCTCCACCAGACTCGAGTCTAATTTCTTCTTGTTCAATTCATCCGATGTAGTTGTAGCTTTCATACTGATAATGGTCAAGAACCAGCGTCCAGTCCGATTATTGACTGCGTCATTTGAAATAAACCATTCGTAAAATTCAAAATCTGAATTCCAATTGACTTTTGTGGCGTTGGTGCTTTCGAAATTGTTGTCCTTGAGCGAAACAATTGCTGCATGTTCGTATTGGCTTGGAATAGGTATTCGTTCGTGATCCAAAAGTAAGCCATACATTAGGTTTTCGTCGTTAGGCTTGAATTCAATGGTCAGTGTTGAATCGATATGGATTTTAGCGATTTCAATTTGATGCATCATGTACGTCATTTTGTGTTTTCGGCTGTAGAATTTGAAAGCATCGGAAACGTTGTACAAGGTCGGGCCTGCAAATAAAATTGAGATTTAGTATTTTTGATTCATTGTGAACCAAACTTTATGCATCAAAACAAAGAATATCGAAAGAAATAAGTAATCAAACTCTTAATCAAACTTGAATTCAATATTTTAGGATTGAAACAGTTTTTTAATTCGAAGTTTTTTGCCATATTTTTCATAGTTCGAAATTGACACACTCAGCTTTTGTTTACGTTTCATTAAAAAATCTCAGTAAAATGACTAAAGTAAACAAAGAAGAGAGTTTAACGGAAAATTTCGATTTTGCAAAAATATGAATTCTATTTTCGTAATTTTGGACTCTAACCAAAACGAAATTAAAAGACGGCCTCATTTCGTCAATACTGTCGAAGAAGATCAAGATCCAAAATTGTACATTGAACCACCCAAATCTTGGCTGGAACAATTTGCATTCATTGAACCAATAATTGAACCTTTTGAATCCATTCAACCCATTAAACGTCTCAAATTCATAAATGTGGAGCCACTTGAATTCGAAGAATCGACTGAGTTGCGTCCAGTCCGATTATTGACTGCGTCATTTGAAATAAACCATTCGTAAAATTCATAATCTGAATTCCAAAAGACAATTGTGGCGTTGGTGCTGTCGAAATTGTTGTCCTTGAGCGAAACTATTGCTGCATGTTCATATTGATTTGGAATAGGTATTCGTTCGTGATCCAACAGTAAACCATACATTAGATTTTCGTCGGTAGGCTTGAATTCAATGGTCAGCGTTGAATCAATATGGATTTTAGCGATTTCAATTTGATGAATCATGTACGTCATTTTGTGTTTTCGGCTGTAGAATTTGTAAGCATCGGAAACGTTGTACAAGGTCGGGCCTGAAATAGGAAATTGAGATTTAGTTATTTGATCTTTTATTACGCAAACTTTATGCATCAAAAAAATAATTTAGAAAGAATTAAGTAATCAAAACTAGAATTCAATAAAATGTTCTTAATTTTAATTGAAAGAATTTTAAATTCGAAGATTTTGCCTTATTTTTATTAGTTTGGAACTCACTTGCTCAGCATTTGTTTACGTTTCCGTAAAAAATCTCAGTAAAATTACTAAAGTAAACAAAGAGAGTTTTTAGCGGAAAAATTTCGATTTGGCAAAAATATGAATTGTAAATTCGTAATTTTGGATTCTAATCAAAACGAAGTAAAAAGACAGTCTCATTTCGTAAATGTCGAAGAAGAGCAATATCCAAAATCGTACATTGAACCACCCAAATCTTGGCTGGAACAAATTGGATTTCTTGAACCTATAATTGAACCTTTTGAATCCATTCAAGCCATCAAACGTCTCAAATTCATAAATGTGGAGCCACTTGAATTCGAAGAATCGACTGAGTCAGACTCAGATACATTATTTGAAATACTTGGACTGATGTCAAATACACCGCCTGAAACGGACGTACTGCTTGAAATACTTGAACTGATGCTATTGAAGACTCAGTCTGACTCCATTGCCATTCATTCCAAGTCATATAACAAGACCTTGCTCAATAGAAGATCATGCAAATCAGGTCGTTATACACAAAGGCTTCTTAATTTGACCCCTAAAGTTATGTTGAATAGACTCGGACCAGAAGACCTCCAAATTTATCTGAATGAAGATGAGGAAAATGAAGACGGCGAAGAAGATAACCATGAAGACAAAGACTTCAAATGGTCTTTGAATTTACATATGGACAAGTTTCATGCTGAAGCTCACAAATATGAAACTGCAAAGTGGCAAAAGTGTGACACTTGTCAAAGAAAGGTACTCAACCTAAGAGTCCATAACATGAAGGTGCATTTAGGTTTAGACAGTTTCAAATGTGATGAATGTTCAGTGGAGACCAAAACTGCTTCATCATTGACTCAACATTACAAAGAAGTACACATGAATGTTCGATTCATCTGTGAGCATTGCAAAAAACCGTATACAAGGAATGAATCACTGAGGCAGCACGTATTCAATACTCATCCGGAAACGGTGAAAACTTGCTTGAAATGCAAAAGAAAGTTCATGAATAAGCTAAGCTTGAAAAGGCACGAAAAGAACAGTAAAAAGAAGGGAAAATGCACTGTTTTTAACAGAAAGTCATCTGGATATAAATGTACAATTTGTGGAGCTAGTTTTCCTACTTATTGGGGACGAATGCATCACAAAATGAAAAGTCATTTGAAGTAAAATTGTATACTTCAGCTTTACTATATCAAAGTTATTTTTTCAGGTCAAATGGAGTCTAAAGAAATGTTATGTCAATATTGTGGGTTAATTCACTTTGATGAAGAAGAATTGAAAAAGTGTCAAATCTTGAAAAACACTTCCGTGATAACATGGACGGAAAATGGACTTTTATGTGAAATTTGCGGATCTTTGGTACTCTTGAAAGACCCAAAACGTCACTTGAAGAATTGCCAACGTCTGAAAAAAGACCAAATGTCAAAGGTGCCGAAAGACCTCAAAGTTGACATGAAGATGAACATGTTGGTATCCTTGCCATTAAAGTCCAAGATGGTTTGTCCTGTCAAGGATTGTTTTCAAAAATTCGATTTGGAAGATGCGTTTAACGAGTATCATGAGCATCATCATGAACAGTGGCAAATGGTAAATCTAAACCTCGTTTACGAAGCTGACAACAAAATTGAGGAAGATGAGATAGAGGAGGTCCTTGAAGACGATGGCAAAAATGTAGAATTCGTTGAGGCTTGCAATCCAATTTTGTGCCAAGGTTGTGGAAACCTTTTCCAATACCAAAAAGATCTTGAAAATCATCATTGCCAAGCGCCAATGTTATCTAAAGATAAAACGAAGTCTATTGAAGTAGAATTTCCATCGCAAATAGAATTTGAATATTCCAAAGAATTAATCTTATGTGACTCTTGTGGACATTTTGTGGCCTCAATCTCAACTCAAACCCACTTTAAAACTTGTCAGGCTAATATCAAATTTTCTGAAAAAGCCGCAAAAGCTGAAGCCGGACTACTAGATAAACAAGACACCAGGTACTTGTCGTTGCCTGTCAACACTTTTATGAAATGTCCCGTCAAAGATTGCCATCAACATGTTATTTTTCAAAGTATTCTCGATGTGTATCATGAAAACCACGTTATGGTACAAAAAGTTCGTCAAATGACAGAAGATCATGAAAAACATGTTTCGGCTCAAAAAGTTCGTCAATTGACGGAAGACACCAGCTGTGTACAGAGTAAACCCATCCATTTGACGAGAAAAATTCACGACCAAAAAGAAAACTTTTACTTTCTTCCGGGACAGCAAAAACAACAAAAGAGAGTCTACAAAAGATCAATAACCTTCCAAGTCTTTTGTCAATTCTGCAACGCGAGATTTGCTAGCAAAGGTTCTTTGACTAAACACATCAACAAACGGCATCACTTGAGCAAAATCACTTGTGGAGCCTGCTTTAACAGCTTTTCAGGAGAGAAAAGTTTTAAGCGCCACGTTCAACAAGGATGCATTGTTCAACATAAGGATCCGAAGCATTTGAAAATGTTTTGAACGAAGTTCGAAAAAAAAGTTCGTCAAATGACAGAAGTTTACAGAAACCAGGAACGCCCATTCATTTGACGAGATAAATTCCAAAAAGAAAACTTCCTCATTTCCGGACATTTATGAAGAGAAAATCTAATATTTTAAAAAAGTAATGAGAATTGAAAAGATTGAAAATAAAACTGTTATGACTGAAAAGGAATTGCATCGTGTCTTCTTTGTTTACTGATTCATTGCGCATTCTTCAAACTTCAAAGATAAGAAGAGTGACTCATCCTAGAAATCGTGTTTCAATTGGTTTATTTGGCTTTAGAATTTGGTTTTTACAAGTTGATGTATTGTCTTGTTTTACAAGATATGCTCTTCCGATGGTGGCGAGTCATCCAGATGACCTTGCATCATGGAAGAATCTAAATTTTTATGCGCATGTCCAATGTGAATCTTCAAACATCGGTCTGTTGTATAAGCTTTGGTACATTCTTGACACTTGAATTTCAATCCTTCATGCTTGTTTTTCATATGTCGTTTCAAATTGTGTTGAAAAGTAAAATTCTGATTGCATTCAGGACAAGTGAAGACACCTCTCTTGAATCGACTTGAATTGGATTTTGAAGCATTGGAATTTGATTTGTGTTTGTTGATAACCTTGATATCTTCATTTTCGTTTTCCGTCCCCTCTAAATCATCTTCTAAATACAAATGGAAATCATCTGATTGCTGATCTAAAATCCATGATTCTTTGGGAGGTGGTAATTCGAGGGCAACTTTGTTGTCATCCACATTTTCTTGGTCATCTTTTTCTTCACTTTTGGATCTTTTGGAAAAATGCTTATCATGGATAAATTGGGCGTTTATCTTGAAGCTTTTTTCCGGATAGCTGATTTTCCGATGATGTTTTTCAGGTCTTGAATACGATGGATATCTACTTAGATTTGCTCTTTTTTCTTTCAGTTTCTGTCGCTTGGTATAATTCCAATAAATGGGCATAATTTCCAAGTTAGATAAACGTGTTGAACGACTATGCTAGATGACTCTGTTGTATACAAGTGTCTTTCGTCACCTGATATTTTGATTTGGGATTTAGAGACGCAGTTGCGCTACAAGAGTCTCGCAACCTTTTTGCTCTCAGCTTCCATGGAAGCCATTGAAGTAAGAGGTATGCTTTCTCTTGTCATATCTATTCCTTTCATATTTCATATTCATGATCTAGGCTTTGAGCGAAGCGAGCAATATTTTGAAGAATTTTTGCTTTGATGACCAATAATGACGCATGCAATGCATAGCGATTTCGCGCTTTTTTTCAACAATAACAAATCAAAACAAAGTTTTGTTTAGGAAGTTCTCAGCTTAGCGAAAACGCATAGATAAAATTTGTATTTTGAAACGATTTATTCCATTTTTATTTGCAAGTTTAAAGATGTTTCAGTATCACTATCATGATCTTCAATATCAAGGATATCATGAGTTTCAACTGAACTAAGAGGCGATTCACCCAATTCAAACGAATCATCGAGTAGTTCTTCAGATTCCTCAAAATCTTGCAATAATTCATCTAGTTCAATTCCTTGAGGAGTAGGAAGGGGTAAGGACAAGGGATGCTTAATTTCCTTATCTAGTTTAATTTCTTGAGTTTTAGGCTTAATAGGAGGTTTGGAATGTTTAATCTTGGACTCGGATGATGACAAAGATTTCTTCTGGCAAAGAGCTTGATGCTTTCTTATATTGTAGTAAGAAATACTTTTATGGCATATTTGACATTCGGCCTTTTTGCCATTATGCACAGTCGCATTATGCATCCTGAAAAATGCTTGAGAAACATGTTTTTGGCATATTTCACACCATGCCTTCACCTTTGCATGGACATTGGTCACATGCGTCTGGAGTTGTCCTGGTGTTTTAAAGACTCTATTGCATTCCTTGCAAGTCTTGGCATCACTGCTTGAATGGGCATGTCCAATGTGAATTTTCAAGCTTGTTTCTCTCAAAAATTCCTGATGGCAATGTTGACACTTGAACATTGCTCCATCCTCACTTTTGATCACTTTCATTAGTTCCATAGTCTTTGGTTTTTCCGCTAAAGGGTGAATGGTATCTAAATGCCTCCATAAATTGGTTTTATGAGTGAAATAAGAATTGCAATAATCGCATTTCAATTTCAAGCCTTCATGTTGAGTTTTGATATGCCATTGCAAAGTGGCATTGGAACTGTAGATTTTCTCACATTGGTCACAAGGAAACCGGACTCCATTGTGCTTGACCATCATATGACGTTGCAAATTAGTGTCATAAGAAAACTCTTCAAAGCAAATCTGACAAGGAATTTTCACTTGGTTATGAACACTTTGAATGTGACTTTTGAGCGAGGTTTGATAGGAAAATTCTTTGTCACAATGTGGGCAAGGAAGTCGTACCCCTTGATGAATTACTTTCATGTGAAGGTCAAGAGTATCTTTGGAATTAAATTCCTTTGTACAAGTTGGACAAGGGAAGACATTGCCACCCTTACTGTGAGCTGATTCAATGTGTCTTTTCAAGTGGGCAATGTAATTGTAAGATTTATCACACAAATCACATTTGTGTTGAATGCCTTCGTGAATGGTTTTGACGTGATTTTTCAAGGTTGATTCCTGATTGAAGATTTTCAAGCATTGTTGGCATTGATATCGGACTTTCTTGTGAACGGCCCGAACATGTTTCAAAACATTGCTTCGATGCGAAAACAATTTGTGGCAGAAACTGCAAGTTAATGAATTCAATTGCTTGTCGGACTTGAAAGCTCCTTTAGTAGGCTTTTCTTGGCCTAAATTTGATGGCAATGGTAAATCTGACAGTGGATCTTCGAAGGCTTCTGATGCTTCTGGAGCCCAATCCAAAGGTTCTTCTTTGATACTGATTTCCATGGTTTATAAACTATGATATTAGGCAATCATGTTCATAAGTTTTAATATGACACTTAAAAGCCTTGAAAAGCAGACAAAGTGATCTTTTGTCTTTGACAGAAGGAAGTTCAAAAGGCATGCAACGTCAGCTGCCTTCTTATCACCTGCTGAGAGTTCTCAACAACAAAACGCAATAATTTAGGAAGGTCACGCAACCTCCTATATACAATCTACCAAAATCCCCCAAATCCAAATCTGTCGGAAGATGTTTGGCTGAAAAAATCGTCAAAACACAACATACTATTAACAATTTTGATATCACGAGAAAAATTGTGGAATTTTTTAACAATCGTTAATTTGTGATCCACTTTGACAACACAAAGTTCTGCTTTTTAAAAACTATTCAATTTATTCTGTATAAAATATATTTGCATGTAAGAATAGAATAGAATAAAACCCTTAAAAATATATTTTTGCGTTTGTCCCTGATAATTTCTTTATGCGTTCGACGTATGGTCACCATGGGCGCTTAAACCCCGGCCCCTCAAACATTACCAGAGCGCTTAATACTTTGATTTCAGATCCGGACAATTTTTGAAGCCGAACTTTAGGTTGAAATCTTTCTGATTGAAAATCGATCGGATCTTCTTTAGACTCCTTCGTGAACTTCTTATTCTGGTTACTCTTAACTGTGATTTCAGATCCGGACAATTTTTGAAGCCGAATTCTGGGTTGAAATCTTTTTGATTGAAAGTCCATTTGCTCTTCTTTAATCTCCTTTTTCAATTTTCCGAAAGCATCAATTCGGTCTTCGTCGCATACTTTGTCGGTATTAGAATCCCATGGACGCCAGAATACTTGGTTTTTAGATCCGTATGACAATTTGTCATCATCACACATCTCGTCTAAATGCATTTGCACATGAGTTTTCATCTCGTTTGAAGCGAAGATTTTCTTACAAAACGGACATATTTTTTCTACTTCAAAATCATCTTCTTCAACTTTAACCTTATTGCGGTTCCTTCTTCGGCGGCAAATTTCCGAGTGCTTCTTGAGGTTATAGATGGAAAATCCTTGATGACAGAATTCACATGTTCTTTTGAGACCTTCATGGACTGTTTTCATATGGCGGCCATAGTAAGCCTGTGAAATGTCTTTATCGCATTGTGAACACCAAATCATGGATTTTTCATGAACGGCAGCGACGTGTTTCTTCAATTCCGATGGAGATCGGCATTTTTGTCCACATTGTTCACAAGTCTTTTCTGAACATTCTGGATGCGCATGACCAATATGAATGAACAAATTCTGTTCTTTGACAAAGTCTTGGTCACAAAAGTCACATTGAAAGAGTTCATCTCCTTCATCAACCCGAACCAAATCCAACTTTTTGGGCTTCTTGGATTTATGTTTCGATTCCATGTGTCTTACTAAACTAATTTTGTGTGAAAAGTAGGAAACACAAAATTCACATTTCAGCTTCAATCCTTGATGTTGAGTCTTCATATGCCATTCCAAGTTTGAGTAAGTTTGATATCCCTTTTCGCATTTGCTGCATTGAAAATGGTATCGAATCCCTTCGTGAAGCTTTTTCTTGTGCCTTTGCAATCCAGTAGCAAAAGCAAAGGATACATGACACAAATCACATGTGAATTTGATATTGTTGTGAGCATTGTTGATGTGAGCTTTTAGAGATCCTTTTGAATAGAATTGTTTGTCACATTTGTCACATTTTTCTAAGGGTTTCGAAGGCTTTTCTTGATAGTGAATTTTCATATGGACTTGAAGATCTTCAGAGGTTTCGAATTCCTTGTGACATTTTCGGCAAACTTCTGACGAGCTATAAGGGAAGATCAACTTTAGTTTAAAAAAAAATATCGTCAAAATGAAAGGAGTTATGTTCTATAAAGATGTTAACAAAGTTTCACGAATTTTATCATAAATTTGAGAACGAAAATTTGGCTAATGTGCGACGATAAAATGCCTTCTAGTCTACAAAAAAAAAGTAAATGAAAAGTTGATAATTACCTATGACAATCAATTTTGTGTCGATTCAAGTGTGACTTTGTGTTGTAATTTTTCGGGCATTGATCGCATGTGAATTTCAAATCTTCATGCTCAACTTTTATGTGAACTGTCAAAGCTGACAAACTTGAATATTTTTTGGTACATAATTCACACTTGTATTTGATTCCAAGGTGAACAGCTCTGATATGTTTTAAACGGTTGCTATAGTGTCCAAATTCTTTGTCGCAAAACTTGCACGGATATGTCTTTTCTTGGACAATTTCTTGCATTTGAACTTCATCTTGATGTAATTTCTTGACATGAGTTTTCCATTTAATTTTGGTTTCAAAAATTGAAAAGCAAAATCCACACTTGAACATAGCGTTGTTATTCTTCCTGGTTGAACTCATCACTGAACAAATGGTACGTTTCGTCTTAGCGTCTCGTCAATGAGGTGTACCGGCTAACACGTACGCATGATGTTCCCTTGAGACAAAAGAAATTAATTAGAAAAATAAACGAAAAAGTAACCCATTTTGATGCAAGTTTATTGTTTCCATTGCTCAATTTCTTTCTTGGACAATCTTTTCAACTGAATTTGAGGTTGAAAATCTTTGGATTGAAATTGCTTGTCACTTGTCAAAATTCTTGGATTTTTCGTCAATTTAGGTTTCTTCACTACTTCTGTACTTTTCATTCCTGGATGAGAAATGCCCATATGGATCAGCAATGCCAATTCCTTGTCAAAATGTTGGTCACATTTCGGACATGTCCAAGAACATATGTCAGCTTTTGAGGTTTTATGATTCAATGAAATGTGAGACAAAAGCTTAGAAAAATTCTCATAATTGTTTCCACACTTGAAACAATGAAATGTCAATCCTTTATGAAAGGCTTTTGCGTGATTTTCCAGGAATTTTAAATTCGTGAAGCTTTTTCCACAACTTCCACAATCAAAATTTGTCTTCTTTTTCTTGGCAACGATGGTTCCGGATTTGTTGGTTTCTTGATAGGCTTTGAAACAGGATCGCGTCACATGATTTTTCAAGTCGATTGGATTTGCAAAGACTTTTTTGCAATTTTTGCAGGGATATTTTGCGCTATGAAGAACCTTCATATGTAACTGCAATGCTTTCACTTGATTGAATTCCCTTTGGCAAGTTTTACACTTGAATGTAAAGCTTCCAGCATTTGGAGTAAGACTTGTCTTAGGTTTCAAACCTATTGTCTCTGGAGGTATTTGGACTGAAGAATTTGGAGTCCTTGAAGGTTGAATGTTTGGAGATTTGGTGATTGAAATAGACTTGGAGTTCAAAATTGCAGCCCATTTGGAGGGCACGGTAGGAGTTGTAGGTACACTTGGTCTTTGATCCTTGATGAGTGTAATACTATTTGTCGCCAAGAGTTTAGTCAAACGTTCGTTTTTCAAGGCCAATGGAGAATTCAATTTGGGATTTTTCAAGGCTGAAGGTAGACTTTGACGAAGTTTTGAAGTTCTGGTTCTAACTTGAGGAGTACCATTTCCTTGATTAGCTTCAATGCCTTTCGGTCCATTGAAAATTTTCAAACGTTCATTTTTGAAAGCCAATGGAGAATTCAATTTGGACTCCGAAGTTTTCGAGGCTAAAGGAAGACTTTGACGACGTTTTGAAGCTCTGGTTCCAACTTGAGGAGTACCTAAAGTCTGTCGACGATCATTTCCTTTAATTGCAGATTCAATGACTTTAATTTCATCATTGAATACTTCAGCCTCGTTTTCTTTGTTTTCGTTTTCATTACGACGCTCTTCCGATCTGAGTACCTAAAGTCTGTCGACGATCATTTCCTTTTATTGCAGATTCAATGACTTTGATTTCATCATTGAATACTTCAGCCTCGATTTCTTTGTTTTCGTTTTCATGCAAACTGATGATATGTCTTTTATAATTTTTCTCCAATTTGAAATTCTTGTCACACCTTTCGCACCTAAAGTTCGGTTTGTCCTCCTTCGACTTTGGCAGGTCCAAATGTTCACTGATCAAGTGGGTCTTGAGGCCTTCGACACTGAATGTTTTAGGGCAAAATGGACATGGCCTCGCGGTTTTATTGGCACTTTTCATAATTTGACGTCGAATGAACTTTTAGAATTGAATTGAAGCTGAGATTCCTTTAGTTGACACTGAGTGCGGGAATGCGGACCCTCTTTATTTCCATTGCGCGCCGGAAAACTACACGTCAACCAATCAAATCGCTCGGATTAACTCAGCCCAGCTTAGCTGGTCAAATGATAGCTCAGCTCGAAAAACCTCAAACTCGTTTGAAATTCTCTAGAGAAATTGATTAATTTTGTGATTGTGCTTTTAATGAATTTTGAACAAAATTGAACGGTAAGACTGATTTACGCCAAAAATTAACCTTTATTTCGGAGTTTAGTTTAGGTTAGTTTCAATGTATGTCTCGTTAAAATGTCGGCTAAAGTGAGTTTCCGGATTTTGACGCGGGGATCAAACATGTTTGAAAGTATTTCACTCGCCTTTCTTTTTCTTGAATTCAGATCTGTCTTGTCAACTTTAGTGTCCTTTGAGGATTCTTTGCTGATCATGTCTTCTACCTTGAAATATGGAATTCGATGAATGTTTGAAATATGTTTCTTCAATCCAATGCGAAGATCAAAGTACTTGTCACACATTTGGCATTGATATTCAGGTTCCTTTGGCTTGGACCCTTTGACATCCTCCAGCTTTGGAGTGTCATCTAAAGCATCATTTTCTACGATGTCATCATCTTTTATGTTCTTATGGACTTGCTTGATATGTGCCTTCAAATTCCACTTATTTGAGTAGTATTTTGCACAATGAATGCATTGATTTTCAGACTTTTTATCATCCGGAATCTCTAAAGTTTTTTCGGGGATTTCATTCTTTTTCTTTTCTTTTTGTCCATTTACTTTTCCATGCATTCGAAGAACGTGGACTTTCAAGCCAAAAGAAGTATCGAATGTTTTGTCACATGTGTCACACGAGAACTCAATCGTGGCAGTTTCATTTGGATCCGGAATTTCGGAAATGAGTTCGCTAATGAAATTCTCACATTGAGATCTTGGAACGTTGTGTACTTGATCAAGATGCTTGACCACTTGATCGTGATACTTGAGAATGAGGTTGCATTTCAAGCATTGGTAGCTGATCTTGGCAGCAATGATCGCAGTCGTAGTTTCATTGCTTGAAGTATTCAAAGTTTCGTCATTCATGTCCTTCATGTGTGCATTTTTGATGTGTCGAACCACACCAGGGCCGTCCGCATAGTCTTTGCCACACTCATTGCAAACCATCCTTGAACCTTTCCTTGAATAGTAGGAAGTGTACTTGCCATACTTTGGTGTCTCTTTGTCTTGATTTGAATCATTTGAGCTTTCATGAACACTTTTGATGTGACGGATTGCATGCGAATAGTCAGGAAAATCTTTGTCACATTCAAGACAGGACACTCTGGATCCTTTCTTGCCATAGGAGTCAGTGGACTTGGAATGCTTTTGGCCTACGTGCATATTCAGTTTGGATTGATTTGTAAATGACCTGTCGCAATGATTGCAAAAGAACTCATTCTGGTCATCGTTGTGCATTGATTGGTTTAGGAGGTTCTTGTGAAGATTTTTGATGTGACTAATCGCACTTGAGACGTCATAAAAGTCTTTGCCACACTCATTACAGACCACCCTTGATCCCTTCTTTGAATAGTAGGAAGTATAATTGCTATGTTTAATGCCAACGTGTAAATTCAAGCTCTTTTGAGTACCAAATGACCTGTCGCATTGGTTGCAAAAGAACTCATTTTTGGCATCGTCCGTAGATTTCCGTTTTTTGCCTTCGTGAGCAGATTTAAAATGCATTTTCATACTCCACTTGGTAGTGTATGACTTTCCGCAAGTATTGCAAATAAATTGTCCTTTCTTTTCCGTCATTTCCTTTGAGCAATCAAATGATTGATGCGCAACTCCATTATGAATCTTCAAGCTTTGTTCCGAAGAGAAAGTCTTATCGCAATGTTCACAGGCAAAGGCTTCTTCGGTGACCTCTTCATCATCCATAAGATCAGCATTACGAAGCAGTTTGAGATCGTTCATCTCATTCAAATCCTCATTTTCAATTGACTTGGACTTATGAACTCGGCCAACGTGAATTTTCAGGCCTTTTACATTTACAAAGGTTTCACCACAATCTTCACAAACAAAGTCTTCATCTTTATGTTCGGTCTCTTTGGCTCCCTCAGAATGTTTGAGCTTGAAATGAATATTCAAGACTTTTTCGTTTTCAAACGTTTTGTCACAATCTGAACATTCAAAAACTGATTTGGCATTGAGAATTTGAAAGTCGCCGTTCAAGTCGTCGATTTGGACGTGGTTAATACCTTCTTCTTCATCTTTATGATTGTCTTTGATGTGATACTTCAAATTGTATTTGTTTGAAAGGTATTTTCCGCAATGTCTGCATTGAAAATCCGTTTTTACGGGGTTTCCAGAACTATTTCGACGTTTTCCAGAACTTTTTCGCTTCTGAGTGTTGTGTTTTCTCATCATGTGTCTTTTTAAGTTTGCCTTATTGCTGTAACAAAGACCGCATTTTGAACACTGAAAATCGTCATCATCCGGATTTTCGGTTTCTTTCTTTTCGTGTTCTTCGTCCACTTTGTCCGGATTGTTTTCCTTTTCGGGTGCTTCTTCGTCAACGTTGACATTTTCCGGATCATCTTGCATTGGTTCGTGATTTTCATTGTTGTGTAAATTCAGTTCATCATTGGTTGGAAAACATTGACCACAAATACCACAAAGAAACGTTGTTTCTTCAAACGCTTCCGGATGAACCTCAGTGATCACTTGATGACTTTCATTGCGATGTTTTTCTAATTCGTCTTTTTCAACAAATGTTTCATTGCATTGTTCACATTGGACAGACTTTGCCAAGTCATGCAACGTGACCAAATGTTTCTTGTAAATTGTTTCAATGCTGAAGTCCTTGTCACATTCTTCGCATCTGAAATTCGGTGCCTTGGGCTTTTCATTGGAAACATGTTCTTTTGAATTTTCATTTTTCAGTATTTGGGGAGAAACGGGAGAATTTTCCGTATTTTGCTCCATTCCAGTGTTTCTGGTTTGACAGTTCAAATGTTAATGTCCTGAAGAACGACGCGTTTCTTTAGATTTCCCAAGGGGACGCACCTCGCGAATGAGGGAGCGCGCGTTCGATATGATTTTTATGGATTTAATTTGAGAAAATGAGTATTTTATTTGAATAATCTTTTAAGCTTCAAGACTAATGTTAATCATATTTTGTTGAAGGGGTTGAAGGGCTTTTGAAATCCTTTTGAATAAACCATCAATTACCACTGAACTGTAATGGAACATTGAAAATCCCAAGAATAGACCAAGTGAACCACCGACTGAGCCGATGAAATTTCTTGAACTGATTACAAACTTTTCTTCTTGAACTTCTAATCTTTGCGATATGTAACGAAAATTAAATCCAACACTGACTCCTGAATTTTCGTCTAGATTGACAATTGAGTAGTCGGCAACATATTCAGTTGTAGATTCAGGTCTGAGACACTCATGAATATCAGTTTCAAATGGTCCAAACTGTCCGATATTGCAAATAAAATCCCCCTCGTTTTCACACATTTTGATGTCAGATAAAAAACTGAATATGATAGGATTGCAAACAACAGAACAATTCTTCTTTGTTGCTGATGCAAAGTGTAATTTTCGAATACATTCTTTTCTATTTCGTATCCCGTTCATATGAGTAATTTGCTTGGTATTTGCCAATCCAAAAATGTGGAACTTGCCTTTCTTTGGATTATCAAAATTGGTGTACAGGTGGAATTTTGAAGGTTTGGTGTATCTCCACTCATCATAGATTATTTCATGCCAACTTTGATCATCAGTGAAGTAGAGTGAGAATCCGTAAGGAGGCTCTTCATGGTCGTTTGGGATATCAATTAAGAATGCATTTGGCCTTCCTTCCCTTGCAACAAATTTTTTCACAGTAAAATTGGTTTTCAACAAGACACACATTCCATTCTTGAAGGTTGGAACTAAGGATACTTTAAAGAAAGATTCTCCGAAGAAAAATTGTTCACCATCCTTTAGAACTGTTGGATCATCATTGTACTTATGGGCAAAACTCAAAGTGTAATCTGTTCCTAATACATATGTGAAATTCTTATAGACTTCATACATATCTTCATTGTAACCAGATGACTTATAAAGGGCAAGATAAGGCTCGGATAGGTTGTTGAATTTGAGAAGAGATTCTTTGTATCCAGGATATGGACACAGTAGAAAATTGGGGATTTTTGCATCTTCCTTACGTTCGAAAGATGTTGAAAAGGTGGTTTTACCTTTGATGAAGTCTTGGCATTGTTTTATGAAGTAGAAATCCAAAAATAGTACAAAAAGACACAAGTAAAGTATGCATTTGGTGAAGATTGCCGCAAAATACAAGGTTCTTTCCATGGTCATGGCTCAACATTCACTACCTTCATTCAGCATGTCATGTCACTTGACACAAATTGTGTCCTACCGTCCCACTGTCACTCAAAGTATAACAATGACATGTTTGAACAACCTCAACCATTTCAAAACTGAACATAACGTTTCTTTATATGTAATGAATTTATTAAAAAGGTAAGCTTTGTAAGTAGACAAAGATAATGATAAGACACCTAATTCCTAGTTTTGGGCTTGGGGTTCCTTTGACTTCGTCGTGCCTTTGACGCTTGTTTGATACTTTCTTGGTTTTCCACATCTTCATGCTTTTCAACGATCTTTTCGGTAGTAGGTAGAGGAGTCGTAGCACTATCAGAGTGTATTTCCTGACTGTCATCACCAATCGATCTTCTTTTTGGGGAAGGCTCTGATGACGAAGGTTCATCTTCGACATCATCAATGATAGACTCGTTCATCTTGATCAACAAAGACTGGTGATCTTGACTCCAGTCTTTTAATGTTCTTTTCTTTGACTTTTTGGACCCAACCACACCTTCAACTTTTCTTGACCTCAGTTGTCTTTCGATTTGGACTTCTTCTTCTTGAGCATGATACAAGCTTTTCAGTGAATGCTCCGCCAAAACAACTTTGTAATTGTTCTCTTTTTCGCTTTCATGGCAATGTTCAAGCACAATGTGATCTCGAAGCATATCTCCACGAAATGTTGCATTGCAGTACGGGCAAATGTCTTCTCCAAAATCGTACTCTTCCCAATCATTCATCATTATATCAACTTTTTGTTTAGAGACGTCTGACTTGTTTGAAGTGTCGAGGGAAACTAAACTAAGAACGACCGAGAACAGGTTCACCTGTCACTATTCTTGGACAAAGGGGTTGGACCGATCAGAATTTAGATCAAAACAGAAATTATTCGATAATCGTCCGCGCAAATGATTGGTCCAAATTAATAATTCTGACTTACTTGGTAATCCAGCTCTGGTCCTATTGGTCCTTGGTAGATAGAGTTGTATGCCTCCTTCTTGGTTTTCATACACTTTTGAGACATCAATTAAGGCATTGTCTCTATTTGAAACACTTGCTTCAACTATCTTGGTGTCTAAAGACAACCTCGGACTTGAAGGGAGGCTTCCCAATGGGTTTGTGTCGTACACAACAGCTGACACTCCAGCAGGTGCTTGGCATGTGTCATTGATCAAGGGTTCAAGACAAAAGTCTGCTGGAAATTGAAGCCAAGGCGCATCAGCTGTAGTACCCAAAATGTGCCTTTCGCCCATTTCTTTTCCGGCCGTTCTGTAAACAAAGGTTGCGTGATTTCTATACAGAAATTTTCGAGGATTCCAACTTACTTTTTGACATACATGGTGACTGTGTTAGTTTCAATCCGTATTTCTTCATTAACCACTGCTTTTGCTAGCAAGGACCTGCCCATTTGTGCTGCCATTTCAAGCAATTTGATGCCAGCCTCTGCGCCAACTAATTTAGCTGAATCGACGACTCCTTGACACTTTTGAACTTCTGGATCTTCAGGGACTTTCATTTCAATGTCATCTCCAATATCAGTGTCATATTCCATGACTCCAGGTTTATCAGCACTGACTTTGTCTATTGGATTAAGTGAACCACAAACATCTTCAACAGTGCTGTTTTCAGATACCTCAAGATTGGCAGTGGCTTGAATGCTATCAAGCAATGTTCCAACAGTTTTGAGAATTGACTCAGTCACTGGGACTAGTTCTTCAGGTGTTGCTACATCTAATGCATCAATTGAGTTGACAATGTCCTCAACAAGGTCAGTGGCACTTTTCATAGCTTCAATACCAAGCTGTGATTTTTCATCTTGCAAAGGAGGTTCTCCAACAATGTCTTCAAGTGTTTTAGCCACCACTGTTGCTGTTGGTAAGTCGGATACTTTGGCAGCAGAAGAAGAGTTCAACAATTTCAATGAGTCAACTTTCATTTGACCTGCTGAGACTGCTTGGTTGAATTCTTTGGTTTCTGGACTAACAGTTGTTGGTTCACCAAGCTGAATCAATTGTTGGTCTTGAGATTTTAGCTCCACACTTCCATCAGCTATGACTTGAGCTTGAGCTTGAAGTAGCATCATTAATGTTCCAGTATCTCCACTTGCTGCTGCACTGTCAAGTGCTCCAGAGGCTGCAAAATCTTGAAAATCAGCTGGATCAGGTTTTCTAACATTAACTGGAGGTAATGGATAGACAGCTTTAGCTCCCCAAGCATCTTCAATGGTCACATTGATGTAATGATAACCAGCACCTAATGAAAGTTTCAGCTTGTCATTCTTGTCAAAGAACTTGACTGTTGCTAAAGCTCCCTCTTCACTAGAAATAGAATACTGCTTGATCTCTTGACCTTCAGGATCAACCCAATTCTCACACAGAAGAAAGAACTCATCTGTTAGTGCAATGCCTTCTTGAGGATCAACATTACAGTCTCCATCTTTGGGAACTTCATTGACCTGAAGATACTTGCCAAACACACCCTTGACTCCATTGTCTGCTGTGAGTTTTATGTTCATTGACTTTATATCTTGATTGTCAGTAAAGTATGAAGGATTGATAGCTAAATCGATGATGTTTACTCCGGTTGGAGAGTACTCTTCTGTTATTTCAGGCAATGCAACTTCATTTTTATCTTCAGCAGTCCAGGAATAAGTCAAACTATCACATGCTTGAGTTCCTGGCTCAGTACATGTTGCTTTTAGAGCCAATCTGGAGCTAGGATTGAAATAGGTTGTTCCTTGGGAATCAGTGAAACAAAGAGAAGGAGTTGCACATTCAATGATCATAGGTGGTGGTTTGCCTGGTGTGACAATGATTTGCATAATTTTAGACCCTTTTCTGACAAAGCCTGGTTGGTAATCAAATGTATCTTTCCTTACTTCTAGTAGGATTTCATAGGATATGTCTGATGATGCTGTATGGAAAGCCAATGCATCTATGGCAAGTATTCCTTGAGTTACATTGATTGCTCCAGGACCTGTTCCAAAACATCCTCCCTGCACATTACTGGGGGCAGTTTCAAGTACTACAGGAATGTTAATCAAGGCGGATATGTTGTACTGAATGTTACCATTATTGTCCAAAGACCATGATTCATCTTCCATTTTACAATACCATCTGAAATCTAGACCATTGTCTTTGAGGTCAGGAAAGTCTGGATCATAACTGTATCTGTAAGGCTCTAATATGATTTCTCCATCATCTCTTCCCTTGGATATCAAATCTGCACCTCCTTCAGACATCTTGACAAGCAAATCTGAAGGAAGGATTTCAATGTAGGTGTAAGCACTTCTTTCGAATGGTAGAAGTCTTGTTAGCATTGGATCAGAATCATCTTCATCCCATATTCTGACTGAAATGGTGAGTTTGTAAACTCCATAGCCTAAAGTTCTTGCTGGAATGATAAGTTCAGAATTTGTTATAGACTGAAGACTTGTTTGAATTTCAGTCACATCTTCCTGATAATTGCTTGGATTGATGACTACTTTTTCAATTTTCCATTTCTTTTTCGTGCTCAAAACGTTTGAGCAATCTATTTTGGCTAATGATTTGACGGTGATAGAGTCACTCATTTTGTGAGATCTTGGTGCTAATCCATTGGTTGAATTCAAGGGTATCCTGACCTCTGGAGGAGCACATGGTGCACTTGTTACGATGACATCAAGTTGATCTTCAGTCTCAACTTCAGTGACAAAGTTCATAGCAAAGACTTGTACTGTAGACACTCCAAATTGAAAATAGATGTGATTGAATTGGAATGGATTGCTGATTGTTTCATAACCCTCATAGAATATGAATGAAGATGTTCTTGACCATCCTTGGCAAAAGTACTGATCACCATAAGCTACTTGCACACCATCACCAAAATCTACTCCTAGACATGCTCCAGCTCCCACAGACTCAAATGTCACCTCAAAGTTTTTGGTCTCTTCAATGTTTGTGATTATTTCAAAGTCATCAAGTTTTATTCCACGAACTTGTCCAACAATTTCAACCTCAACAGGAAAAGGTGAATAATCATTGACCAGACTGTTTTGGGGCTCAAATGTGTAATTGAATGATCCTTCCCCAGTTAAATCCATTTCGATTTCAAATTCTGAAGCCATAAACTTGTTGGTCACCACATACTCATTGACTAATGCAACAGCTCCATCAGTTACACTATTGACAACGATAGTTTCAATTGTTCCTGTGGAGTACCTGAATTTGAAAACTACTTTGGATTCCAAAGGCACTTTGTTTTTGTCAGAACCTAAACCCAGTCTCAATATTCCAGTTTCTTTTTCCTTGAAATACACATCTACAATGAAATTAGTGATTGTATCTTGAATGGTTATCTCCTTGGTAAATTCTTGAGTATCTACCATGTTGTTCATAACACAACCAGGATTGTAAACTCCAGCACTTGAATAAACGTGCTTCAAATGGTACTCAAATGATCCAGGTGGACCTTCAATGATATCATCTTCATCAAAGGCTTGTTGACTTTCAGATGTACTGTCATTCCATGAACAAGTGTAGAAAAGTGGTCTTGATGGTTGATCAGGACTACTGGACAAAAACTTGAATACAACTTCATCGGATACTAGCCAATTTTCATCCAACTCAAAAGTGAAAGCAAGGAAAGGATTTTGAACATGAATCATTTTGGTGTTGTTGTGAGCATACTTGACACTGCCAAATTCCTGATTGCTATGTAAATTGTACATTGTAATATTGATTTCATATGATCCCGCAGTTGGCCAAGCAAATTCAAAGGTTTGTGTCCTTGCATCTACATCAGTAACTAATTCAGTGACTTGCTCTTCAGCACCATCTTTAAAGTCCTTGATCAATGTGATAGGTAAGCCTTGGTCAGTTGTAATGGTTCCAATCAACTTTTCAGTGATTTTCAGATACATGTCTGGTTCCCATTCAGGTTGTTGAGTTGTTTCATCTGCCACAAGTTCTAGAGCCATGCCATCAATGGGTGTTTGGCAAACTGTTGTGTTTGAAGGTGATTCAGTAGCAGCATCAAGGTCCTGGAACAAAGATAACACATTGAAATGTCATATTCCCTGGAATTGTATTTGCTTACATCTAACTTTGCAGTGTAATTTTGGTTGGCCTCGGTACATTGAGTGGTAAAGAATACAAATTCAGGTTTGCTAAGTCCAAAACGAACAAAATAAGCTCCTGCAGCAGATTCAGATGTACTTGCTAGCCTGTCAACTTTGAGTGAATCAGTCTCCATTCTGTATCCAATTTGAGCAGCTCCAAATCCCAACATTTGCCCTGGTTCTAATGTCAAATCAAGGACTTCATGGCCAATTTCATCCAATTGCCAATATCTGTAGTTTGGACTTGACGAGCCAATTTTTCCTGTGACGACAAGTGGATCCTTGACTTGTACAAACTCTGTAGGATACTTTGGTTTTTCTTGAGCATCACTTGTCAAGCAACTTGGTGAACTTGCACATGAATCGACAGCAAAGCAATCTTTAAAGGTATTTTGAAATGTCAAGGCTTGACAGGTGTACTCAGTGCCAAATCCTCGATTGATTCCAATTTCTCTGTCCCCAGAGACCTCGCAGTACCCATTAGCAGGGTTGTAATCTCCAGTAACCGAAAGGCCACATTTAGGTTGAAACACCTGAAAAACAAATCATCTTTACCAAAACTTTTCTTTGAGATCATGAAAAACGGATTTACATATAGTTCAATGGTGTCAGTATTGTCATTGGTGTACCATTCCAAAAATGTCAGCTTCATGTAGGATTCTGATCGACTTTCCATTCTCACTATTGGTTCCAAAGGAGCATCCGGATATGTTATATCCAAATCATTGAAGATTGGAACATTCATTGGTGGTCCAACTCCATACATTGTGCTTTCAGATTCTAAAAATGATTGAATTATTTTAGTATTTTAATCATTTGAGATCATCAAAGTGTTTTTTACTTATTGGACTGTAGCTGTGGTAAGCTAGTGGATTATCAAGATGATCATCAAATTCTGCGATTAACTCTGAGTTACCAGCCAAAGCAGCAAAACCACATTGGTAGTCAACAGAAGGTTCAGCAACTATTGGACAACTGACTTTCAAGGGTCTTGAAGGCTTTGCTACATCTATGGTCTTGGAACTCGATACAGTCACTGTTTTGTCAGCATCCATTGCATACACTAAAGGACTTTGTAATAAGAAGGTTCAAAGACATAAGACAAACTTACTTGTGATCAACACTTCTCCAGGAGGCAAAGCATCTGTTGGAATCGTGATGTCTGGTAAAACATTGACAGGTGTCGGAGTTTGTTTGGCAGGGATGGAATCATACCCAATTTCCAGATAAACATTAGCTTCAACCCCACCAAAATCGATGTTTTGTATTTTCAAGTCAGTTCCGTCCTAGAAATTCTCATTGATGAATAATTCTTCAAGAAGGGTGTAAACTTACTATAGCTAAATCAAATGTGATAGATTCAACTTTTCCGCTAGATGCCGCGTCATAAACTGAAAAGAATCCAAATGGTCCACCGCATTTTGAAGCGCCATCTAAGCAAGTCATGTTACACAAAGCATCAGTTCCCAAATCCATCAAACCTTCAAAAGATTTTTATATAGCGCAAAGCAACGGAATTTCGTCACGCAACCTATTTACCAGTGTCATCTGATCCACAAAGGCAAATATTGCCTTGAGTGATTCCAGCCAAAGTCAAACCCGGACCTGCACTCGCACACCCATCTTTACACATTTTTGGTGTCAAAGCGTTTTTATCATAATGAGGCGCAACATAGAATACACTTGATGTGCCATCCACAAAGCATTTCGTTCCGTCATGTGAAGTCCCAGATATTTCCTAAGTTCAAATGAAAACATTTTTCAATTTTGAGTTTGAATTTACAAAAAAATACTTACATAAACTAGGCTCAAAATGTAGACTAAAATCGTCTTTAGTCTGTTCATAGTAGCGAGTTCAAGACAACTGGTCAGTATCCAAGGTTGTATCTAAGTTACAATTCGTAATGTATATGTAACGCGTCATGGCAACTGTTGCATGACATGAATGCTTTCAAATTAGACATAGTGTTAGAGTTGTGTATTTATTAGCTGACTTAGTGCATAGATTTTTTGTTCAACAAGATAATACTTTTTTTGATTTTTTTAAAGCAAACCAATGTATCGTTTCCAATGTGTAAAGCGTGGAAGCACCAAAAATACATAGTAGATCACGACCAAAAATTCCAGATTTTTGTGTTCATCCTTGTGTGGGTGGGTGGGTTAGAATATAATATATAGTACAGGGTGTTCCAACAAGTTCTGGATAGAAATTTACCAAAAGTCCTCTAACTAATAAAAGACGAAAAAATCGTGAAAGTTTGTTTACATTTTAGCTAAGCAGTGCAGATCTTCCTTCAATTTGACAAATTTTTTTTGACAAAAATTCAAAATTCTAACTTCGCGAATTTGAGATTTTCTGTCAATAAGTTTCCATCCAAAACTTGTTTGGACACCCTATAGAAATTAGAATGCATATTTTTAACATATTTGACCCATCAGGTCATCCATATCCACATTTCCTTTTCCATCTTCTAGTTGCAAATCAGGTTTACGCACTTGTACTTTAGCTCGTTCAGCTTCCGCTCGGGGTTGAGGTCCAAGACCCCAAACCTCAATATGATCCACTTCAAAGGCACAACCTCCAGGTAACGCAGGTAAATCAAAGGTCTCAACGTCTTCATTGTACTCTAAGGTCTCCATATCGGGTTTAAGGCCCAAGCCGAATCGGCCAACCTTGCCTCCTAAACCCAACCCATGGGTTCCTTGGTCCAAAAACATGAAATTCTCGTTTTGTCCCGTAGCGTAAAACACGGACATTTTTGGGGCCAAGGTGAATATGAATGAGTCCCCATTGCCCACCCATCCACCTTCAGTTTCCGCCCAAGACGTCGAGGCAAAAGCACCAATAATGGTATCGTTGGTCGTCCGGATGATCATCAAGGTTGGACCTTCATACTGGATGGACTTGGATAGTTCAACAAAGTCTCTGTCGCTGGTTTTACTCGAGTACAAGTACCTCCAGGTTTTCCTCAATTCCAGTAGAATTTTGTTGTTTAGGAATAAAACTGAGACATTGTCAAGGATGGAACAATCAGGTTGGAAGCCAACGGGGGTTGGAATCAAAGGTGCTTCTTCAGCGGCTTTACGAGCGTCATCTTCATCGTCGTCTGTGGTGTCAAAAATGTCGTCAAAGACATCTTTTTGCATTTTTCCGATCTCGGGGTGTCCATCAAACCAACCTAGAAAATTAGGCCAATTTTGAATAGTAACATAACAACGCCTTTTGCCCTCGAGCGCAAAAATGATGATTTGAATTTTGATGATTCATAATTCTAAACCTACGCAATAAAAAAATGCTCACCTTTGACATCATCGTCGTTGGTTTCTTTTCCTTTTGGATCCTCATCATCTTGGACAATTTCTTTCGGTTTCTTGCCGGGAAAAACTAGGTCTCCAATCAGGTTATCTGCCCATTTGCCCATATTGTCATCGTTTTGATTCTTGCCAGCTCCAGCAGCATCCCAACCTTGCAAAGCTTGACTTTTGCCCATTTTCATAGCAAAAAAAGACTTAGCCAACCCGATGAGAATGTCAAAAATCTTGCTTGAACCTCCCTCTCCTGATCCACCACCCTTGAGGAGTTTCATGAAACCTTCAACTCCCCCTCCTTGGGTCAAGACTGATGCCATACTTAGCAATGATCCCATATCCAGACCTGATCCTCCTCCAGACTCTCCTCCACCACCTCCAAAGAGTCCCATTACGCTTTGTATCAATTGGGGATCCATGCCTTGATCACTGGCTTTGGATTCAAGTCCACCTATGCCACCTGCCAAGTTTCCAAATAAGTCTGTCAATCCTCCTTGTTGCTTTCCAGTGAAAGATTGTAGAAGTGTATCCACATCAAAACCTCCTGAACCATTGGTACCATTGGCACCAGCTTCATTTTGGTTAGCGTTGATTTGTTCAATACCATCTTCAACCAAGTCTCTGGCAGCCTCACCTCCATACTCTTCAGCCACATCACCCAAGTTCTTTTTGAAGCAGTTTAGTAGATCACCGAAAGGCATTATGAAGGCTAGATAACCACACCCAAATGGTCTTTAGTAAAGGTCACAGTATTTTTGTATGAGTCAGAAGCAATGACTGTTTACTGTGTTTTGCGGAATAGGTTAAAGAGCGCTCGCCGCTTAGTTTGTAGGAGTGCCAGCTGAAGTGCTTCAAGCACAGGTGAGCACACACTTGAAATCTCCAAGAAGTTTTTCAAAAAGAGATTTCAAATGGTATTTACGCTCAGCGCCCCCTATTTGGCTCAGTAATTTTGTCGCACGCGATAAGCGAACCACAATTTTTTGGGCAATATTGACATGCTTTGAAAACGGACATTAGAAAATCCTAATCGATTTTATTGCTTTCATATGTTTTTTGAAATAAAGATTTTTAATATTTTAGATTTTTAATAATGTTCCAATTACAGAAATTAGTATAACTTTAGCCTAATGTCATTCAGGTACTGGGTTGACTTAGAAACGGTCTTTGACTCTCAGCTAGAAAAAAACAAAAATAGAGAAAGCAACATTTATTTATTACCGGGAAAGAAAAAAGCTTATAAAATATTGTCTCAAAGGCTTACTAATTATTCTGTGCAAAATGGCGTTAAGTAAACCTTTTAGTGCTGTGAAAAGTCTTTTGAGGCCTTTGCTAAAAACAACACCAACTCTGACTAAAGCTCACTGTAGTCAAAGACAAATGTCAAGTGTCAAGATTGAAGATTTCAAAAGTGTCTTAACAGACTTGATTCAAGATTTGACCTTCAAAGGTGACCACATAGACATGCCTGAAGTCAACAAACATTTATCCAAGTGCATTGAATACAACTTAACCGATGGCAAGTTGAATCGTGGAATGATGGTACCGTTATCCTTGAAACTATTGGTCAAGAACGAAGATTTCAACGATCAACTGCAAAAAGAAGCTTTTGTCTTGGGTTGGTGCATCGAATTTTTGCAAGCCTTTTTCTTAGTGGCTGATGACATGATGGATTTAAGTACCACCAGACGAGGCAAACCATGTTGGTACTTGGAAGACAACCGTGGACACTTGGCAATCAACGATGCCATTTTGTTAGAAACCAGTATTTACACTTTACTTGATAAATATTTCCGTGGCAAAGATTACTACTTACATTTATTGGACACATTTTTGTACATCACAAGACATACAGCTATGGGCCAACAATTGGATATCATGTCAGAAAAATGTACTTTAGAAGAATTTAGCATGAAAAGACATTCACAAATTGTGATATTCAAGACCTCCTATTACTCATTTTACTTACCTGTACAATGTGCAATGATTCTGGCAGGAATTGAGGATCCGGAGGTTTTTAGACAAGCTAGAGACATTTTGCTCCGGATGGGACATTTGTTCCAAGTTCAAGATGACTTTTTGGACTGTTATGGAGACCCACAAAAAACGGGGAAGATCGGAACGGATATTCAAGACGGCAAATGCTCATGGTTAATTGTGTCTGCATTGCAACATGCGAATTCTAAGCAAAAAGAAATTTTGGCCTCAAATTATGGCCTCAAAGATTTGGAGGCTGTAGAAAAGGTCAAGGCTGTTTATCAAGAATTGGAGATTGCTCAGATGTATCATAGCTTTGAAGAAGACTCTTATAGTGATTTGCAGGATAAAATATCCAAAATTGAAGCCTTGAATCCACAAGTATTCCATAATTTCCTATCTAGAATCTATAAACGTGAACAATAAACAATGGAAGAAAAATTTCGTGAAAGTTTGTTTACATTCTAGTTCCGTTCAATTCGACGAATTTTCTTGACAAAAAAAAATACATCCAATTTTGTTATTTCTCTTAGGAGGTTTTTAGTGCGCAAGAGAAGAGCGCAAATTTCTCTTCATTATCATCATCATGAAGGCTGTGATCTGATGTGAAAGTTATTAGTCACGTCCGCGCTATCTAGCCAAGTTAAGTGCTTCCTACTTTTAAATAGCAATATGATCAAGCCGATGATCCCCTGGTGGACCTTGATCATCTTTTTAGGAAGCGTGATAAGCAACTTTTTTGCTACATTGTACATTTGGAAAGAACACAATATCAATGGAAGACTGTTCCTTACATTGTTCCTCAACACATCAACTACCTGCATCTCAAGTTTGGTTATTTTTCTGGTATTGGCTATGGGTATACAAAACGATTTTCTGTGCTCTTGCTTAGCCACTTCCCTGATGACAACGGCTATTTCGACGCCAGTGCTCAATTTCATGTCTGGTTTTGTAAGGTACATAATCACATACAATTACTTTTTGACCATGTAGCCACAATAGCTATCGAGGTTATATTTGTATTTTCACGTATTCTTCATTCAATCATGACATTAGACGTACCGAAAAGATTACCGGATTGTTATTGCGAAAAGATACAATTACAAGTTTTCTTCCACTTTTTGTCAAAAATCTCCCAAATATGCATTTGACCCATTTCAAAAAATTCTACCATTTTTCACATCTCTCCCTTTTTTGCGGTGGTAGTAAAACACAGACCCACAGATTACGCAGATTACACAGATTGCACAGACTTAGGTGGTAATCCACAGACTGGCTTACAGATTATGCGATTACGCGGACTGGCTCATTTTTTTTTTCATATTCTTTTGAAAATTTCTAGTATGTATCTTATTTTCTGTGTAAAACACAGATTCCAATATAATATGTAAAACACAGACTGAGAGGACATATACAAAA
>LT727927.1:151742-172075 GCA_900157175.1 Oithona nana | reverse complement strand
TTGTTTTTCAAATCGATTCAAAATAGATTCAAAAAGATTCAAAAAGATTCAAACTCGCGCTTTTAGACTGGAAGGATTTCTAGTCTTGTTTGTCAAAAATCTCCCAAATATGCATTTCACAAAATTCTACCATTTTTCACATCTCTCCCATTTAAAAAACAAACAAAATCTACAGTCTAATTCTCACTTCGTTCAATAGACGTATGTAGCTCGGTTGCTAATTGGGAAGCCAACTAAATTAAGTAAGTAGGTAGCTTCGGTAGCTCATCTCGTCGTCTTTATATATTTTTTATTTAAACTGGCCTTATTAAAAGGAAGCCAACCAGAGAAGTAAGTAATTAGGTAATAAGCTTCGGTAGCTCATCTCATCGTCTTTAGTAAATTGGCCTCATAAAAATTGAAATCACATTTCCTTTTCTAATTACAGAGGCTAAGGTTTTATGTTTAAAGCTTCTTTTTGGGTTTCTTGAAAATATGAGACCTTATTCTGTGATTTCGTGTCTGTTGGTCAATTTTCGATTACATTAGCATTTTTCCACACAAAATTCAATTGGAATTGCCCACCTGTTAGAATCATTTCGAACCGAAAACCCCATTTCCGGATCAAAACCAGATTTCTCCTGGGGATCCGAATTTCTGATCAAAGGATTATAAAAACATTGCCTAATTATCTCCCGATACAGAGAAAGACTGTATGCTTACGAAAAAGAATTGACCGACATTGACCACTCTGCACACAAATTAGACAAAAAACATGATTTGTGCTAAATAGATCATTATGATTGATGTATGTTCTTTTGTAAGACCAGAAACTTCCAATCTGCGCTAGCATGTCAGTGTAAATCGGCTAATGCAAAGTGAGTCCCAGCCTTAAATATTATTATGTAATACCACGGACCTAAGTTCGTTTTTTTAATCACAGACTCAGTGGTTTTTCACCTCTTCCAGATACTTCCTCATCACTAAATCACTCAAAGGAATATCCCCAAATAACCCAAGCAAAATCAGGATGCAGATCATTTGCGTCTTCATTGCCTGTATTGTATACTCTATCATCTTTGTCCTGATCAATGGCTTGTCAGACCTTGGAATTTCCCCAGCCTATTCCCATTGTATGGGCGATGATAATTTTTCTCCAAATACCAAATTTCTGATTTTGTTGGTCATTCTACCGATGATTACACTTGTATTTGCTACATTTTGGCTTGAATACAAAACAGCCAAACTGATTTATGAGTTCAAAAAGTCTGCAAAATACCAACAACTGATGAACGAAAGGAATTTCTCCCTTTTGATAATAATCGGTGAAGAAACATCACTCAGATCAACTGTGGTCAACTTTGGAGTCCTGGTTATGTATGTAATTTCATTCCTGATGTTTTCATTACCAATGGAATCTCAATTAGAACGATTGTTGTTGCCACCAGCCATAACTTGGTTGCTAAAAGAACCTTTGATCCTACTGTGGGCATCAAAAGTATCCAAAGCTAACTTGAAAAGCATTCAAGAGGAATCTTTAAAGAGACAAAAATCTAAACATGGAAGAAATGTCACCAGAACAAATGGTTACCTTGACTTACTAGCAAACAATCCATTTTTGGAACCTGTCCCCTTCGCAGATCCAAATGACGTTTTGATACTACAAAAATCACGAATCACAAGACCTCAGCAGCAAAGTGTCAGAATGGAAACACAAAGGATTGAGGCAAAAGCGAGGTTTGATCTATCGGTGAAACGGTTTGAAGACTCAAGAAAACACGCACTCAAAAACAGTGCCAGAGAAGTAGAAGATACATAAAGGTCACGTGCTCTATTAGACGTACTAAAAAGATTACCGGATTATTATACTTGGAAAAAGTAAACACCTTGATTGCATGTACCATGCCTTCAAGAAGGCTCATACAAATTAAAAAGGTACATAAATGTAAAAGGAATGGAGAGTATTACAAACATTAGAAAACTAGAAATTCAAGTGCAATTTTGTGTAGCCTCGTCAAGTTCACATAGTACGTGAGAGTAGAGTATGGACCCGGGTTACCCGAGTTATGGGAAATCCGGGAAAATAAAACCTCGAATCTTTCAAAAGCCTGATTTAATTGGAAATTATTTGTCAATTTTCCGAGTACCGGAATATCCGGAAAATACCGGGAAACTCTATACTCTATGTGAGAACGGCAGTAGAAACAGTGAAACAGTATGTTCTTGGGCAATGGGCATGCATATCTTTGCTGCCCTGACGGCGCCCGGCGGTGGACCGAACTAGAATGTAAAAGACGACGAATCAAACGACACAACAAAAGGCAAGGCGAGCGTTTTTCGTCTACTGCTGCTGTAGCTTGTTTTATTTAGTCTTCTTCAGTCAGAACAGGTTCTCCACTCCTAGAAATCACAGCTCAAAATCATCTTACCTTTCAGATAGACTTTGAGTGCCATGAAAGTAACCTCAATTTTGGAGTTTTGAAGTTTTTCACTTTCATTTTCATTATGTTAAAAGGTAAGTTTCTAGTCGTGAAAATTTTTGCAAATTTTTGAAAAGATAACATTTTCTTTGTTTCAAGATTCTTGAAAATCAAAAACCAGTTATGTTTCTACCTAAGAATCTTCTCATAGTTACAGACAATCATCATAACAAACCTCCGCGAAGAAGACGTTGCAAGAGTTGGAATGCCAACCCTACCATCCCTGTTGAAGCTGATGATATCAATGGACAAAACATTGAAAATTCAGTTTTTGGGGAATCTGTGATATGCCTCAGTCGCGATGGATTCCAACTAATTGTAAGTTTTAAAAATCGAACAGACAGACAAACTTTTCATTGCATTTTGTCCTCAAGTTTCATAACGTGAATTTTGGCTCACACGTGCACGAGTGACCCGTGTTGTACTGGAAAGTCCGGTTCAACGGACGCGCGCTTGCGCGCAGTAAAAAAATTCCAGACATTGTAAAAAAAGAATCTTTGAAATAATTTCTAGGGAAATCTAATTTGCAAGACTACCGGTCGAGTTTTCAAGTTGCATGGATTACGAACAGATGAAACTCTGGAAAGTATCCCTGAGATATCAGGCGAAATTGCGGTTTCACCCTCGCGGCTTTTGGAACTGCGGTCATCTGGAAGTACTGGACGCAGCACACCTTCGGAATCTTCTGATGGAAGCTCTTGCCCTGATGGTGATCAAGTGGATCTTGGATCCGCACTTTTGGATCTTGTATTGGATGATTCTGATGAGTTATTAGAAATCAATGCAAATGGTGGTGAAAAATTGCTCAGCAGTTTTAGTATTTGTCTAAATGATATGGATACAGGTGAATATTCAAAATACAGTTTTCAAAGTTGACTTATCGCTTTTTGAATTTTTCTTTCAGGTCTGAATTTTGAAGTTTCCGATGCCAAATGTGTTCAAATTCGCCAAAGTGGTCAGAAAAAATCCAGTGACGATTCATGTCGTTTGATCAGCTCAGACGAAAAATTCCAATTTTTTTCAAACAAACGCTTACATGGAGACAAAGCTGAACTGCTAATCAGTAAGCAATTTGGTCCCAAATATTGCGGAATGAAATTCGTGGTTTTCCGCGGAGAGATGGCATTTTCATATCAATATCCAATGTGTTACCCTAAAAATAATGTAAATGAAACTAAATGGTGTCTATGAAAAATGAATAAAGATTTTTTGCTTTTGGAATATTGCCAATTTGGAGGCTAGTCTGTGACGTCCAAGGACAAATAGTTTTTGAGGGGCCATATTTGTTCCCGTATTACGTCGTTGTACCCTATTACGTCACATTCAACTTTTTGAGTAACACAACTGAATTTTCTCTGAGAAACCGGTTTTATCCATGAACAGTTCTTTTAAAGCATTCATTCAAGTCCTAGCATATAGCCGCATACTTAGATTATATAGCCAAAGAACAATTGTACATAGGTAGGTAGATAGATAATACCATCGCTTTGTTTGAGGATTTGAAGCCCTCGTTCGAGACCATATAGTCTGTGGAGGGTGAGGCCACTCACGCAATATAAACTTCACATCGCGGTCAAAAATATGAATAAAGGCTGCCTCTGCTTCATGATAGATGATACGGATTTTTTTAAGTGATCTGATGAAGAAGCTATTGTATGTTCGTTTTAACAAGCTGCCTTCATTAGCAGAAATCAAAAATAGAGTTTTGGCAAGACGCAAAACACTGGCGAAACAATAGTTTTTAATCCTTCGTTTTAGTGAAAATCAACAAAAAAATGGCTTTGACCCCTTTGACCGGTGTCAAAAACTGACCTCATACATTTAGATTTACATATCACACAGAACGTTATAATCTTTTAAAAGGTGCAACAGTCAGTTGCAATAAGAAGAGGAACAGACGCATACTTCCACTTTCTTGCCTTTGTACAATCCTTTGGCCCCAGTATAGGTACCACATTTGTTGTTTTCAACTTCCTCCAAGAAGTATTCGTTTTGCTCTTCCAAAGTACTGCAACCACGCAAGTACCATACATATCCGTTCTCAAAGATTTCTGAAATTACAATGAAGGAATGTAACTGAATTTTCATACCCAAAGTGACAATTTACCTTTGATACAAACATCTTGCCCTCGACGACAGTACTGACCACCTGTTTTGCTTGGCTTCCTTGCGCAGCTACTTCTTGAACCACCCTGGCAATCAAAGCACTTGAGTGCATCAGTGATGGCCAGAAAGCCAACCACAAGTAAGAGGAAGGTGACTACTTTTGGGTATACCATCCTAGAAATGTTAAAAATTCAATTGCAATTGCACAAGTTTAGCAAAGCTAAAAATATGGAATTGTAAATGGGACCTGAGATAATTTTGTGTCTTGACTTCTAAACTTCTGTGAAACTAATGATAAGAAGCAAACTGCCAGAAATGTGATAAGAACAAAGGAAATGGATGTGATATCATCATGTCTTTTTTGCTCTACTGACTTTGAATTTTCGCCCCTAAAACCGACTTTTTTGAGGATTCTGGATTTCTTGAATCTCATGTTATTCAATTTGCAGTTCATGCTCAAGTTTGAAATTGTATTTTTCATCAAACATAATATTTACAAAACAAGTTCAATTTCAAATATCTATGTGTTCTTTTAAATTGTTGATGCAAAATGACTAAACGAGATTTTTTTCAATCTTGTTTACAGACATCTTGGTGATGTAGAACACAGTAAAGACCGAGAAAAGGCATAAAAGTCCAGCCATGACCATCATACCAGCAGATGTACCAAGCATAAATTCTAAAGATTGAAAAATATGTTGATTATTTCAAAAGAAAAGGTTGAAAACTTACTGTCTTCGTTGTTTGAAGTCAAAGTAGGGTTATTATTCATGAGAATGATATAAGGAGTGTTGTCATCGTTATTTTTGTCGTCAACCCCATAAGGACTCCTATCTTCTGCCATAGAATGCAACCACCAGACCATTCCGTATTGGGGACAAGATCCTTGCTTTCCTCCAAAAAGTTTTCCGCACTCTACTTGTGACATATTGAGGGCATCATAGCAAAAGGCCATATGAGTCAAAACTGGAGATTTCCAGGTGCTTTTATCAGCACGACAGTTGATAGCACAATTATCGAAACTTGTCAGCAAACGACCAGCAAATAAAGGTAGACCAGGATACATGAATTTTTCTTTTAGACTTTTGGTGATGTTGTTGTCGGTGTACCATTGCAAAGCTTTTTCAAAAGACAGAATCAAATATTAAATTAGTGATCATTCAATCTACATATAACCTTAACCTACCCTGTTTGAAATAACCATTTTCACAGCCAGTCATGTAGCGTTTCAAGCAAGAGCCATGGGACTTCCAATCTTTGGCCCACAAATTTTCACCATCTTCTGGTGCAGGCCAGTTAGGCCAAGCATAAGTCAAATTTTCTGTCATATTTTTGATTTCATCCATATCAAATTCCTCTTCTGGACCACAGTCACTGGAGATTTTACCCGTGTTGCGATCAAAGGGTAAAATTTGGTCAATCAGAAAACGTTCGTCATCTTTATCTATATTTCAAACAAAGATGAAACCAGATTTAGATGATTGGTGAGCCATATTCGGATTGGATTATTGCTTACCTTTGATTGGGCAATCTTTGTCTTTATCACAAAGTGGCCACTTTTGCACAAAAGCGATGGTATCAAATTCTTGAGCAGATGCTATAGAAAATAGCAAGACTAGTAAGAGCTTCATGTTGTTTCAATCGTTGATGGCAACTGATACTTTTCATGTGACAGGGACAAGATTTTATATTGAGGATGTTTTAATAAACAATAAATAAAAGACACTAAGACTTCAAAGATGATTCATTTACTTTGAATATGTACTACGAGGACATACTAGTCTAAATAATAAATATACTCCCATCAGTATGTTTCCATGGACAAGATTGATTTTTAGAAAAAGTTGTACATTTGAACCAAGGTCTGTATCTGTTGTAAATAATATGTATAAACTGACATTTGATGCACTTGTGGCATTGCCAAAAAGTTGCGAAAAGACTTAGACCAAATATTTAGATTAGTTTTTAACATTTTTCTTTGCTGTTAAAATGTTATTTGATCTGGACCAATCACACAACTTGATTAGTGATGCTGTTTGGTTAGTACTATAATTTTGCAAGTAAGATTTTTGCTGCACAAAAGGGTTGAAGAACTTGGTACAAATATTGTAGGAGAAAGAAAAACATTCTTGAGTTTATTTCGTCAATTTTCCTCCAACATTTCCTCTAAACTTTGAGGACAAACACATGTACATATTCCTCTATTAGAATTTTTGCCAATATTGATTGCATCTTCCATGGTTTCGGGTAGTTTTGTACCTACAGTTTCAGGCAACAGTAAAGCCAATGTACCTGCAACTACAGCCACAATACCCATGATGAGCATAGGTGCAGGAGTCCAGTAAGTAGCTAAAAGTCCAATCATAATGGCCATCATTCCACCAATCCTTGCAACTGTGGAACAGGCACCAATAGCTGTATTCCTAATCACTGTAGGAAACAACTCAGCAGTGTAGACATAGACAATACCAAAATTAGCTGCAGCGCCAAATTTTCCAATTAAAGACAGAATAATCTGCAGAACTGCCAATGATTCCACTCCATTCATTAATCCAGCAGCAATACAAGCAATGCCAGAAACCAACTGGCAAAAGCTTAAAATTGGTCGCCGACCCCAGCAGTCCATGACAAAGATGCAGAACAAGTAGCCAGGGATTTCTATCAAACAACTCAAAGTGAAGTTTACGTAAGGGTCAGCTGTCAGGTTCACTGAAGCAAAAGCTAAGCCATAGTAGCACATGGTGACACTAAACCATTGGTACATCATATTCAAGCTTCTTCTCAAAATGAAAGATGGTTTGAACAAATCTCTGAAAGTGGGTTTGTTATCTTCTAAAACAGAGGTGTCTTTGTTCTCATTTTTGGCCTCAACCTTGAAGATGTCTTCTGGGAGTGTTTTTCCATTGACTTTTGCACCATTTCGAATAACTTTTTCAGCTTCTTTCATTCTACCAGTAGCCAAGAGCCATCTTGGAGATTCGGGAATGAAAAACCACAAACTAAGCAGGATCAATACTGGGGTGTAAGCCACCAAGTGTAAAGTGTACCAATCTCTTATGTAGTAAGCTTCAACACCAAGCAACAATTCACCCAAAGGAAATGGTATATGAATAGCAATACCAACGAACATGGTATACTTGACACCCACATACTCCATACAGACCACAGAAGTTACCATAAATGTAGCAATACCACCAACACCAGTAAGGAACCTGAAGAACCCATAACTGTTGGCATCAGGCATAAAAGCAGCAAATAACCCAGACGCAATCAGCATGAGACCTAACATCAATGCCTTCATTCGGCCATACTTGTCACTGATTATACCAACAATGTAGGATCCAAAGAACATACCAATCATGTACAACACTCCATAGATTTGTTTCTTGTAACTGTTGCCGCAAGTGAAGTCATAATCTTTTACTATGCTTGAAGTCACAATTGAATAATCCCAAATGAGGTCTTCATAGCCACAGTATTCCTTAGTTTTGGTGACAGAATCATCAGTTAAAGCGTCTATGTATTGATTGCAGTTGTCTTCACTGGGAGCTTGAGCAAGAGAATCTGAAAAGAACAACATTTGAAAGCAAGGTGTGCAAAGCATTCTAAACTTTACTTACTGATAGTGAAATATTCACATTGACGAGATGTAAAGTCTATACTGGTATTATTGATAACCAGTCCATTAGGTCCATCACAGTAAGGAACCGGACATCTATGACCCAAATTGTAAGCAGCAAAGATGAATACAACTGCATCTAAGCCAGCGGCCATTCCAGTTAACCAAAGTAAAAAGAAAATTCTTCTCTGCCAGGGTCCAAATTGACCAATATGACGAAGAACCTCATCATAGTCTACTGACGTTTTGGTATCACAAGTCATTTTTGTGTTTGTGACCTGAAAGGATAACTACGACTTTTTAAGGGGGAAAAATAAGTTTGACATTTTATAAAAGAAAGAAACTCAAATTGCATATGAAAGAAAAAAACTGAAATTGACCTTTTAAAAGTATCAGATCTGCATTTTTTTCGGAAAATGGCTTAAAAACAACCTCAAAGCTTTTGAGGCCATATATTTTGACGTCTCTGAGGAACTCTCATTCCAGCAGGACCACTGAAGGCACTAAAGATGCTTTCTTCTTTGGTTCTTAAAGCCCAAAAATTGAATGGCAACCAGCAGCCTCAGAGGTCTGCACATGCGCAGTACCATGCGTACCGATGAGTATTAAGGCCGCATGGCAACTGTGTGTCACCTAGGTCTAACAGTTTGGATTTGAATGGAGGACATCTGACAGTACAGACACAAACGTGGATTTTAAATAATTATTCAAATTTTCTTGAATTGATTGGCAAGTATCCAAGTTTTTTGTCTTGGCGTAATTCCAGAGTTTTTACATGAAACATGAAAAGTAGTTTCATCCAGTTATTTCCTACAACAAAATCTATGTTACTAAAATGCATATGTGTCTGTCTGTGTGTCCGTTCAGACTTTTATATATCCAGAACCCCTTGACCTATGATGGCAAAACTTTGCATGCAGAATCTACGCTTCCTATATCCCATCAAAAAGAAAATCGGTAAAAAAATTACCACAGCCTCCGTACTCCGCTCCGTTTTACTCTATCTCGTCTTTGAAATTGGTGAAAAAACTTTTTTAAAGTGTCTTCAATTCGAGTTTGTCGCGCTCACGTAAAGCTTAATTATCACTAAAGAAATTGTGACTGTGCATCAAAAACTCACCTGCATGATGCGCTACTTAAAATTGAAATTGGACGGAAAATCACAGACACATGATTGCCTAATCAGCAGTTGTGTCCCATCTCATATCATGTGTAGAATGTGATGAGTTTGCTAGTCTACTGGTGTACATGAACCTGAGTTTGTTTGTCTCTCGTTTGTAGCGAGCGAGCAAACCGCCGGAGGAACCCTCGTAGCGAGTTCATTTAGAAACTAAAGTTGTATTTCTGATACTTTTGTATACTAGTTATAACTAGTAGTAACTATACAAAGATGTATTGCCTCTTGAAGTCTTTTTAAAACCAAACTACTGACAGAGTACAACGTTTTTTCAAAGTTAGAATTTAGATTATTCTGCAACGTGATAGAGAATAATGCAATAAGACAATATTTAGAGTAAAGTACGTACCTTAGTTACTCTTTAACATTTTGCATTACTGATAAAAAGAACATCACTGTTCCAATTAGTTTCTGCTGAAAAGGTATGATCTGGCCAAATCACACAACAATACTTTATTTTTCAAGAAAATCAAAATTAATTTCTAAAATTCTTGTTTTTTCATGGTATATTCTCACAGTGCAGTGATAATTGCAGAAAATTTCTCTATGCAAGTTATCTATGTATTATATATTATGTATTATTCAAATATACATGCAAAGTTTCGTCAAGGTCGGCGGACAGGGGAATGTCGCGTAGAAATTGGTACCTAACTCTAACATTTTAGTGAGAAATTTTGAATTATTTCAAACACTGTGCTACACTCTACAGGTATCATTGACAGTGTATGTATTTGCTACTTCTGCACAGAATACATCTGGAATGGTGATATCGCATCTGCTATTACCGTTTTTACCTAACATTCCATCCATCATTGTCAACCAGAATATGACAAGTGTTTTCTAAACTCTGAAAATGAGACTTTTCGACAAAAATAAAAGATATCAACGGGATTTCATTAGCTACAAAATAAATGTAGTCATGATTTTATTTGCTGGATTAAGTATGATCTGGCCACAAAACATATAGGGGGAAAAATTACATCATTTTCACAGTTCTCTTAAAATCTAAAAAAAATTTTGCTCTCAATTTGAAATTAAGGCAGCGCCATTTGACTGGCCACAACGTCAGGAGAGACCAATTCCATGAATGCTCCGCCACTCTGGCAATGGCACATGACTTTTCCAGGTGGACAAACGTATTTGGTTACATCCCTCTTGGCATTCACCAGAGCTCCATCGGAATCCACGTTTTGGGGCAATCTAAAGTTGTTGAACATGACTTGGGGAACAGGACTGTCATCATCAGCTTGCATTTTGAACACATTAGCCCACTAAGAATCAAAATTAATGGATCAGTTTTTGAGTCATTTTTAAACCTGAGCAATTGAGCAATGTCTTGCACTTTGACAATTTTGTCGAATTTTGTCGAATTTTGTTTCCTGTCTAATTTTGTCCAATTTTGTCTTAAGTATCCAACTTTGTCCATTTTGATTTTTGTCCAATTTTGTCTATTTTGTCAATATTGTCTGACGTTTATAGAGCAAAAACTTTCAATCTTATTTTGCTTAATATTTTTACCTGTGCCATATTGATCCTGATAGGAGTGTCAATAATGATGAAACTGACCAATTGGTTACATCCTGGTGTAGTCAAACCTCCCAAGTAGTTGTAGTATCCAAAGCATTGGCTTTGATCTCCAAGTTGGTCCAAGAATCCATAGACATTGAAAGGTGCATCTTCAGCAGGTCCATCATCAGGGGTGACCAAAGCAGAGGCAGCATCATTGACGGTACCAATCCAGTCCACCTCATCTTGACCATCAGCGGGATCAATCTCCAGCATGACTCCAACCACTGATAGAGCATCAGGATCACCTGAAGCAATAGCGGCTCCCACATCGTCGTATTTGTTGTTGAAATGGACCCAATGGCATTCAGCATCGTATTGTTTGCCATTGATCCAATGTTCAGATCCAGGTTCCTTCATCTTGGTAGGTTCCCTGGTTCCAGGCTTGTAATTGGTTTTTCCCCAATGACAATGCATTTGCCAGAAGCTGTATTCACCGCTCAAGGGACCTCCACACATGTTGTTTTGGCTCACATCATTAGCAGTGAACTGGATAGTATTGACTTTATTTTCGAACTTGCCAAGAGTGTCACCATCAGGGTTGGGAGTGAAAGTCAGTCTGGGTAGAGGTTTGGCTCCCATGTTGGTCAGGAGAGGGTTCAAATCAATGGGGGATTGACGGTCGTTTTCTGCTAAGGAGGCATCGCAGGAGGGACAATTTTGAGGCCATTTATGGTTTTGGTTGTCGGCTCCTTGGTACATCCATTCGGTTTTGACGATGGTGCAATCTAAGGTAGGGAATTATTTAATGCCTGAATTGAATTGAAAAGAAAAATTTAAGTTACCATCAGCAGCTTGGGCCACTACAAAAAAGAAGGATAAGGCTACGAAAGGCTTCATCTAGAATTTAAAAAAAAACCCTTCAAAGTTAGAATTGTTTTCTAAAAAGTTGAGAAAGAGTTGTGATACCTTGGTGTGCCAATCGTGGACTGAGGATGGGAAGGCAAAATCTGTGATTTGTTATATAGAATCTGTATTTCACGTATCTCACACATATGTATGTATAAAAAAAACCTACATACATATAACAAACGTCACCTAACGTCAATTGTCAAAAAATATGGCACTTTCAGCAACATATTTTTTGTTGCCTGTTGCGAGGTCACTTTTATCTGTATTTTGCATCTTTTACATCTCTCGCTTCGTATCATTTTTTATCATAAAAAAATATGAAAGCCGCCTCATATTTTGGCTTTTAACGAGGTGACAGTTGAAGGACGTTTTTCGGATGGCAGTACGAGTACATTAAAAACCACAGAGAGAGTAAAATCCGTGAAAAAAGTCTCATTTGTCAATATGGGATTTGATGATGCCCTAAAATAAACATTTCTTATCTTTTTGATATTTCATAAGGTTAAAATGGCGGCTTTAAAATCATTGGGATTTTTGCTACTATTTTTGGCAATAAATTATGTCTGGTGCGATGAAGTAGAAGTCAACAAGAGCCCAAAAAAGGGCTTAGTGATACCTTTCTGGCCCCGACATAAATGTGGAGATTTTGAGGCTTTTTCTACAGTTTCTTGGTGGTACAATTATCACACTTACAAAAATGTCCAAGACAAGTCTCCCTGGTGGTGTACTTGTCAAGATGGCAAACCACCACAAAACCACACAATTTGTTTTCCACAAGATCACAATGTTTGAAAATCGAGAAAAAGTGTCTCATTTGACAATTTGACATTTATTTTTTGTAATATTGATGCAAAATGAGACTTTTTGAGGGATTTTCAAACACTATGAATATAGGTTGCATTTTACCCAATGGTTTATGGTGTTGAAGGATATGGTAATCGACCAGACTTTGGTGATGAGCCACCAATAGCCGACTGGTTTTGGTTGGTTTTAGGTTATAATGAACCAGATCAAAAAGGCCAAAGTGATATTCCACCTCAAGTAGCTGCGCAAGCGTGGAAAGAAATGCAAGATCAGTACCCGGACAAAGTATGGGTCAGCCCAGCTACCGCTGGTATCCATACCGATTGGTTGGATGAATTCATGAGTGAATGCGAAAAATTGAATTGCCGAGTGGATTACATGTCGACACATTCCTATCGAGGTAATAAAAGTATTTGAATTTTCGCGCCAAAACTGCACCTGAAGATCACGATTTTAGGTACTCCACAAGAACGCATTTCCAAGCTCAAAGCCTTTAGCCAACATTATGGAGGTCGTCAAGTCTGGTTGACAGAATTTGCAGTTGAACATGAAGCGAACACAACAAAAATTGTGGAATTTATTCAAGAATTTTTGCCTTTACTGGAAAACGCTGATTTCATTTACAAATATTCTTGGTGGTACACCAGATACTATGAGGATCACGATCATACTGGAGATTTTTGGTTGGACTCAAATAATAGTCTTTTGGAAGACAATGGTCCATTCTTGACGGAAGTTGGCAAAGCTTATGATCATCCTTGGCATTTGGATGAATACAAACCTAATTCAGCGAGTTGAACCATAAATTCTCTCAAATTTTCTATGCAAACAAAAATTTGAGATTTTTTGTTGTGTTAGTTTGTATCGTTTATATGTGATGTTGGAAAAATATACCTATAGCAAAAACGGCAAAAACCACCTGTGTCAACATATGTTTTATATTTTCGTAAAAAGCACCTTTTCAAAGTGTGATGACTAAATAATACTTGAAAAAATCCACTTCAAGTTTTAGATAAAAACTTGTTTGTGTATGATGGGGGTGTCTCAAATCGATTTGTTTATCCTTTGACAGATGTTTTCTTACAAGTTTGATGCAATATGTACAAAAATTACTACATAAATCAAATAAATAATCAATAATCATCGACTTCAAACACAATAGTTAAAAATTACTCAAAAAGTCTCAAAACAACATTGCGATTTGCGAGCGAAGCGAGCTAAGTTAATTTTGAAACAATTTTTGTCAAAAAAGCGAAAATTAAAATGAGACATTTTTGGTAATTTTCAAACACTGTGATCACTAGTCAGCAGGCAAATCAACAGTAGAAAGACTTTTCATTTGACGAGTATCAATTTGGTCTTCTTTCTTCTGATAAGGTCGCATTTTGGCCAAAAGTCCCGTTTTCCATAAGATGGTTCCCATCATGATGATAATGAGCAAACCAAGACATGCGCCTAAAACCATTGGCCATACCTTTGCCTTTGGTTTACCTTTGTTTTCGTCTTTTTTGGAGTACAATTCAATCGAGGCTTCGGCTTGTAAATCTGAAAAAATATGTGTTAGATGGCGTTTAAAATATGTCCAAAAATGTCGCGCATTACTTTGATCATCGTTATCGATTCTTGCACCAGTGGTAACCACAAAAGTTGTAGCATTGGTAGCTTTGGAACGTTCGAAAATGAGTCGAATTTTGAACTCTTTTTCTTCGTCTTTTTTCATTCCAGCTTGAATTTGGCATTCTTTAACCACACAATCTGAAGCATCATTGCATACCAACTGATGATGAGGCGTTCGTTCTTCAGGTTTAAAACCACCTTGGAATTCTTGGTCAGTGCAATTAATGGTTGATTCGTCATGTGTGAAGTTTCCCAATTTGATGACATCTTGGGTTTTGGGTATGAAAAACTTGACGTTGGTTGGCTTATTGGTAAAGCTTGGTCCTTGGTTTTTAATTTTGAAGGATTGGACAAATTCCAATGGTTGGTCATCGTTGTATCCCATGGTTGGTTGGCTGATTGGTTGAATTTCAAATGTGGTCTTGAAAACAAATTTGACCACGATAGCGTCCATGATGTGAGGTATGTCTTTGCATTTGCTTGTATCTTGGTCAAGACTTGGTTTGATGATAAGGCTTGGAAGGCTTGGAATGCTTGGAAAACCACTAGGTATCATATTCTTCAAAAGGTCCCATAAATTATTCATGAAGTCTTTAGGAATACTCAATTTGAATTTTGGACTGATATTGTCTCCATCGGTTCCCTGGAGATTAATGACTGATAAGGGACACTTCGTTTCAATCACCTGAAAATATAACCCTCGTTTATATGGTGGTGCTATAGCAAAAATTATGAAGAAGTCCAAGAAATCCAAGGATCAAATCTCAATCTTGGATCCGGATTTGGCGACGCATTGTCGCAGCAAAAGCTTTAGAAGACTATTCAATAACGATTGCAATTATGTACATACTGATATCATCAATGATACATTTGAACTTACCCCAGATTCAGCACTTCCTTTGACTGTTTTACATTTATATACATCTCTACTTGTGATCGGAAAAGTCTTGAAAAGTTTACTGAATAAGTCTGCAGCTCCGGAGATCAAATTAAAACCGGCATCCACTCCAAATGCCAAATCTTTTCCAATATTGCTAATACCCAGGTCAAAATTCAGAGAATCAGTTTCACCAATGACAATCTCCAGATTTTTTTGACTCTCGGTTTGGGTACTGGTCAATTCACATTGGCAGTCATCGGGATCCGGCTGGCATTCGTATGCCAAGTCAATTTCTTTTTTAAAACTATAGATCATTTTGTTGTCATCACTGATTTCGACATTTTGAAGCTCCGAAGATGACCTGATCATTGGACAATCTTGATCATAACATCCCAAATCAAAGGTCAAGTCTCCTCTGATTTTAAGTGGATTGTTGAATTTAGTAGACACAAAATTGGTTTTGTCACCGCTGGGCCTGACTTCTACTTGAACTTTCTTTACTGTTCCATTCATCTTGAAAGGTGCCTGGGGATCTATAAGGGAAGACCAATTTTAATTCAAAAAATACCTAAAAATGCCACTAGATGTCGTCTTAGTACAGAATTTAGAATTTTCTGTGAAAAATCTCGTCAAAATGATTGGAGTTCTGCGCTATGCAACTTAAAATGTAAACAAACTTTCACGGATTTAAAAAAAATATGGTAAGTACAATTCAGCTCTTGTCTTGATCTCGTGTGTAATTATCAAAACGCCATCTAGCGTACAAAATTGTCATGAAGTCAATCAAATTCAAACCTATACTTTACCTATAATGAATCTTGAACTCTTTTTGATTTTGAAATTGATCTGGACATTGATACTTTCTTGGTCGTTTGGAAATCCTTTCAATTCGATGGTCAGACTCATATTGAAGCTTGGGATTCTCGGTTCAATTTCTACTGGTTTCAATAAATGGTCTGGAGTAAATGAAACCACTTTTCGCGCATTGAAAACCACTACGGAATTTTCGAATGGCGCACCAACAGCAAAAGATTTATCCGTTCGCTTTTGCTGAGACAATGCGTAGCCAAATCCGGATCCAAGATTGAGATTTGATCCTTGGATTTCTTGGACTTCTTCATAGTTTTTGTTGCCATAGTAGACAAAAACTCGATCAATTCCTGGAGCTCCAACGGCAAAGTCCTCATAACCATCATTATCAATGTCACCAAGGTTGGCAATCACAAATCCAAACCGTCCTGACCTTGTCCTGTCCGGTGAAACCAAGACTTTGACTTCATTAAAGCGACCATTTTTGTTTTTGAAGATCACGATTCGGCCAATACTTTCAGCACTTCTCATGTTCATGTCGCAGTAGAGGGGTGCTCCAACAATTAGATCATCATCCGAAGAGTATTCATCAATCTTGAACGGTACCATTGAAGATCCAAAACGTTCTCCCATTTGACTTTCAGTAGGTTGAACTACTTTGCTTGTTCCTCTGTTGCGGTCGTTAAAGCAATTTTGGCATACGTAGACTTTTCCTCGGTACCGATCAGCATTGGGAGCACCAATGGCAAAATGTTCGCCATTCGAGTCAAAGAATTTTCCTTGGACAATTGCGCTTCCAGTCTCATCAAAAGTATGAGTATCATTTTTGACGTACGTAAAGTTTTTAAGCCAATTCCCTTCAGCAACAGTAAATTTCCCATCTTTTTTTGCTTGAACGATTGTTCCAGTGATTCGATCACCACCTTGGTCACCATCTCGGGCTTGATAGTCTTCGTTTCGTGCAAAAGGTGTATTGAAAATGACGGATCCACTTTTGGTTTGGATATGGTGCGAACCCATTAGCGAAATTCCCAACCTTTGCCAACTTGAGCTCCAGGCTTTGCCTTCGAACGTTTTTACTTTAGATTCTTGGCTCTCTGGTTGCCACCCAAAATCTTTCTGGAATTCAGCATTGCTTGAAGAGTTGGCTTTGTAGCAAACTCCAGATTCTTTCTTTTCAAATACTCTCTCCTCCTTCAAGATTTCCCCGTAAGCACAAGTGACAACGTTATCATCTTGAATCGTCACTGTAGACCCGAAGAAATTCTTTGTTTCATTATTAGTCATGTCTTTAACTGAAAAGTACCAAATATGATAAAGGTAAAATTCAAAATGAAATATTTTTACTGATTTTCAAACATACTTGTCATTGGAGAACATTGGGATGATTGCAAGGAGCACTTGAACACGTTGCCGTGGGTTGAGTCATGTGGAGCACCAATGAATGCGTCGTCACTTTGGGACAAAGCCACACTATGCCCAAAAAGTCCGTCAGAACTTCCAGTTGAAATTGTACTTCCATACTTAACGTTGTAACTTCTAACAAAGTTGACGCAAACCAAGAAGAACAAAATAGTCTTCATCTTAACAGACATTTTGTTCAACTCCCCACTGTGTTATCAAGACAGGAAATTGTCCACAGCTTCTGGGGAAAAACTATGATAGCAAGAAATAAGCGCGGCAAAAATGAAACAAAAGTCACTTTTGAAATAAGGTTGCTTTCATTTGCTTTCATTTTTGACGTTAACGTAATTTTGGCATCAACCTAGACATCAAGCATCTAACATGATTAGTTGACGTCAAAATGATTATTTTGGATTTATCTGTTATCACGTCAACCCTTTTGACATCAACTCGTTACCCAAAAGAGATCACTTATTAAAGCATCTACTTCTCTTTCGGGTAACGGGCTGACGTCTAAAGGGTTGACGTGATAACAGCTGAATCCAAAATAATCACTTTGACGTCAACTAATCGCGTCAACTGTTTGACGTCTATGTTGACGTCAAAGTCACGTTAACGCCAAAAAACAAAAGCAAATGAAAGCAACCTAAAATGATGTAAATCGGACTTTATTCAACATTGGGAATCTTGGCCATCAAGGCACGAGTGACATCCAAAAGTTTATTAATGATATCAGCATCTTGAGGATTGTTTAGTGCGTATTGTCCCCACTTAGTCTGGATGGCTCCGTCACGGTTGATGATCGGTCCGGATCCTGGAAAGACGTTCCTGGCCAAGTTGCTGGCAGCGTTCAAAGCCTTCCTGCCGTTAGCGATGCCTTGAGGTCCCAAATTGTTCACGATAGCCTCATCTTGGGGACGCATTTGGACTCCGGAATAGTAAGGCGATTGCCCTTGGTATTGTCCCAAAACGGACGAAACAAGACATAAGAGAGCAAAGAATTTAGAGAACTAGAAATATGAAAGTTTTTTTTTTTTTTAAATTAAAATGTCTCATTTGTCTAGTCCTCACAAGTGACCCTTAAAAGCCATTGTAATCCCGAGGGCGAAGCCCGAGGGTTACATAGATTTTGGGAAAAAAATCGTGAAATGAAATGGGATACTATAAAAATTGACGACCAATTCTATTGGTCGTGGATTTTCATAGTATCCGATTTCATTTCACGAATTTTTTCATCAATATTGGTGCCAAAATTGACGACCAATTCCATTGGTCATGGTGGTCATGGATTTTCAAAAGACCACTGAAAATTTGTTTTCATGGTGGCTATTAGTAAAAATGAATATAATGTTCATTTTTAAGTAGATTTAAACTTACCATTGTTAGTAGATTTGGGTTGATTCAAAACTGATGTCTTCGAAGTAGAGTTGCGTTGCTTTTATATACATGATGCACAGTGTTTGAAAATCAGCCCAAAAAGTTTACGTGATTTACATGTTTTTCGATATGAATATTTTCCTAAGTGAAAAAAAATTGAGACATTTTCTAGTGATTTTCAAACACAATGAATTGTCCTAATAAAAGCACAAATATTGTGTTGTACTCATACTTACACATTGATGAAAATCATAATAGACAAAGAAAATCCTTAAGGCTACAGATGTGCGACGTGCGTTCTGCAATATTTGAGGATAATAAAGTTTGTACTTATCAATCCTCGAATTTACATATTCATACGTACTCTCCAAGTCTCCCCAGTATAAAAGCAACCCATTTCTATATGGAAGCATCAGTTTTAAATCAAGACCAAAAATGGTAAGATCTAACTTTTTTTAAGGCACATTTGCAGTGTTTAAAAATTACCAATAAAAATTATGGACAGGAACAAAAAACCTCAAAAAGATCAAAAAGGCGAAAAAATTCGTGAAAGTTTGTTTACATTCTAGCTAAGTAGTGCAGCAGATTGCAGATCTCACTTCAATTTGACGAATTTTTTTGACAAAAAATTTCAAAATTCTAGTTTCGCGCAGATTTGAAATTTTCCCTGAAACTTCCCATCTGAAACTTGTTGGGACACCCTGTAATTTAATTTTTCTTTTTTAGTTTGCAGTCTTGACTTTATTTTGTGTTATCCCGGCAGCTTTGGGAGCCCCCTAGCTTAATCTACAACCTATGCTATCATTTGGTGGCACCGATCCCAAAGACAAACCTGTCAATCAATTTGGCCTCGGAAGTGAGAATAAAGACAACCCTACAGGTCAATTTACTTTCAACTCTGGAGTTCCTAACGAAGCGTTTGCTCCTCAAGACACGAAGAATGACTTCGAAAATGACTTTTCCGGATCCGGATCAATCATCAATGTTCCAGCTGTACCCATTGCCCAACCCAAGTCCGGAAACCAATTTGAAAATTCTCATGCCCAGCCCAAGTCTGGAAATAACTTTTACCAACTTGAAAATTTGCAGTCTGATAGAGCAAAAATCTTTGAAAAATTCTTGGATGTTACTCGTCAATTGTTGGCTAATTTGAAATAAACATGATTTTGTTCTTCGTCGGACCTATCATCAGTTGGGATGCTATCAAAAATCCAGTGTCTCCGTCATTGTTTACTTCATTCAAATCAATACCATTTTCTTCAGAATTTTAAACCAAATGATGTTGCTAACACCAAACAATTTCGTTTTTCTACACATCTGGAAACGATTAGAGACAACTCTGTAGGTGTATTACATTGGACCGTGTTTTTTTGAGGTTTTTTGTTCCTGTCCATAATTTTTTTAATTTCATTAGTTTTAGCTTAAAAATCTAAGAGTTATTCCCTTATAGAAACGGAGTAGTCGCTTCGTTCTGATCTTACTCCAATTGTTTTCATTTCTATCATTTTGGTCTACGTACATACATATTGTCAAAACAATAAGTGAATTGCAGTGATATTGAAATTATGACTATTTTCTTCTCGTGAACATTTCTAAATATTTTTGGAGCGCTCTTTTAAAAACACAGTAATAACCTCCTACGGATGCTACCATCTCATTCTT
>LT727927.1:138542-149080 GCA_900157175.1 Oithona nana | reverse complement strand
TGCGACCTCAATTCGTCACAAATTTCTCTGAAGAATTATTCCTTCACAAAAGTAAAATTCAACGAAAGATTTTCAGATTTTATTTCCCTAAGGTTACTTTTTAATCAGGTACAATAAAGCTAGATTTTTCCAAGTCACATATGCAGGACAAAATAAGCAATGACTACAATAAATTGCAATTGTAAAGAAATGCTAAGGCCCTGGCTGCGCCAACTACAATACCAAACAAGCTAATCACATCCCAGACCTGTTCAAGCATTATTCCAGATTCATTGATATCGTATGTTTTCGTCGTATGCGGTGTTAGCAATTCTTTCGAATCCCTTTTGATCTTGAACACTTTTGTGTCGTGACCATCCGCATCCACTTCAATTTTGAGGGTCCAGTTCTGTTTGACTTGGTACACACGAGCAGAATATTTTCTTTGACTCAACCTGAATATGAATTGATTTTAGTGTCTGACAACTGTGATACATAAACGTATTTTGAAATACGAACCATGTTGCTTTTCTAGCAACGCCAAAGTTTCCATTGCGGCGAACTTCGATGGTCTCTGGAACTCCAGGATACAATTTAGTACAATTGTCTTTCTCAGCCCAAACATAAATTTCGGCGGTAGCAGTGGCAGAGGTATAATTTTCAAATTCAATAAAGAAACCATGCTCCTCCAAGTCAATGATATCTTTGATGTACATATCATCGGTTAATTGAATGCAAGCAAGAAATATTTTGACCTTTTCGGGGCTGTCATATCTTTCTTTCTGAGCAATGCTTCGTCTCAGATCACCAATGGTTGCATTCGACAAATAGTCGTAAACTCTTTCTTTTTTATCAGTCATGTCGAATAGTTTAATTGAAGGGTTGGCCATTTTGTAGGCAATTCGTCTTCCTTTTGTCGAGTAAGTTGACGAACTAAACTCAGGATGAGAGATTTATATTATGACTAATAATGTACGGAATTTTCTTTGCTCGAAAATACAACAGGATATCTAATTTTAACTTCCCTAGATAATGACTTCCAGAAAACTTCACGTGGTCTAACGTTTTATATCATCGTTGTGAGTGAGGTCAAACAGGAATCCAAAACCAAGAGCAATTCAAGTGTTCTTTGGGTGAACCATCGGCCAAAACTCATCATGTCGCTCCGCTTGCGCCTTTCAGAAGCGCTAAAGGGCAAACGACCAGCAGAACAGGAGCAACAAAGTCTAATTGATCAAGACCATCTTGAGCAGGGGCTGGATCATGATCAACATGAAACATTTGTGTATGAACATGACTCTGAGGAACCTTCTCGTTCTCCTAAGCCATGCAACGAGCAGTACACGATATTAACATACACGGGTGAACTTTCTGCAATCACTTGGAGAGAATATTTGGAGGAACACTGGGAACTATTTACAAAAGGACTAACTCAAACAAAATTACTCATTATCTGCGGTGTTCACGGAGATCAAGATGGTACTTATAATGGTGATGCAAAAAATGTACAGGATTGCAAAAATCAGGTTCAAGCTGTAAGTCTTACTTTTATTTACTTGTTGCTATATGTACTACATGCATAATACTTTTTGTACATTTTAGCCGTCCTTCAAAAACTGCATAACGGAAGTGTTAGATTTGAAGCTCTGCTACAATGATCAAAAAACGAAAGACATAAATGAAGATAAGCTAGAAAAATGGGTTAGAGCATTCAACCCACACCTTGTCGTCATCTCCATCTGCCACAGTCAAGTATCAAAAGTAAAGGTTATGTTGGAAAAACCTGGAGTCTTTGCAGAGATACGAATGAGGAGAAATCTCATAGAAGTCACAGATGGAAAAGTTATTGACTTGGATGAAAATCAAATTAACCTCATTCATGAGGTAGCAAACCCAAAAAACATCAACAAGAATGTTGTGATACAAGGTCCGGAAGGCTCCGGAAAAACCTTGCTTGGAATCGAAATTGTTAAACTTATTGCCCATAACTACATCCACTCTGAGAATCTTTCACCAGATCAGACAAAAAAGGACATTCGTGTGATATTTTCTGCCTGTTTCTATCAAAGTGAAGATGTACAGCATGATGTAAAGCTCTTGGTCGAGCAAATGGAATCAATTGTTCAGAAGAGCTTGCCTTGCAGTGGAACTTTTCAAAAGATCGCATCAAAAAAGGAAAATAATCCAATAGACTACAAGAAGCAAATTCTTAATCTAATCCGGAGATCCGGGAGATCCAGCTTCAATTTTAGCAGTTTTAAAAAGACCATCATCATGATAGATGAGGTACGTCCAGGTTTTGAAACTACCGAATGGAACTTTTACAAGCAATTGCAAAGTACTGGTGTCAATAATGTACAGGTTGTCTTTTGCCTCAAGTATGACTTTCATGACATGAAGATTAGAAATGAGAGAGATAAAGATGACCAATCCCATTATGATCCCAAAAACATTTTGTACTTGGAAAATGTTTTGATTGGTCGATTGCACAAAGCTCATCGATGTAGCAATGAAATCCGGAGATTTGTCTACTATTTGCTTATGCACGAGTTCGGCAAGAAGTTTCATGAATTCAAAAGTTTTCAACATGATGAGCCTTCTTTCGATGCTGGCAAGACACCAATCTGGATAGAGACAAGAAATGCCAAATCTTTCAAAGCTTTGGTTCTCCACAATAGTCGGTCAGAGGAGTCAACCTTTTATAAAAGTCAAGGAGAAACTGTTGTACTCATCTACGACCCAAATACAATAGAACCCCAAGAGCAAAGAGAAGTGAAGGGTACATGTGACGAGCAAGGTTGGCAATGTTTTCCCAAGGCAGAAGTTGTTGGTACAGAATTTTCGTTTGTAATAATTTATGGTTTGAAAGAATTTCATTTCGAAGCTTTCACAAGAGCCATTAGTCGACTGATAATTGTCACAACTTCATCAACGCAGTAAGTTTCAGTTTTTTGTTTGATTTGACAACTATCATGATTAACAATTGCTTTGTTTTAAAAGGGGCAAATTAACAAGGGCTTTAAATGACATGAAAAACGACATTCACGCAGACAGGGACTGTAAAAAGAACTGCGAAAAAAATCGAAAATATTTCAAACTAGAAAGCCCTTATTTTTGCAAATTTGGACGACCGTCAACTGAAAATGCTGAAGATCCTCCTCACTTGCCTCACTCATTGATTGAATGCCCTGAATTCCCTGAATTCGATGTAGATGGGATGAAGTCAAGAATTTCTCATTCACAATCCAGATCGATTGGATGGTATTGTTTCATCATTTTGGTTTGTGTGGTGTTTGTGATAGCTTCTGTTTTGTGTGCATTCTGGGGATTACACATGTTACGTTGTCCTTTCGGATCAGTAGCAACTCACATGCCTAGTTGGCTTGGTAGGTGCTCCACAGGTATGTGAAACATTTTTTACGCAATCATCAATTTGTATTTTTAACGCATACTTCATGCGTAGGGAACTACATCCTCGTTGCCACCGGATTATTGTATACTCACGGAAAAAAGACCGAAATTGTTGACTTGAACAATTCTGGATTCGGTTGTGATCTGCCAGATTTCCCAATAAACCTTGCGTATGCTGCAGGTGGGGTGGTCAATGGTATTCCAATCATTTGTGGTGGTGCCAATAGTACAATTCATAAAAATGGCTCTGAAACTAATTTTACTAAGCACAAAGATTGCTATGAATTCAAAAAAAGAGAATGGAAGTTGATGAAAAACATAAGCTTAGATAAACCCAAGTTCTATTTTGGGACTGGCATCAATTTGGTCATCAAGGACAAGTTACTAATCCACGGAGGTCTAACAGAAGATATTCAAGATAAGTTTTACAATTTTGCTGATTCAAGTGAATGGATTGGATTGAATACCCACATGTCAAATATTCCTGCTTTGTCGTTAGGCGGACATTGCAATATTATGATCGACAAAACACACTTCATGGTGACTGGGGGGTTGGTTCCCCAAGGAAGAAATGCAAGCAGAGTTACAAACAAAACTTACTATTGTCAAATGGACGAAAAGAACCTGAACAAATGTATTGCCGGACCTGATCTCAAAAATCGAAGGAGAGCTCATAGCTGCTATCAAAGAACTATTTCTGGGAAGCAGTTTTTGCATGTTATTGGGGGTTATGTCAACAACAAATTTACTAACAGTACCGATGAAGAATATCTTGATATGTCAGTTGATGAGTCAAAAAGACAGTGGGAAGTTGGTAAGTTTTCATTTAATTGATTTATGATGACTCTCTGATTCTAATACTTGGTTCCAGATCACACAACACTGCGAGTCCCTCTTCGTGGACAAACGATGATCACGACATCTACGGGCATAGGTGAAGAAAAGGAAGAAATCTTCCTGATCGGTGGCTTGAACAAACCAACTTTCTATACTGGTTCCGATACTATTTATCAGCTGATGAAAGATAATGCGGATAACAAAACTAATATATTCAAAGACATACCAGCAAACTTGAAGTATGGAAGAGCTTACCATATTGCCTTGCCGATATCATATGAGCTTGCCAAAGAATCATGTCAAGGTCATTTAATGCCAAAAAAAGTATCCACTACCCAATCAAAATCAAAACCTTAAAAAATACTAAATCAGCTTTTAGTGTACAAACTATACTCAATAATCTTTCGCTAATATAAAACAACTGTTGGTAAATGCGTCAGCTATTTATTGATCCATCCTCACACCAGATGATGACCCATATCAATTCCTGCTGTGTTGCCACCACATTTTATTCTGCTGGCTCTGAACTGAAAAGTTCCCTTAAAATATAAACGAGTTTGGTGTTTTAAAAGCCTTATTATAGGACAAGTTTTTGTTTGCGAAGCTTGACGCTGCTGCTGCGGCCTAGTGTTGTAATCGAACTCAAGGTAATTCTATATCCTTATCGACAGACTGGAATGATAACAGTGCTGCTGCTGCCTTCAACTCGTAATTCATCAATTTTTGCACAGCATTGCGGCTGAAGAGGAGCAACTCAAGTAGCGCCAAGCGGCAAAACTACTAAAAAAGAATTGCATTCATGAAGCTAGCGTTGAACTAGTTTTTTCATCGCATCATCATGGAGGAGGAGGTCAAATCTGCAACTGTCAAAACGAGTGAACAAATTGATGAAAAACCATGGGTATTTCTCGAGAAGGAACTGCAAGAATTTGAAAAGGTTATGAAGCAATTAGAGGAAGGTGAGTTTCAACTTTCAATCGAATCGAAGTTAACCACTTCAATTTGACAACTTTTTTAAACGATTTTTAACCACTTCAATTTGACAACTTTTTTACACGATTTTAGAAGTGGAATTGAATTCAACGTCCATTAGAAGATTAACTTCCATTGAAGAAGAACCATTAGCAGAACCTGGAGAAAAACCTAAAGTGGCTGCCAAACCAAAAGTACCACCAAAACCAAAAATGATTCAAGCACCTAATGGAAAGCTCAAGCCTGTTCCTCCACCCAGACCAACAAAAGTTTGAGATCTTTGAGCAGCTAAACAACAAAACAATGTCATGAATACTATTTTTTACTGTATTCATAGAAATACATACCTAGGTATCCAAAGTAAGAGGTTCCGGATTCATTGAGTGCTTTATTGACAGGTTCCGGATCTAATTTCATTAGCTATTCATCGGTATCAGATACTCCGGATTCAACGTTCTCATCCTTGACTTCTTCTTTCAAGTTTCTGATCTTGACATCAAAAGAGATTTTTGAATCTTCATCCATGAAGTTGTTTCTGAAATACTTGCAGCTTACACCAACGCATTTTCCACTTTCAATAATTGAGTCCGAAGTTTCATCAATGGACAACATTGGGTTGGTGTGAGACAAAATGGCTTCAGATGACTTCTGGTTTTTGTATTCCAAAGTGTAGGAATACATTTCTGCTTCGTGAGACGATCCCAACAATTGTATCCAATGATACAAATTGTTGTCTTTCTGAATACCAATCACAAAGAATACTTTGCCATCCATTTCAATCTTTGAAGGCGTTGTTCCAAACATGTAATTGAATAATGCTTGACACGACAAACTCTTTTGTAAATCATAATTGTAACTCCGTTCGATTTCCCCGATTTTTTTCATATGCTCAATTAATTCGTGAAATGGCATTTTTAATCCGCATGTAACGAGAGGACATTTGACAAGTCTGTAGATACATTCGGATTGATGAGAAATCATGTCTTCTTCAACTAATGTTTCTTGACATCCTCTGGTCAGATTTTCGCATTTGAATTCCATCTTCCTTGCATTCAACAAGGACTCAATCAGTTTGCAATGATCCGGCATGAAAGGTTTTTGACAAGAACAGACAGTTTGGTTTGAAGACGCACCAAATTTAAAAAATGAAGGTTTACGTGCTTCTTTGCATTCATGACAAACCATGTGACCTTGCATGCATCGGTACCAATAATGTTTTCCAGCCTTTGGAAAACTCTCACAAATGTAACATTTCAATTGTTCGTTGAAAATCTCACCGAAATCTTGCTTAGCTCGTTTAGCCGGTGAAGTTTGGTTAGGTGCTGCTCCAAATGATCCGGTTGCACCGTTAGCCCAAAGCTTTGGGTTAGCCATGTAGTCTGCGCACCGTATCTCTTCTAAAGTGAAGGTGACGTATTCTTTCATGAACGAAATACACTGAAAAAGTAAATAAAAACTTGAATAGAAAATTGGTGAAATTGATTCGAAATACAGCTGAATTTATATAAAACAGCTTACCTGATGTCTAATATTGATGTTTTTGCACAGTCCAAAAGACATTATGGTGTCTGAACCGGTCACCGGTTGAAATATGACAGTGGTTCCATTGAGACCAGTAGTTGCATCAAAAGTCGTATTTGCTTGACTTGTATTAGTTCCGGAAGGAGTTCCGAATGAAAATCCTCCAGAAGCTGCTGTAGTTGGGTGTGCAAATGAATTCCACCCTGACATCGTGATGGCCTGGCCTGGTCTTGAAATCTGAATCTTGAGCCAGCGAAAATCTCAAGGTGAGAACTGAGAAACTGAGCTTTTGGTTGTTCAATCGTTTGTTGTGAAAAACGCGCGCGAAAATTCAAAAACATTTTCCGTGAAAATTGCAATTTGAAGTGTCCGAACGATTCAAATATTCAAAACCGAAAAGAATTTGAGAAATTGCAGTATTTATTTACGTTTTCCTTTTTCCCATGTATTTATTCATCGACATCAGAGACTCCGGATTCAACGTTGTCATCCTTGACTTCTTCTTTCAAGTTTCTAATCTTGACTTCAAAACTGAATTTCCAATCTGCACCATCATCGTCGAGGTAACTAAAGTTGCGTTGGAAGTAATCATAGCACACACCAAAGCATTTTTGACTTGTGATGATTGAGTTCCAAGTTTCATCAACTGACATTGTTTGATTGGTGTGAGAAAATGTAGCTTTATACAACTGTTGGCTTTTGTATTCCAAAGTGTAGGAGTAATTATTTGCTTCATGAGAAGGTCCCAATAATTGTATCCAATGATAGAATACTTGATTTTTCTTTATACCAACAACAAAGAAGACTTTGCCATCAATTTCGATTTTTGAAAGGCTTTGTGAAAGATCAGTTCTAGATGACATCAGTGGCAAAGTATTTTGGAAAGAACCAGAGTAACTGTAAGGGAAGATCAACTTTACTTAAAAACAGAACCTAAAATGCCCGCTAAATGACGTAAGATTCAAGAATTTTTAAAAGATTTTTTTCGAGAATCTTAAAATTCGTGTTTTCAATTTTGTAGTGAGAAAATCTCGTCAAAATGAAAGGTCTTCTACAACTATGTTATGAAGTGAATAAAAGTTGAACAGTACCTATTGGAAACATGATATTTGGTGATGTGTTCAAGTAATTCGTGAAATGGTACTTTCGATCCACAAGTGACTTGAGGGCATTTTACAAGTCGGTAAATACACTCTTCATTTTGATGAAAAATTATGTTTTCCGTGTCCATCGCTTCTTGACATCCTCTGTCAATATTTTCGCACTTGAATGCCATCTTGTCTACTTTCATCAAGGCCGCAATCACTTGGCAATGTCCAGCAGACCTATTGACATAGCTTTTGCAGGGTTTAGGTTTCTCACGCCGATCGCCATAAGGGTAAACTTGAGCCGGACATTTTATGTCCTTGAAGGCATATGTACTCTTTGGGTCTTTGGCTTCTGCACAGTCTTGACAAATCAAATGATGATTTTCCTTGCAGCGATACCAACGAGGCTTTTCAGCTTTCAAACGACTCTTACAAATTGTACACAATTCTTGGTTGAAAATGTGACTGAAATCTTGCTTAGGTCTTTTGGCCAGGGACGCCATTCCAATTCCGGCGATGCCTCGTGAATTTATGTTTACAATTTTGCGCAAAACTGAGAAATTCGAGAAATTGATAAAGTACGCTAAGCGTAACATTTTAAAGTTTTATCACGCAACCTTTATCAATTTCAAGTTCCGCAACGACAACGTTTTGTCCTCGTTTGCACATTGCATGCAGATTGAGTTTGTCCGAGTGACTACGTTAACGTCAAAAATGAAAGCAAATGAAAGCAACTTTAGTTCAAATTTTTGTTTAATTTTTGCCGCGCTTATTTCTTGCTATCACAGTTTTTCCGAGTTTTTTTTTGACAATTTTACTCGTGAAATCAAAGTTGTCAATGGCTAAAAAATCCAAAACCGCAACAATTTTTCATAAAAAAAATCGACAATTTTCTCGGGAAATCAAAGTTCAATTTTTAGATGAAAAATGAAGATTTCGTACAATGTGTTGACGCGATTAGTACTCAAATTGACTTTTATTTTTCAAATATGTACAGCATCGATGTCGTCTTAGGCTTGGCTCGTATTTCCTCCGTTCAAGTCTTGAAGCTCTTCAGCGGACCCATTGTCGTTTCTCTGACGACGATCTTTCGTCTTTTGAAAGTAAACAAAATAGATGCAAGGAAGAAGCACCTAAAAGAAACAGAAATTAATACAAAACCAATCATAAAGGAGATAACATTGACATACCGATGCAGCGCAAATGGAGATTGCTAAAATAAGTGATAGCATCACTTGGGTTGGTCCTTTTGTTAAGTGTATCAAAACTGACATAACAATGATCAATGTTATTGCGATAGCACAAATATGGATTGTCTTCGCTATTGTTCGTTGCTTAACATTCTTCCAAGGATGGATGTATAAGAAGTAAGCAGATTGAATTGCCAAGCCCAATAAGTAAATGCCACATACGAAAAGACAATAAAGGCTGGCACTGAAATTTTCGTCTTCTTTTGCAAATCCAATGGCTCCAATAAGAGTGCAGACCAAAAGCTCAGTAAAAGAGTAGATATGATAACCAAAATGCCAGATTTCGTTATTTTGTGCATCTCCGTTTCGTATCAAATTCATTGAAAATTTGGTCAATGTAAGAGATGTAGTCAAGGAGAAGCTCCAAGTTTTTCCAATAATTCCAGGAAGCTTTGAAAAGTACAAGTGTAATCTTTGACAGAAAGTGTATGATGTTCCCATTCGCCAAGTGTCTGTAAGGGAAGGTCAATTTTAGTTCGAAAATTACCTAAAATTGACACTAGATGACAGATGTAGTGCCAAACAAACCAAAATTGGAATTTTTAATTTTCTGTGAAAAATCTCGTCAAAATGAAAGTATCTAGTAAGTAAAATGTGGCTCTTGATCTTGTGTGTAATTATCAAAATGCCATCTAGTGTAAAAAACTGTCATAAAGTCAATCATAGTTGAACAATGAACATTACCTATTAATGTAAACACCATGGCGAATAGTTCACGTAGGCAGAGTGACATAAATGGTACCAGGAATAGGCAGACAGTTAAAGGAAGTCCCCCACATAGGCATCGATAGATATAAAATCCCAAAATCTGATACGAAAAGATTTTGGCACAGACATAAAGGAAATTGAAAGAAAAGTATAAAGTCCATCGTAATTTAGTCATATGCTGCTCCCTTTTAGCAAAATAAATGCTCGTCTTCACGGAACATATCGAGGCAAGTGTTGTAAAAACACTAATGACTGTCGGTATTTCGTTGAATGTTAATGATTCGATGCTTGCATTGTAAAATCCGTTCTTGACTATGAATTCCATAAGGACAGAAACTTGTAGCAAAAGCATGAAGGAGTCTTCAATGGCCACATGTGCAAAATATGAACGTTCAAAACTCTCATCACTCTTCTTCTTCATTGCAATGACCAAATCAGTATTTTTAGAGTTACGTCCACAAAAAAGACAAACGCAATATTCGTTGGGACAATCAATGCATGCATCACAACGGGCTGTTGGGTCAGGATAGTTGGTATCATCGATTCCTTCCGACCAGTATTGACTAAATGTCTTGACTCGATGGTTGTTCACAAAGTAAGTAATTTGTGAAAAAATGCAACTTAGGACAAAGACTCCTATGCCAAAAAGATGTCTCCATTTGAATTCACTTTTCAAAGTGTTCCAAGCTGATCGTTTACAACAGAACCCAGACATGGTTGCCCAATGATGCAAAGAGACCAAATGAACAAAAATCTGTCCAAAATAGGTTAG
>LT727927.1:57656-134700 GCA_900157175.1 Oithona nana | reverse complement strand
AGAAGAATCTAGTTTTAAGAGAAGAATGGCAGTTCGCCAGACAAACTTTTAGGACCGTGCGAGATTCTCTCTCACGGTCAAAAAGTAGTATTACTGTAGCCCTGCAATTTTCCCACATAAATAATCACAATTACAGCAAAAAAGATTGCAAGGTCCTCCTCTACCGCAACACTCCAAAATCCCAGGTTCGTATCCATCTCCTGGCATTTACTATACGGACTTGGTACACAATAGACAGCTTCGCACCTTTCAAAATGTAACATTGAAAGACATGCAAAATATTTAGAAAATCATTATTTAGTGACATGATTTATTTTACAACAAAACTAGGATCCGGAGGACAATAAGTCGTAAACTTTTTCAAAAATCAAACGAGGTTTAAAATGTTGTCCATTCACATTTTCTTGACATTTTGAGCTTCGCCTGAAAATGCTAAAATGCTTTGTGTACTATGTAAGTAAGGTGCTGCCTGCGATGATCAGAATTGCTCTTTGGCAAGCCTGTTCCTATTTTAGCTTGACAGCTTCTGGATGCTGTTGCCTTGACTCATGCCCGCTTGCTTCTTCTTGCTTACAGCATCGAGACTCTCACTCTCTCGACTACTCTCCTGCATGATGACGTGAAGGCTGTTTAGGCTTATGGAGTGTTTTCAAGCAACTTGCTGCCTAAGTAAGCAGAAGAAGAAGAAGTTCATGAAGCGACTCTCAACGTTGGGAAGAAGGAAAGGAAGGCAAAGAGCAACTGAAGATTTTGACGCGTTGATTTATATCGACAAATGAATAAGATCTATTTTTATTGAATGTAATAAATAAGAGTGAAATTTTCAAATTGTGTAATGTGAAAATAACTTGTCAAATTGACTTGGATTTGCACTATTTTGCTTAGAATGTTGCCATTTGACGAATTTCAGTTTGAAATGTGCTATAGATGTAATTTGACAATGTCGATGTTAATTACTCGTTGCCCTTTCACCTGAACGTGTCCTTTCCTCATACAAGCATCTTCAGTCGCTTCAAAGTTGAGTTGAGTCTCAGGCGTTGGACAAAGTGGGGAGTCGGACGGTCTACTCCATTTCTAAAATCTTTATTTCTTCGTATTTTAAGTAACACCAAACAAGTGAGTGTAATTCAGTAAATGTAAAAAAAACCCTTTCAAATCTAAAATTCGTACAATTGAGAAGGCGTTTCGAATTGAAATAAAAAATTTCAGCAAAATCATGCAAAATTAGTGTCCTTTTGGAAGCTTTCCAATTTTTAGAAAGCTCTGGAGCTAGCAGAGCTTCTAACTGAAATTGAAGCCTAAAAATAGTCCACCTTAAAAAACGGTTTTTAAACTATTTTCTTTAAAAATCGTTGAATTTTACAGCTTCACCATCATGTCGGACGAAGAATATTACGAGGAGGAGGAAGTGTAAGTAAAAAATCTAACTTTGAAAAGCAATTTTTTATCAATGACAAACCAACAAACCAAAAATAATTCTTATAAATTCAGCACTTCCGGTACATGTTCACAGTAAGCACCAAAATATATTTTTTTAAAAGTTGACACCAAATTTTTGCCGAAATTTGCTTTTACTTACGCTGCTGATGATACACCCTGTAGAATTTTAGACTTTAGTAGCTTTTACTGATTAAGATATTTTCCCCAATAAAAGCTTATTGAAATCATGCTTATTTTAAAATCTGCTTCTATTAACCCTCAAAAATCCCGCTTTTTTAACAGTGAAGAAGAAGGAGAAAGTGAATACGAAGAAGAAGAGGAAGAGGGCGAAGATGAGGAAGTGGAAGAAACTGAACATCACGAGTATGTAGTAAAACACTGTACAGCAACAAAATAGTAGCCTTATTTTCAATTTTTAAAAATAGTAGACACAGTATTTTTTTTTTCTTTTATATCTTTACAAAATGCTGAAAGTGTTTTGCTTTTCACATAGGAAAAAATCCTTGGGTACTCGTTCAGTTATCTCCGAAAATGAGTAAGTTTTTCTAACCTTCTAATTTTTCAAGGTTTCAAAAATCTTTACAATAGACAATCAAAATGTTTGAAAGTTGAACAAAAAGTCTCATTAGATTATCCAGTAACAATTTTCGCATAGAGACAAAATGACGAAAAAAAAATCAAGACTTTTTTGTCAATTTTCAAATTATGTGATTTTCCAACATGTTTGAAAATATCAAAATTGCATCACTTGATTTTTTGCAATGCCAAAAAATCAGACTTCTTGGAATATTTTCAAGCATAAAGTGTATAAAAATAAACCTAAGGCAACTGATTTTTAGGGGCGGCTCCAACTTTCTGAAAGCAAGGCAAGAAGCGAAAAAGGGTGAATTGGACGAGCAATTGCGCGAATACATCGACGAATGGCGCAAACAACGTTCCAAAGAGGAAGAAGAGTTAAAAAGGTTGAAGGAAAAGCAAGCCAAGCGCAAGGAAATTCGCGCAGAGCAAGAAAAGAAACTTGCGCAGCAAAAGAAGGAAGAAGAGGAACGTATGCGCAAGGAAGAGGCTGACAAAAAGGCCAAAGAGGCCGAAGAGAAACGCAAGAGGCTGGAAGAGGCCGAAAAGAAACGACAAGCAATGATGAATGCGCAAAAGGAAAAGCAAAATAATACAGGTAAAAATTGTGTACCTAGAAGTAATTTAACAACATCTTTTTGTCCATTAATACAAGCGTTTATGATTTTTAGGTTCACTTTCCGGTGGCGGAAATCGCCAAAGCCATGGTAGCGCGGTCAACGTCGAGGAAGGACGTCGAGAACGAACCAAAACCAGAGAGCAATTAGAAGAAGAGAAAAAGATTTCTTTAAGCATCCGGATTAAACCTTTGGATGTGGATTCTTTGGATTCTGATCAATTGAGATCCAAAGCTGGTGAATTATGGGATACCATCGTCAGACTGGAAACGGAAAAGTACGATTTGGAGGAGAGGCAAGAGAGACAAAATTACGATGTAAGTCTTTGTCTCATAACTATTTTTCAGTTCTTAGAGTAAAATTGTTGAATTGTTATTTTTATATCATAAAAGCTCACAGAGCTCAAGAATAGACAAAAACAACAATTGCGACAAAAAGCCATGAAGAAAGGACTTGACCCTGAGTAAGAAATCAGAAATCCCAGATTTTGATTTGCATTTGAAACTGAATTCAAAACCTGAATTTTAGACTGGATTTTCGGATTCTTAAACCAAAATTAGTTTCTACAGGGTTCGTCAAATGATGCGGTACACGCTTTTACTTTACTATACAAAACTGAACCGGAACTTTTGACGCACCCTGTACCCCGTTTTATTGCTCCCTAATTTGATCAACCCATATATAAAAATCACCCAAATGAACACCATACTAAATTGTAAAGAATTAATCCCACTTTTTTCTCCTTTCTCTCCTTGTGTGATGATCTAACTTTTAGAGCTCTGTGTTAATTGAAAGACAGAAGCAACAGTTACGTCATAAAGCCATGAAGAGAGGGCTTGATCCTGAGTAAGTTTTATGTAACAAATCATAACAGTTTAGTTTGCTGCATTGACTAAAACAATTTCTGAAATGGTACAACAAATTCATTGTCTAATTTTCTTTTTTATCTTTTATTAGAGCGTTGACTGGCAAATATCCCGTAAGTTTCTACTTAAAAAATGATTTCTTGAATTTTTTTTGATACTTTTTTTCAAATTTTAGCCCAAGATTCGTATGTATTCCAAGTATGAGCGACGAACGGACACAAGGACTTATGAAGACCGGAAAAAGCTCTACGAAGGCGTAAGTCTCAATTTCTTTAGAAAATGAGTCATTCCAAGTCTGAATCATTGACATTAATACCTTTCAAACATGCTACTTTGAGTAAAAAAAATGATAATTTCTGTTTGGCCATTGAGACTTGCATAAAGAATTGGAGTCATTTCCAGACAATTCCTTGCATTCAAATTGATGGATTTTTGTTTATCCTTTAGGGTTGGACTGTCTTGTATTCTGAGGTGCTTGAAAAAGATTGGAAGGAAAAACACGAGGATTGGGGCAAGAGATCCAAAGGTAAGTCAACAAAATACTTATTAAAATAGGAATATATTGTGAGATTTTCTTCATTTTTAGCCAAGTTGCCTAAGTGGTTTGGTGAACGGCCTGGAAAGAAAGGCGGAGATCCTGAGTCACCAGAGGAGGATGAAGCCGAAGCTTTAAATGCTCCAGAAATTGAAGAAGATGAACCTGAGGAGGAAGAGGTCGAAGAAGAAGAAGAGGAGGAAGAAGAAGAGGAGGAAGAAGAAGAAGAGGAAGAAGAAGAGGTATGAAAATGTTTGAATTTTCGCGCTAAAAACTAAGACTGTTTTCTGCTTTCTAGGAAGAAGAAGAGGAAGAAGAATAAAGATTTTGGAAACGCGTGATAATTTGTCACCTTAATGAAAAGCAGGCAAAATGTCGTACAAAAATCTCCAAATGATTTTTTCCGTCATTTTGATTAAGTTCATTAGGGTGGTACTGATTTCTATTTTGCCCAAAATTCTCTGATGAGGCTCTACAATTTTTTTTACCAGCTTTGACCCCACCCAAAAATTTCCTCTTGAAATCTGTCTTCATGGATACATTTGAAATTCTGTCCGTCCATTGTACTAACCGGAATAAATGTCAAATCTCAAAGAATAGATGGCTTTTCGTATGATTATTTTTTCGGTGCAAATAGTAGCTCCCTCTATCGTCCAAGTTTTGAAATGGTTTGAAGGCAGCAACAGTTGGTTTACCGAGTTAGTTATGCGCCATCAAGTTTTACCTTGGCTGCTTTTGTGAAGTGCCTACGCACACCATTCACTCTTGTTCAAAAGTAAGTCCCAACAAATCGCCAAAATAATCCTTCAAAAATGCCAAATGTCACTTTTGTCTAATATTTTACACTTTTTCGCCACCCTAAAACGTTTAGCTTTTTAAGCCGTTTAAAGATCTATCTTGTCCCAAAGTGTCCTAAATCGATCTAAATAGTACCAAATAACCTTTCAAATAGGCAAACCTTGAAATGTCAATCATACTAAACGTCATTCAAAGGAGAGTTCTGGTAACGCTGCGAACATATCCCGTAGAGTGACGGTGATTTGCGGCGCATCGGGCCGTTGCTTGAATAGCAAGTACGGTACTCTAGGTTACGGTGGTTGCGGCCGGCGTAGTAGTTCGATCTCAGGCCGTTCCTTTTCGGTCGTCCCCGTAGCGTACCTTAGCGTAGCAGCATTCACTACGGGATCTTGGAGCAGAAAAGTCGCACACACAATCTTAAAACCGATCGCTGCTGCTAGGCTGGAGCCGACCCAAGGACCATGAAAAGTCTCCTAATCATGCAATGAATCAAAAAATTTGTTTTTCTCACTCATGCACAAAATTGATTAAAAGAAGAATTTGTCATAAAATTAAAACGCATTGTGCGAAAAAAACGAATATTTGATGTCCTAATTTGCTTGGTTGAAAAATCTACAAAGATGTCTTCTCATTTTAGTAAAGCTCAAATGATTTCAATAACGAAATACAAATACATTAGATGACGTTTATAAAGGCATTTTCTTGATTTCTGCAACATTCTTCGACTTTCTTAGCCAGAATTTTATGTTTTCAATAACCTAAGTCCTAGCTCGCTTCGCTCGCATCAAACCAATTTGAGATTTTCTGAGCCATTTTCAAACACTGTGCCTTTTACCTATTAGGCCTTCCAAACCACAAAAACGAATCAGAAGTACACGTCAGAAAATCGGAACCAATCTCCGAGCAAATCAAGGTTCAAATGTCAAGTTTGTCTCCACCCGATTCTACCTACCTTGTTACATTGGTAGTAGTACAGTAGTAGTGTAACAGGTACTCTAGCTCAGGAGCCTCTCGAGCGCAAGCCTTAAAATTTTTTTTGGTTGCGATGGTAGACCTGTTGGTTAGCGACAGGTGACCCTGAGCCCCCGCTTTAGGCTTCAGCGCCGAGAGACGCGCGCGCGCGCCGACTTGCACCAAGGTTTGGAGCGCGCCACCCAGCAAGGCAACCAGAATGGAGTGAGACGTGAAAAAGTAAACAAGTTTTCACTTCAATTCCTATCTCAGCAAAAGTGTCGTGACCTCGAAAATTTCTCAATAAGAAATTTTATTATAGTGAAATTTGTGTTATAATGAAAAATTGAATCTTGAGTGGCACTCATCAAGATGCCTAAAATTTTTGTTTTGCGCCACCAATTGGCTGAACAGCAAGCCAAACTAAGACAGCATGACAAACAGGGTGAGAATTCAAGTCCGCCATTGTCATCAGATGAAGAGGCTGCCAAAGAAGCCTTGATTCAAGAAAGGCCACCATCCAATCATCATGCTGAAAATAGGCCTGAAATCTTATCAAGACCGCCTCCGGGATTAGTTATTCAACCTATTCCAGCACCTATTCCTATTCCAACAGTACAGACTACAGGTAAGAAAATGCACTATTTGCTTGTTTAACCTATTTGAGTCAGTTAGGTAAGTAGTTAGGTATGAGTCATATCCTACTTTGTGTTAGATTCTGCGAATTTTCAGATGATTTTCTTTCCTAGTTTCTCCAAATTCACTTTAATGATTACAATTTTAGTTACAGTGGGCCAATTTTATTTTCATATGTTAAAATCCTCCATAATTTTAAAATCAAGTTTGCCTACTGTATTTAGAAAGGTAATTTCAGTTCAGGAATTGTTTGCATTTCATAGAATGGTGAAAACTGTAGAATTTAGTGTAGGTATTTAGTAAAATTGAGGGTTTTTGGAAACATTGGGAAAACGAAAATTGAAATCTTGATCTTTTGTTGTCCAGTTCTTCGCGCAAAATCTTGAAAGGAAAAATTGGAATGTTTGGAAGGGTAATACTGGTCAGTTAGCTCAAGATAATCGAAAGTGACCACACCGTTGGGTCAACTTAGCTACAGTTGTCCCTCACAGCTGCTGCTGCTCCTGTTACTGAGCTCTCCTATTCACTCTTCTAATCTCCAAGATGAAAGCGAAATTGGGTCAGAATGACAACAGCTGTGCTGGAGACGCGCACTGTGACCGACACTGCGACAGTTTTCCAAAGGAATTTTCACCGCGCCAAAAATTACTGGATTCTTAGTAACACTTAACAGTGAATTTTCCTGGTCTTGAACTATCACGTAGTTCTTAGAACAATTATTTTGCAAACTAGATGGAGTTGATGTAGTGCAAAAATTAATTTGAGAAAAGTTCTTGACCTTTGCATTGAAGAACTCTGAGTAAACTTTTCTGAATGAGATTTGTCAAGTTTTGCTTTATAAAAAATGATTCTGCACAGTCAGTATTTCCGGCTCTATGCTTTACGTTTAAGAGGTTAGATGGCGTTTATGAAACTATTTTGCCGATATATAATGACAATCTTCTGTCCGATTTTCTTTTAAATTAAAGTGTTTCAAATTTCTGCTTTGCTTATATTTTTTTCAAACTTAGCTCACTTTGATTTTGTCTTTGCAAAATGAGACCTTTTTTAGTTATTTTCAACGACTGTGCACTAAAAAAACCTCTTTTATTTTCTTCCATTTATCATCTAAGAAGCTAAAGTATCTCGAAAATCATTTCATTGAAAAATTGGAAAAATTGAGCGGTTTTATTATGTTGGGCCCGTTTTCTAGCGGACACTGTAGTGTTAGGACTGTTGTTGGTCTTGCATTTTTTTATGAACACAACTTCAAGGCCGGGTTTAAAAGGAAGGGAGCGGGATTTCAGGGTCGTATAGTTCCTACTTCCACAACTATCCAGCAGGCCCAAGCTAAGGCAGGCAACGTTCAGGTTGTTCCTGTCTAGAGCTTCCAAAACTCATCCTTGATTTTGGCGTCGGCTTCTCTTGCTTGGCAGGCCTTAAAAACGTCTAGGAAACGGAACGGTTGCCATGAAGTAGGATCTAGGATGCACTCTGAGATGGCATAGTAGAGGCACTGCTAGGTAGCCACTACGTTAGCTGGATCATGGTCAACACTTCCGTTTTACAGTTCCATAGCTACCGCTTATTCCAACAAACTTTGTACGTGAACGTCAAAAAAGAGACATACAATACCATCGTGATTATTTTCTCATAATTCCGCACTTCCCTATGGTACTTTGATATCCTTGATATTTATGACTCATTGAACTTTTGAAATACGAAGACTCATGGGCTCAAATCAGGATTGAAAAACGTAAAAAAATGTCTCATTTGAGTTGATAATTTCATTAGTGGTTTGACAATATCTTTGTGTCCATTCATAATTGCAATCTTTCTTCATACTTAGGTATGTTTTTACCATTCAAATTGATGTTGCTTGATTAACAAAATTCCCAAACTTTATTTACGAGTTTTGCAATCTCAACCGATTTTCATACTTTGAAATGTTGAAATTCCGACTTTTGCTCGCAATCCAAGTAAAACTAGACAATTTGAGTCATTTTTGTGCACTCTAAGAAAAGTCGTACTTCAAACTGCTGGTGATCTTTATCCATATTTGAAAACATTTCTGAGAAAATCAGAAAATCCAAAAAATACTACGTGATCTGAAAAAATTGTTGTTGCGGAAAGCAGAACGACGTGATATTTCTGAAAATCTGACCGTAATCTTAGTCCAGTTACTTCCGGTGTCTCAACCTGTACTAAGACGCACATAGTAGGCCTACTCAGCTCAGCCACTGTTTGAGTAGCGTTCAAATCACTACTGCACAATACAGGGTGCAACCCCAAAAATTGATAATAAGAAAAGGCAAATGACATTGGAACTACGAAAAAGTTTCTCTTTCAGCGGATCTTAAAATCTCTTCTCACGCTCTTTTATCATCACAAAAGTAAGAAAACTTGGTGACCTTGCCACATCATCCTTTTCATGATAAAGGCATTTTTTATCAAAACCAAAAATTGGGAATTTGGAGTTCAAAACGCTTTGAAAAATAAATATTTTATTTTAATATTTCAATGTTTTTCATTTTTAATTACTGAATGTGAATTTGAGAAGAAAAAAAAATCAGTAGTCAGCATCCTTTCAAAAAATTCCCTAGTTTGTCTTATGGTTTTACTTTTAAACGTTTTCTTGAGGTAAACAAAGTTGGTATTTATGTGGTGTATTTTTCTTTGCTAAAAGTCATTTCACGGAAAATTAGTGAACCTGGCAGTGAAATAGAGGCACTAAGAGCTTCAAAGCAGGCCCGAGACCCTGATCGAAGGACAACTTTTTTCCCTTCACCAAACTCACAGCAGCAGGTTACTCAATGCAGTTCTTAGCGCCGTCTAGCGGTAGAAAATGCAACTTTTTTTTCTTTCTCTAAAGCATATGATTTTACAGACTGTTAGAGACATGAAAAAAAGATGCCTGCACATTTTTTTGTTGTTCTACCCTCATGTTTATACACTAAAAACATCTGCTTTTACCGTTTGTTGTTTAACCTACTTTGAAGTAGTGGATAACAAGGCATATAATATATCGTAACTTGTAATATTTGACATCCTGTAAAGCTCCTCTAATTTTAGATATAGAGATGATGATCATAGATAATGACTCTACAATTTTTACTCTAACGAACTTGAACACAAAAATGCATAGCATGAAATTGAAACTTGTTGTTATGGACCAATTTATATTGTAGTACTTCAAAGGTTAGCAAAGCTATAATTAGATACCTACATATGAAAAAAAATCATGTTTCTAAAAAAAAATTGGAATTTATTANGGTTAGCAAAGCTATAATTAGATACCTACAAATGAAAATAAAATCATGTTTCTTCAACAAAATTGGCATTTATGAAACTTTGTATTCTAAGAAAATCGGAGAAAATTGTCAAAATAAAAAAAATGTGTTGATTTTAACGTCAGCTACCTACATGACTATTATTTTTAATTTTGTAGAACTTTTCAGCTTGTAAAAAGGAAAATTCAGACACATCTGTTTTAATAAAAAAAAATAATTTCAATTGAATTTTTTACATTGTAATGTGAAGGTCATTTTAAATACATTTCCGCTATTAATTAAACACGGAAAAATAGATTACACTAAAAGATGACCTTATGAATTATGTTTGAAAAAAGCCATGCTGATGCTTGATATGGAAAAATTGCCATATAATAAAGGGTGTGTCAAATAACGAAACAAAAGTCTGGTTTATGTATTCATCTAAAAATTCTGCAGCTCATCCGCCCACTGCGCCAAAAAAAAGCCTGTTTTCACCAAAAATTAGATATAATAGTTCTAGTACACTCTATTTTGGCACTCCTATAAAGTCACCTATTTTTAGTTCTTGCTTGATAATCAAGTTTACTTGTTTTTGACTGGTCAAAAAATGCCCACATATATAGAAGTTGATAGGTACAAAAAAGGACTAAAAGCATTTCAAATATTTGATTTTTAGTGCCTATTGTGACATCAAAAATGTTGTCAGTTGATTAATTATTGACTTAAAAAATTCCAGTTGAATTTTTTTGTTTGACTAGTGAAAAAAATTTAAGACTTTTCTTACAAAGAAAAATCAATCAAAAATGTAAAAATCTATCGCGGCATCTATGAAAAAAGGACCTTGAAAGCGCGCTCTTAGGGCTCGACTAGAGCGGCGTCTAGGCCCATCTTTGCATTGGTACACCACAAAAATCAGCGGGAGACTGAGCCATGCTCCTTTGGCGTTCAAAGCAGGGTTCTTCTCCATATGTAAAACCATAGAAAGAGACGAAGCGCCTTCTAGCTGCTGCACATCTGAAAACTTGGAGCTGAAGCCAAAAAAGAGCTGCCCAAAAAGTCATGCATAAATGCGATTGCAAAAGCACTGCTAAGAGCGACCTTGCGTCATATGTGCGCGGCCTCCTCCTCCTCCTGATCCTGAATCTGAAAGGTTGCGTGAGAACCACATTTGAGTAAGAAAAAGGTTAATTTCATGCAGTTTGACCTTATGCATTACATGCGTTCCAAAGGTTAACGAATTCTAGATGCAGAATTCTGCTGCTGCTGCCTTTTCATACTTTAATTTCTAATCACGTTTTGATGTGTAACATAATTCACAAACCTTCTTCTTCCTTGAAACTTTGCATGCACCCCCAAAATACCACCTTTAAACTTTATTAGCAATAAAGAAATGGTTAGATGGCGTTTATGAAGTCAAAACGAAAGAAGTTCTTCACTTGATTGTAAACAAAGTTTCACGAATTTTTAGAATTCAAATATTTGAATTTAGGAAAACGTCTTGAATCCTTCAGTTAAAAAAAAACCTTTTTGAAGATCATCAAAGCATTGCATCTTTCATGCCTTTTTCCCAAAGTTTTACCATATTTAGAGATTCAGATGATGCTCAGATGTCCTTGGTGTTCTGTATATGTGAAAAGCCAACAGTGCAGCACCACACAAAAGGCAGAGATGATCTACTGTAGTTGCTAAGGTGCAGCAGCAATATAGTTGGAAAAATATCAAGGCTGCTGAACAACGGAAAAGCGTAACGTTGCCAAATAACGACCTTCAACAGAGGAAATCTACACTGAAAAAAATTGTCAAAAAAGGTCAAGATTCAAAACATTCTTTTCCCTGTATTTGGAGAAAAGAATTCCTTTGGAGTCCCACACACTTGCAATTCTTCAAATTGTTTCTGAAATTAGTCTTTTCCAACGTTTTTCTACTGATCTATATCTCATACATCTTTTAGAGATAGATGCAGTTTACTAACTCAGATGATTTTCATTAGTAGGCCTTAGAAACGGTTCAACCTTGAACACTAATCATAGTTAAATGATGTGGCAATTTTTGGGCGGTTAGATATTTATGCCTCCTATTATTTACCAGATAATTAGGATTACATGACTCCAAAGTTATAATTTTGGGAATTTTATCCACTAAAGCCAAGTTTAAGAATAGAAGAAAAATGATTTGAATATTTGTTTAGGTTTGCAGAAAGCTAAATAATTGTCACCTTCATTCTACACAAAAGGAGGGGCAAATACAGGTGATGTAGAATGTTTTGAATAGAGGAACTTAACGTTTTCTTGACCATGAATAGAGATGGTATTCAAGGCAAAATTCCAAAGCCAACCTCTAATGAGACCCTTTTCAAGAGTCTAATTAGCAAACAAATTCAAGACTTGCTGCCTTTAGAAAAAAAACCTTCTAGACATTGACATCAATGTCTAGCTTGGCTAACAAGACTCCTAAATCCTGAAATTGAACTACGAAAGGCGGGAAAAACCGTCCGGTTTTGCTGTTTATTGTTTAGCTTGGACTAACAAAAAGTTGGCGCCTAACGTGATCTTGGACTTGCTTGAAAATCGTAAAATAGATAACTTTGTCAGATTGAACCCGTTGAAGGTCAGGTTCAAAACCCCTAAGGAGTCCCTAGATTATTTTCCTGGGGTGGGGGGCTTCTAAAACCGTTAAAATGCGACAGCTAGACTAGGCTAAAGAAGAGAGACGATGGCGGAGAGTAGTCGTACAGTGGCAGTAAATGACTTTTTATGACACAAAAGTTGTCGTTAATACTCATCCTAGTGGCTACTCAATGACGCGTCCATATCTTTTCAAGATGGGTCCTCCATCGGACCTTTTTGCTGATAATCTTGAAACGTGAGGAGCCATCTATAAGTAATTTACATTTTAGCTGAAAAGTCCTCAGCAGCTTTTCAAAGATCTGGGATTTTGATTTTTAGACTTGAATTACAACAGAGTTCTAAAGCAGCAAAATATTTTTAAAACTGGTTGGGCGCTGGTCATATTTACACAATAGATTGTAGGGCAAAATGTCAGACATGATTTTAACGCTTGTTTATTGTTGAATCATTTTTTTTTTGCACACACCTCATATTTGAATGAGAAGATACTTTTTTTCTATTTTTTCTTTGCACTTCTTTTGTCTGACTATTCTGAGGGTTGCTAAGTTCATTGAGGGGTCCATCACCGACAAATTTTTGACCGTTGGCCTTTTGATGTCGTCACGTCATGTTCTTTGATCAGGACGATCTTTTTTCGGTTTGTTTCAATTTCTGGCCAAATCGTTTTTTATGGGCCACCGCATTGTATTGTCCAACCACAAAATCTTCTCTTCATTTTGAGCTTTAGATAAATGGAGTCATTCAGGCCAAAAATCCACTGTTGAAAAGCGATTGTTTAGTAGAACCACAAAAGTTGATTGGGAATCTTGATAACCATCGCAAGTCGCAACCAAAATCAAAAAAAGATTTTCATGGCTTGTTTTTGCTACTTCATGGAAAGAATTTGAAGTTTTTCATTGTTTTGAAATTTCCTTCCCTCCCTGCTGTAGTACTGAAAATGATTTGGAATCCATTGTGTTCTTTTTTCACACCTGTTTTGATTTTTGATGCTAGGTTCTCTGGACATATGACATTGTACCTTTTATTATGAGATATTCACTCTCATTGCTACTGCAGTGGTAGCAGTGTGTCAGAAAATGTTTTTATGAAAAGAGCAAGGTCGTTCTGCAATGCAGTAAAGCTGAAAAATCGTGTGTTGAAATAAAGGATGCAGCCAAAAAATCCGGTGATTTCGACGTGCCATGCTCAAATATATTGTTGAGAAATCAACTTTCAAGGACATTTTTACAAAAACTCAGATTTTTCTTCAAACCAATAAGATTTTTGGGGGTGGGAAAAAATTGTGAATTTTGCTTTAATCAAGTTTGAGAGAAAAAAAATGACAATTCATGATTTTTTTGTGTGTGTTACTTCATCAAGAAGTCGACACACAAAAAAAAATTTACCCGTGCCATTTGTTGAAAAAAATGTCTGTTATGGGAGCTTCTTTTTCAAGTTTTAGGATGTGAACAATTTACTTCAATTGTCGTGCGGGGGTCTATAAAATCTAGATGAGCAATTTCCCTAGCTGTTGTTGTACCACTGTTGCTGGTTTCAAATACCAGAAAATTAAGGACCAACAACCAGTCAGAACTAAAAGTAAATTGGTGGCTATTGATGCTGAAGCTGATGTCTTTACCTCCTTCATTTTGACCAAAGTTGAAAATCCAATCTCTGTAATTTGCACTTTTTACCATGAAAATCTCATGAAACACAAAGCCTTTTGTCTTTTACTTAGTCCCAAAAAAAAACCTACAACCAAGAAACATGATTTTCCATTTTTGTAATGTTTAAAAAAATGTTTGAAATGCTTCAGTAATGTAAAGAATTTCAGCATTTTAGCCTTTTGCATGTCTCTGTTTATGATTGATTTGATTGATTCTATAGTTGTGAAGGATATGGGAAAAATCTCCATACGTGGAAATATGCTTGCAATGATCCTCTTAACATGTGAATAGCGTGTCTTCCATCGATCACACCATCATCATCATCATCTGCTCCTTCAGGAGCTTCCAAAAGTTGAGTCTATCAAATCTCAAAGATTACTCAAAAGCTAGGAAAGATTTCCTGATTGCATTGCTACTATTGAGAAACTCTTCAAATTAGCTTCTACCTAATTCAAAATGATCTCCAATTTTGAACATTCTTTGTTTATTACTATGTTTCAAAAGTCTTTGTGTCCAATTACCATAAAAAGGCAATTTTCCCTACAAAAATTGGCATTTGTGCTTCAAGTCCTCAAGTCAAAATGGTCAGTGTCTATTCTATTTAGCATATCAACCCTTCAACTTGTCTAACTTGTAATGTAACCAAAACAGCAGAACAAAAACCATTAGACTTTGACCTTCAGGGAAAGTGCTCAGACAGTTAGTTTGCGCGAAATGAAGAAGAGTCTCAGTCTACTCAACTGTTGTAGCTTGAAGGTAGTGGGAGCAGGTGTAAAGGCGTGTCTGGACACAAAGATTTACCTGTTGTTGCCTCTGCTTTAGAGCTCTCCTGCTTCTCAGAGTACCAAAAGCAACAAAAACCTGCTTGAGGCAACTGTAAAGCTAGGCAAAGCTAACAGCAGCAAGGGAAACACTCCTTCAAAGAACTCCCAGAGCACAGCAAAAAATCAGAGGTATAGGCAGGGGGAGCCCACAGATGGTAGTACTTGATGCGTACGATTTAGTAGCAAAACACCTTGACAAGGCTAATTAAAGGAAGGTAACCATGCAGAAACTCTTTTTTTTTTTAAAGTAGACAGAAGGCACTAATGCTTTGTCGGTCTCTCATAAAATAGAATATGTAGTTCAAAAAAGACTTTCTGTATTTGCATGTAGTCAAATTGTAGTGATTACATGAGAAGATCTGATGATTAATTTCTCAAGAAAGAAGCTAGGGGGATAATCTTGATATGTTAGCGCTGCCTTTGCTCAGGTATTTCGCAACTAATTATACTGGAATGAAAAGGATTGCAAAACAGACTAAAGCCATAAAATAATCCCCATGTCAAATTGTCTGCTAAGGCCTACTATCTAGGACTTTAGAAGCAGCTCTTTGTGTTTACAATACTGAATAATTTATGGTTGATTGGTGTTGCAGCAGCCATTTTTTGAGGTGCTTGTATACTCTGACTTTTCGGTTGAAAACTTTGACCTGAAAGTGTTAACGACCTAATCCAATTTAGGGGGAGATCCATCACAGAGATAGCCTTCTAGTCTCCCAATTGACCAGATGACTCTAGGCTATAGATAAATGGCACAAAAGACAATTTGACATGCATTGTCTATAATAGATGAGTCTCAAAAAAAAATTGAACTGCTGTTCTGTCCTGTCTTGGATACCTACACCAACACCTTGAACTTTGTGTGTGCTGATTTAAGAGCTTGTGACACCTTGTAACTTTTTTTTAGGAGATCCTTAAATTACATGTTGAGCAGCAAGTCTTGTAAGAAACAACATGTTTCAAATAGCACACTTCTTTCTTTTCATTCTTTGCGTGATCTCCTCAGTCTTAGAATTGTTTCTAATTGATACTTGGTGTAGATGGAAATAATTTGTTCTGCATTCTTCTAAAATTGTGGTTCTCTCTTCTTTACAGATGTTGGGTTACCTTTGAGGACATTAGCAGCAAGAAAGGCATTTGATGAACCTCTAGATGTCTCCATCAAGAGGAAAGAACTTGAAAGGACTTCACCACCCTGCTATCCTGAACCTGAGGAAGAAGAAGAGCAGCCTATTAACTTAGAAGTACCTAAAGACAACCAAGTCTTCAACAATGGGGAACTCACTGTAGTCAGAAGAGCAGTCAGACCACCATCTCCTCCTCAAGATGAACCTATGGATTTTTCCACCAAGAAGAACACAGAAGTTCATACCCCTGCCCTATATACATCTAGTAAAGAGATGAGATTTGCCAAAAATCTCAAACATGTTTTAGTTGAAATTATGAGAAGGCATCCAGGAAAGGCCAGAGTGATTCTTGGGTACCTCAGATTTGCATGGAAGAAGGTGAAGATGGTGCAAACTGCTGCAGCCACTGGACAAACACCCTCACATGTACAGGTGTCTGGAGGACAGAGCAATTCAGCTGGGTCTGGCCAAAGACCTTCTGGCTCATCAGGGTCTTCTTCAGGGTCATCAGGGTCTTCATCTGGAGGTGGCTCCTCAGGAAGTGGAGGAGGAGGCAATGGTGGTGGAGGTTATTATGGAGGCTCTGGAGGTCTTGGTGGTTCAGGATGTGCTGGAGGTAGTGGCAATGGCAACAATGACAGAGATGGCCACAACAACAATAGGAGAAATATCAACAATAACAACAAAGGAAGCATCTTGGACTTGGACCTAGACTTTGAGGAATTGCCCCAAAATTCCAACACTGCCAAATGGTTCCAAGAGCATCCTGACATCAATGCTGGCAAGATCCTTGATGGCCTCTTAAGTCTGAAGACTGAATATCCTGATGATGGTCCCAATGGTGCCAATCCTGTGGAAAAGCCCACTCAAATGGGTCCTTTGGATCACACCACTGCCAATTTACTGCAGATGTCTGTGCCTGATCCATCTGCCACCTTTCTAGACATTGGAACTGAAATTGGAGGCACTAGCTTGTATGAAGATGACCCATTTAACTTAGACCATTTATTGCCTTCTAACTTCAACATTAACCAATTAGATGTTTTACCCTCCAGCCCAGATCACCACAGTCACTTTCAGAACAACAACAATCAATTGACTGCCCATGGAGCTGAAGCTTCAATGGCCATCACCTCTAAAACCATTATGGAAAACAACAACCACAATGGTCCAATGCCATTACATGTATCATCCAACAATCCAATGGGACTGTATCCAGAAACTACCATCAGTCCCATGTCTGGTCCTTCAGGTAGTCATATGCAACCTATGGCATTAAAAAGTGTCATCAAACAAGAGCCTCTGGCCTACATCAAGAGAGAAGACAACAATAATCAGCATTTAATCCAGCAACTCCAACCACCTCCACCTCATATGTTGCATGATGGAGGATACTTGCATGGTACACCTGGAGCCTCGCCTATCTCTTCCCTAAGTTCTCCGGGTTCCCCACCAAACAGGGGCCTTTATGGTCTGCCTGTGCCTCATCCACAACCTCATGTCGGTGGAGGTAAAATCAGAACGCCTGTAGCCTCCACATCATCCGCATCATCCAGAAAGAAATCTGCCAATGAGCCAACTCCAGAGGAAGAAGAATTAGCCAGTATTCCATCTCTTCAAATGAGAGTCAAGGTTTTGCAGCAAAGGGTAATGCGCATTTTCTTGTTTATTTGAAAACTCATAGACTAATTTTGATTTTCCTTTTTTCAGCTGGGTCTACCTCCTGATACCCCAGTGGAGTTGATCAATGGAGGCTTTGGAATCAAGAATCCCTTAGCCAGTGATACAGACCCTGCCAGAGTTGCAGAAAAATTGCCCCCACTTAGGTCAGAAACTGATCCTGGCAAGTTCCAATGTCGGATGTGCTCCAAAAACTTTACTTTGCAAAGGCTCCTCAATAGGCACATGAAGTGTCATAGTGATACCAAGCGATACTTGTGCACCTTTTGTGGCAAGGGCTTTAATGATACCTTTGATTTGAAAAGACACACTCGCACTCATACAGGTAAGTTCAATTATTCATCAAAAGGAGGAATTGATTCCCCTCAATAATCTGATTCATTTCTTTCAGGTGTTCGTCCCTACAAATGCAATCTCTGTGAGAAGTCATTCACTCAACGTTGTTCTTTGGAGTCTCATTGCCTCAAAGTTCACGGCGTGGCACATAATTATGAATACAAGCAGAGGCGATCAAAGGTAAACAAAGTCATCTATTTGGCTTGAAAGGTCACCCCATTAATCATTGATTTTAACGTTTGCAGATGTATGTGTGTGAGGATTGTGGGCATACAACCGCTGAACCTGAAATGCATTATCTACACTTAAAAGAAAAGCATCCCTACAGTCCAGCTCTACTGAAATTCTATGACAAGAGACATTTCAAGTTTAACAACACAAGTTTTGCTAGTATGTTACATATTCAAGCCTAAGTTAGTAATCAATCATCCTATGTATAATCTTTAATTCACTCATTGTAGTAAGAGCTGTGACCTATTGAAGCAAAAAAGGGCAACAAATCCAACCAATGATTCACCACCACCATGACCACCAATCCCTTCAATCCAACCTCAACCTAATCATGATCACTGAAGAACTACTACTATCACCATTACACATACTTTTCATACCCATGGGCATACTGAATACTGATCCTGATCATGTACAACTACAATAGACCAGCCCTACTACTGATCACTTATTATGTATTTGTCACTATATCATTTTCAAGCAAAAAGTAGCTCTTGATTTGTGATTTGATGGAGCAACTTGTGATACTACAAACAAACTCACAACTACCTTTCATGTGGAGAAACGTTTATTGTTGGACTCTTACCACTTTACTTTTACTACTACTCTGCCAGGCATTTTGACTGGGTATTATGTATTTTTGTTTGGATATGTCTGTAAATAACCACCCCAATCTTGAATGAATGTCTATAAAGAATAAGAAGCCATTGTGTGATTCATCCTCAAAAAAACCTCGAATAAAGAAAGTCATTTATTGTTGAAAAACCTGCTGCCTTACTACACAAGTACATACCTACATAGTACATATACGTCGTTTGCTAACTCATATAATTGACTTTCCTTTCATGGCCTTTATGGAGGCCGTCGAGGAGGACGCCTTAGAGACTACGCGCGACAACAAACCCTATACCAAGGTGACCATACATACACACTAACACATGAAAACAAAACGACATTCTATATTAAGCCTGCCCACAGCCCACTATTCGGGGAAGGCTTGGCACACTGGTCTCCAAAAAGAAATAGAATTTGATTTTACATTTTACAATAGCGAAACCAGGTACAATTGAAATATTTTAGCCAAAGTTTAATCAGTAAAATCGGTGACTAAAAATACAATTTCAAACTAGAAAATCGGAGAACATTTTCAAAATTCGAAACGGTTTTTGTAGACGACATCTAGCATTTTTTTGTTGGAATGAATGATATGCAATATCGGTATTCTTACCAGTGTGTTTGGGGGCCGTTTAGGGAGTTGCTTTCACACACCTGCTTCAGTGGCCAGTCAAGCAAGGCAGTCAGTCATATACCTCATACATTCAAGTATTTCAAGGCCTCTATGTCCTACATTCGTCTCAAAACCTCAGAAACCAAAACATGCCTTTCGTGATAGATGAATTTAGTTAGAATAACACGGACTATCAATCAAGATGTGTGGTAAGTCGAAATTACTTTTGATTACCTAAATACTTACCTAGTTTCTAATCTAAAATCTACACTTGAGAAAAATGCATACATAATGCATGTAGCACAGTGTGATATTTAACAAGAAAGTAACTCAAGGATCTTTATTTTTCAGCTCATGATGGGATGCGGCTCAAGCCGTGATCCATTCCCTCATTCCCCCTTCAAGAAGACTCCAGTCTATCAAATTGAAGGGGGAGGAACATTATCGGTCAATAGTAACAACACTCTCAAAAACGTCATCAGTTCAAATAACAAAGCTGCTAAGGACTCTACCACTACACAGATTGACGTTATTCAATGGAACAGATTGAACATCAGTGATGATCCAGAGGGACTTGAACAAGAACCTGAAATTGTCAGTTTGCATCGTCCAACTTATGCCAAAAGTTTGGAAGATGCTTTGAAGCGCAGCTCTGAATGTCAAACTGATCCAGTGAATGAGGAAGTTTTCGATTGGGATTTGAGTGATCGAACAGATACCGAAACCCAAACCAATCCACCTACCAGAGCAACATCAACCAATAATCAAGGTTCTGATGGTGATCCGGATCTACAGGACGCCATAGTGCAAACTGATCAGCGACTGACATTTTTGCTTCATAAAAGCGAAGAAGAAAGGATTAAGTGGCTAAAGAAAGGCCACGCCCCTCCCTCAGCAGGGGGCGTGGCACCTCAAGGACCACTAAAAATAACTTTTGCTGATGCTAGTGTACAAACGTACATAGAAGTCACCACAGTGGCTATCCAAGTAGATCCCATCGAACTGAGTGAATTTTCCGGTACCCGGATCCAAGAAAGCCGGAATGGGGCAAAAATTCCGTTCAATTTTGATGAAGCTTCGGATTTCAGTGATGCGGATATTTCTACTGTACATGTCAATTCAAATACGCCTAGTAGAAAATCCGGGGCGGCTAAATCCGGGAAAAGGCGGTTGATCCGGAATAGGGACGGGACTTACTTAGGTTCACCGGATGAACATAGTGACCCGGATGAAATCATTTACGCGTCTGAAGCAAACATTGTGAGTCCGGTACTAAGTCCGATCCCTACCCAATCAGACGCGGGCTTCCAAACCAACATGATCATGGCCACCGTTGCTGCCTCCAACACCAACAACAGCATGTCCACCCCCGTCGGTCTAGTCCAGCCTGGGGACCGCGTTGGGTTTACCAGCAAAAATGGGGCATTACTCAAACGGGTAAATCCTAAGTACAAATCGGATGTTGGTGTGCAAACGGATGAAGAGTTGTCTGAAGAAGCAGGTGGATACCGCGCTGAACCCTCACAAATGCGTAAATACGAATTGATAGGAAGTGATCCGGATGTATTCAAAAGCATTGATCAATGGGTACTTGACATCTCAAGTAAACGATACAAACATTTGAAAAAGATTTTGGCTTTGCTTGCTCAACATATTGAAGATGAACCAGCTTATAATGGCATTGAAGATTTGATTCGAATTCGTGCATTTTATAGATGGACTACAGAAAATATCAGGTTTGTATTTCAGTCTTAGAATTTTCGTATTTGTACCAAAATTCTTATAATTGTATTTGACAGTTATGACCAAGAGTGCTTTGAACGAGATATGACAACCAAAGATATTTTACGTGAAAAAGTTGGAGTGTGTCGAGAATACGTGAAGATCTTTAGTGAGTTTTGTGAATTGGCTGGGTTTCGCGTCAAAGGCATTCGTGGATACACTAAAGGTCCTAATTTTGTCCCAGGTAATTCAGGAGTAAATATTAAATGTGGCAAGTATTGATTTCTAGCTTTCTATCGGATTTTTTTCAATTATTACTTATTAACATGTAGAGTGTCTGAGCTTTTGAAAAATATTCAGAATTTTCGAAAATTAACCCACCCTAATATGTTTTGCAGGAACTTTATTTGGTACTGAAGACGATGGACCACCTCATGCATGGAATGCTGTGTATTTTAATGGAGGTTGGAGACTAGTTGACTGTACTTGGGGCGCAGGACAATTCAATCCAACCACCCAAAATTTTGAAAAAAAGCTCAACGAACATTTCTTCTTAACTGACCCACAGGAATTAATTTTTACACATTTCCCTTATGATGAAGCTGAATCAAATTACGAAAAATGGCAACTGTTGCGTGACCCAGTAGATTTGGATACTTTCAATACAATGCCTGTATTGACAAGTTTTTTCTTTGAATACTGTTTGAAGTTTCCCCAGGAAGTATTCATGCCTTTAGAAACTACGGAATTCGTGGATGTGAAAATCAAGGCCTATGAAGTGACAAGATACAAATTCAAGTTCTTTTCGCTTGCAAAGAAGGAGAGTGATGCATTGTGTCAATATGTATTGTGCTACTTGAAAGGCAAGAATCGTAGACAAGTGATCTTCCATGTCACTCCTCCAGAGCCTGGTGATTATCTCCTCAAAGTCTATGCAAAACCAGAGATAGACATCCAAAATGAAAGTGACACTTTGGACCATGTGGCAACAATACATATCAAAGCTACTCAAGTCAAAAGCAAACCATTACCTCTACCAAGATGTGATTTACCTTGGGGACTTACCCAGAATTGGTATGATACTGAAGCAATAGTCGTTGGGACTACTGGTAGACCTGTCATCCCAATGATTGGTGAAAAGAAAGCCATTTTGGTACTTTTGACACCTAAAGCTCCACTGTTGTCATTGTGTCATATTTATGATTGTGAAGGAAATGAATTGGTACAAGATAAAGGTGGAGATATCAAGTACACTGTTTTACTCAACAGAAAAAATTTCTTTCCTTCAAACACTTCAGAAGAGGAGGGGGAAACATCAGAGAATTCGTTGCTGCCTTTTATAACCAAGAAAACTACTCCAACCAAAACCGTTTTTACTATTGAGAATCCCCCTAAAGAAGGATTCTTCAAGCTTCAAATCTATGCCAGAAAGAAACCCACAAAGAAAGGCAGATTAAAAATTCCTTTAGTTGCCAACTTCCTGATTGAATACCATCATCAAGCACAACCAGTCAACCAAAAGGTTGGGGTCAGAAAAAGTATCAGTGCTGCAGCCATTGGAGAACCAATCAAATCAAATTCAGCAAAATTGGAATCAACTTCAAGAATCCCATCCTCAAATACTTCAAACATTATTGAAAGAAGAAAATCTTTAGAAATTGAACCTGTATTGCATGAATCTTCATCATCATAAGCATATAAAGTTACTACAATACATCAAAACATACTGTACCAAATTCTGTATTACCACCTTCTTCTACTTCAAATCCAGCATAAGCAGTTCCATTCAAGGCTGTGGCAGTAGTATCTGTCCATTCCAAAAGAGATGTTGGTTCACCTATCTTGCCAACTGAAATGGTTCCTTTCTTGGCATCTCCAACATTGTACCTAAAATACATACAAAAGCTGAAAGTAAAGGAACATAAATCAATCCTTGATTCTCTTACCTCACATAGAATCCTTGGAACATTGAAGGACTGAACTCTGAAGGATCAATGACTTCATCTTTGACTTGCAATTGTTCTCTGTTAAAAGTACCAAAAAGAAATTGTGATCCTTGAATGTTTTCATAAATAGATACAAGTCCTGTAGTTGAAATGGTGACTTTGTAGTACTTTTCTGGACTCTTTTCTGCATCTAGTAATTTGATAGCTATGGTTGTATTGACAGGGTTGGCTGCTCCGTTGAATTTGGCATAAAAAGCAATGGAATAGACATCTTCAGTTTGTCTAAATGGTGTTTTCATGACTGTGACAGGAATCCAATTCTTAATTGCTCCTAAAGTGAACTTTCTTTTGCAGCTATCTACTGTAAGCAACTGTGCAAATTCTGTTTGTTCACATCCAGGTACCAAACCAGTATTCTTCAATCTGGCCAATGGTAGTGTACCTTTTTTGCACCTACAAGTTTTGATCTCATTGTTTTGATAGGTAGGTACACATTCTGTATTCTTCAGGAATGTACAGTGTCTGTCTGAGAGACATCTAGCATTGACTGTCACAGTTCGACCAATGGGATCATAGCATCCATTAGTCAACATTCTGAATGGATCCGGGATTGGTTCAAAGCCATCTGCACATCTACAAGTCAAGATTCTCAAAGTGGAGTTTTGCATCAGATCTGGTCTATCTTCCCTTTGACAATCTGTATTTGGCACATCTTCACAATCCAAAAAGTCTCTACATGCTCCGTCCGGATAGAAACTTGCTCGATTGACTACAGGACAATCTACTCCATAAAATGTTGCTGATCCCTGAGATGTGACACCTGCCACACCCACATCATAAGGTGTCATGTTGTCTCTCCATGTCATCAAGGGTCTGTTTAAATTGTGTTCATCCAATATGCCTGTAAGTTAAAAAATGACACTGAAGTAACATAATGAAAAGGTTATTGATTTTTTTGGTCCTTAATCAATTTTGCATTGAGAGTCAACACCATTGTTCACTTGAGTTCAACCTCCAAAGGGGCAGCAACAATGGCTTGTCAAAAGTCAAAATGTAAAAGTAAAGTGATTAAAGTCCTTTTGATATCTTTACTTTACTTAATTTTGCTGGTTTTATTTGTGGTCTTTTATATGCTAGATCAAATGGAAGCCTTCACAAAGCATAGAACTACAATGTCTACAAGATATGAAATACCAGAACAGATCGAATTTCCTACCATGACACTTTGTCTGCATCCGGGAATGAAAAATTCTGTTAAGGAAAAATATGGACTAGTTGAGAATCATTTTGTGTTTGGAAAACTATTTAGAGTCACAGATAACCCCAATTATATTGGACCACCAAATCAAACATTGATTGAAACGCTTGAAGAACTAAGTTTCATCCTAAATAGAGATTTCAAGCTATGGATTTCCCACAAAAATAGTTGGACTTTGAACCGTGGAACATACTTAAAACCTGGACTAAACTTAATTCCAGTCAAAGGGCTTAAGTACATAGTAACACCAATGACAACTATACATTTTGGAACATGCTACAGAATCCAACCCAGTGATTCCGGATCATCGGAATGGAAAAATGTTGGACAAGGCTCACGTCATGTTCACATCTGGATAAAACCAATTAGAAATTACACGAGAGACTACCCCAAAGGATTTGATATTTACTTTACCTCTAATGAAACGTGGCATGGTGTAATCAGAAACCATTGGAAGAGGTTCAAACCAACTAAGAAACATGTGATAGGTGGACAGAAATGGGATATCATTCTCCGGAATATAGATGGGATATTTGAAGATGGCATCATTAATTCCACTAGGTGTCACACAAAATTGATGTTGGCCAATGCTAATTGTTCGTTCAACTGTGATGTATTTGGCACGAGTAGTTTGCCATCATGCAAAACCTATGATGAATTTGATTGTATGGGCATGGGCTACAAACAAACGCTAGCTTCTTCACAGCTAAGAGATGATTGTTTAAGACACAAGGTTGTCAAAACATTTGATCCCACCTATCGGCTTTGGAGTGCCAACACTAAAAATAATGCATCATCATACCTTAGAATATCATTTGAATCAAAAGATACTGAGATCATTGAAGAAATTGATGTCATCAGCTTTGCAAACCTCCTTGGTTCAATTGGAGGCTCAATGGGAATGTTTTTTGGATTTTCCATTTCTGGATGTGTCCTTTGGCTATTAGATAATTGTTTCAAAAGGCTATCTAAAAAATAACTTCAAGCTTTCTATATGTGACTTTAAACTATTGATTTAACTTCTTCTTTATTATGGTCTATGTTTGAATAAAGTTATTGATTTTTATATGGTACTTTGTATTCTTTTGAAAATGTAACAAAAGTTTGACTTAAGCAAACTTTCTAAGCTATACCACATGCTATGCTATAATGGCAACTACATTTTTTAAGGTTGATCAAATACCTAGACCAGTTTACACTTTGAGGTAAGCCAATGAATACATGTACCTCTATTTGAAATGGTGTCCTGCAAAAAGTCAATCATACTGAAATACTTATTTTTAGTTCTACTTTACTGCTGTTGTATTTTTGTATTTGTGTTCTTCTACATGAAAGATCAAATGAATGATTTCATCTTGAAGAGAACTACAATGTCAGGAAGATTTGGAGAGGCAGATCAAATAGAGTTTCCAACAATGACCATCTGTGCACAGGAGGGAATGAAAATATCAAAGCTACAAAAGTATGGACTTCAGGAAAACAAGCACTTGCTCGAAAATAGATTCTTCAACAAAGACAATCCAAATTACATTGGTCAACCAAACCAATCCTTAATTGAAACATTTGATGAACTAAGTTACATCTTGAACAGAGATTTTGTTTTGGAGTTGTCACATCAATCTTATTATTCTGGACAAGTCAACCTTACATCTGGCCTCAATTCCATTCCACCAAAGCAAGGAGAGATTCCTGATAACTACACAGTTGAGCCACTCAAGACTTTCTTCTTTGGAACTTGCTACAAGGTTCAACCTATAAACTCTGGGAATTGGTTCAATATTCATTCAGTGTATATAACCATAAAGCTTCTTTCTGACAAGATGAATCCCATTGACAAACCAATAGATTTTCGTATTTATCTAACATCCAATCAAACATGGCATGGTGTCATCAGAAACACCTGGAGAAGATACAATCCTACACTAAAAGAAATAAGTATGGGAAGACAATACGTACTAAGTATGAAGATGATTGAAAAGCTCTACAAAGAAGGAACTGAAGACTCCACCTTTTGTTTCACTGACTTGATGAAGAGCACAGCAAACTGTTCAGTGCTGTGTGACTTGCAAAGCTACAATGATTTGCCACCCTGCGATACATCTGAGAAACAAGAATGCATGTATCAAAATTGGAATTGGAAACATCATTGTTTGAAACACAAAAATATTGCTCTCTTCAATCCAACTTACAGAGAAGGCAGGCATATTTCAAGCAATCATTCAAAAGTCAAACTATTTTTTGATACCTGGAAAACAGAGAAAATGGAAGAAATTGATGTTATCACCCTACCTAACCTGATTGGATCTATTGGTGGTTCTCTTGGAATGTTTTTTGGGTTTTCAATCACTGGATATGCCTTAGTAATTTTAGAAAGATGCTTTAATAGATGTTTGAATTGAGTTACCTACATCAAAATACCTTTTTATTGCATTTTCGTCTATTACAAATTACACACCAAGTCTGTTTGAGTTGCACCTTTTTTAAAGACCTCCTAGGTGACAACAATGGCTTTCAAAAGGCTATGTTTCATCAAATACAGTTCAATACTTTACTCTTGCTTGATGATTGCATTTGTGTTGGTTTACTTTCAAGATCAAATTGATTACATTTCAATGTCCCACAAATTCAAATTGTAGGAAGCAATGTGTATTCTTTTCAAGTCAAGCATTGTTTGACAACCACTTCAAGGTTCAAATAGATATTTGGTAGTCTATTTTCAGTTCTAAGTCAACACTTCAGGGATTGATAGTGGGTTAATCGCTCTAGTAGTTTAAACTCGCGGTCGCGGGCTGAATCGAAGTTTCAGGCTTGTTTTATGAATGGTGAATTGAATTTTCAATTAATTTTTGAAACTTAAGTCATAATTTCAATAATTATTCTTCAAATCAAAAGATAAGGTTACAAAAACGTCAATCAATGACCATATTGAAAATGCAATGTGATCTGAAAAAAACAGGTGACCATACAAGCAAAGATGATGACTCTTTACTCCGTCACTCCATCAAATCAGAGTTGTTACAAAAGTTACTGGGTATTCCTCCGTGACCTCCTTCACTCCATATCCATCAAATAAGAGTGTCTATTTACTGAAGATTGAAAGTCACATTTTAAGAAGCCACGCGACCACTAAAAAACAGACGTCACGATTCATGCAGGAACCTATAGCTAGCTATGATTCTCAATTTCTCATGTTTCTAAAATCAATGTTCTACTACATTTCAATATACGTGTACATACAACGCATACAATAAATTCAAATTGTAGGAAGCATTGTGTATTCTTTTCATGTCAAGCATTGTTTGACAACCACTTCAAGGTTCAAATAGATATTTGGTAGTCTATTCCAAAGTCAAACTATTTTTTGATACCTGGGAAACAGAGAAAATGGAAGAAATCGATGTGATTAGCCTACCAAACCTGATTGGATCTATTGGTGGTTCTCTTGGAATGTTTTTTGGTTTTTCCATCACTGGATATGCCCTAGTTTTCTTTGAAAGATGCTTTAGGAGATGTTTGAAATGAGTTTCATCAAAATACCTTTTTAGTTTATATATTTTCTTCTATCAAATTGCGTACTTTTTATGGCACTTTATGAATGACAGCTAGCCTTGATATGTACAAATGAAATGTACATACATGTACACATGAGGTAACACCCTGCCAAGTCTGTTTGAGTTGCACCTCCAAGGCCTCCAAGGTGACAACAATGGCTTTCACAAAGCTATGTTTCATCAAATACAGTTCAATGGTTTTACTTTACTCTTGCTTGATGATTGTATTTGTGTCGTTTTACTTGCAAGATCAAATGAGTGACTTCATTATGAAAAGAACAACAATGTCAACCAGATTTGAAACACCAAAACAAATTGAATTTCCAACCATCACCATTTGCATGCAAGAGGGAATGAAACAATCAGTCAAAGAAAAGTATGGATTGGATCAGAATCAGCATATATTGCACAATTATTTTGGTAAGACAGATAATCCATATTATGTTGGATATCCAAACATGTCACTCAGTGAAATCTTCTATGAATTGAGCTACATCTTAGGCAGAGATTTCATAATGAAACTGTCACATTCATTGGCAGCTCAACAATATCTCAAGGTCGGTTTGAACAGTATTAACTTTATGAATGGAACTCTTGACATGTACATAATTAAATCAATCAATACCTATTACTATGGAACTTGTTATAAGATCCAACCTATGCAGTCAGACGTTTGGTTCAAATCTCGAGCATTCTCGATTACCATTCAACTTCTGACGAAAAACATCAGTACAAAAGACATACCTAAAGGGTTTCAGTTGTATTTTACATCTAATGATACATGGCATGGTGTTATCACAGATACTTGGAGAAGGTTCAATCCTTCTATGATTGATATTGAATTTGGTGGGAACCAACTCAGATTGAGCCTCAAAACTATTTCAAAACAATTCAAAAAAGGAACCTTAAACTCTACCTTGTGTTTTAATCAATTGTTTTCTAATCACTTCCTTTCATGTACCCCAATGTGTGACTTACTGAGCTACAATACAATACCAGCATGCACTACAGCAAAAGACCAAACATGCATCAGTGATCAAGAGTGGAAAGTGAGACAAAACTGTTTGGATCACAAGAACATTGTTAACTTCGACCCAATTATTAGGCAAGGGCGTTCTGTGCCAAAGGATACAGCATCACTTGAAATCAACTTTGGGTCATGGGATAGGGAAGCAATGGAAGAAATTGATGTTATTTCTCTCTCAAGTTTGATTGGCTCAGTAGGAGGATCTCTGGGAATGTTTTTTGGATTTTCAATTTCTGGATATCTTCTTTCTCTGATTCGTAGATGTTTGACTAGACTTTCATCCTTCCAATCTAACCGTCCCTTTATTGGCAATCAATGATTGACTACATATTCCACACCTTGTTGTCTGTACTTCAACCCTTTTATTTTTTTTGTCCTTTCTGTTGAAATATTTGTGCAATATTTATGAAATATGTTGTGTGTCAAGCATTGTTTGACAACCACTTCAAGGTTCAAATAGATATTTGGTAGTCTATGAAAGACTTTCACAAAGACACAATGGTTTCGAAAAAAGGGATCAAATATTTCTTCATGCTTGCCTTCTACACCTGCTCAATGATACTGTTTGTGCTGTTCTACATGCAAGACCAAATGAATGACTACATCAAGAGAAGAACCACATTGTCAACCAGATTTGATATGCCAGACGAAATGGAGTTTCCAACAATGACCATCTGTATTCAAGAAGGAATGAAAGAATCTTTCAAAGATAAATATGGACTTTCAGAAAATGTTGACTTTTGGTTGAACAATTATGGGCCCCTGGGGCCTCCAAATAATACCTTGAGTGAAACTTTTGAAGATCTGTCATTTATTCTCAATCGGGATTTCACAATAGGAATATCACAATTTCTAACATTAAAGGAAGAAAATCTCACCCTTGGAATTAATTTTGTCCTCAGCCCATTCTCAAATGGAAGTTTTGACTCTTACTTAGTTGAATCATTGAAAACTGTTTATTATGGAACTTGTTACAAGATACAACCAATCGATTCGGGAACATGGTTCAACAGTTACAGGGTGAAGATCAGAGTGTCCTTGCTTATTGACAATCTCAGGAAGAAAGATAGACCTAAAGCATTTGACATTTATTTTACATCTAATAAAACCTGGCATGGAATAGTTGGAAACGATTGGAAGAGATTCAGACCAACGAGTAAGTCAATGAAGTTTGGAAAGCAAAGTGACATCAGTATTCGAAATTCTGAAACAATCTACAAGGAAGGCATTGAAAATACCACATCTTGCTACACTGATGTGTTGATGAAGACTGCAAATTGTCCTTTTATGTGCGACTTGCTTCATACTAAAAATTTGCCAGAATGCAGTACATATGAAGAACTGAAGTGCATGTATGAAAATTGGAATTGGATAAACGATTGTCTACGGCACAAAGTAGTCAAGAGATACAGTCCAACTCTTAGAAATAGCATTGCTTCAGACTACGAGTCAATACTGAACATCACATTTGAATCAAAGGAATCAAAGATTGTGGAAGAAATTGATATCATTAGCTTTCCTTGCTTGATTGGTTCAATTGGAGGAAGCCTTGGGATGTTTTTTGGATTCTCCTTTTCTGGATACTTTCACATACTCTTTGACAAATGCTTTGAAAAATATTTCAACTACTAGGTACAGATCACCACTGAACATTGAACAAACATTTCATTCATGCACTCACTTTCAGATATTAAAATCCAATTTTCTCTTTTGAACAACCTGTCAACTGTCATGCAGTAGCTTGACAGTTTTGGTATTTGAAAGGAACACCCTGTTGTTAAACATACCCTATTGCCCTCAACTTTATAACAAAAACTTTTGTTTCAACTTACCTATGGCAATGTATCCATACTTGACCAGAAACCAAACTCCAGTGTATGTATTGGAATTCAGCCATTTGTAAGATTGGCTTACTTCCTCAGCTTGAACATTTTCTCTGCGTTCACCTTGGAAATCCAAAAATGACTTCTTGATTGTCATTACTCTGTTTCTTTGCATTGAAATGGTATACATCAAGTTTCCCTTCTCATTCTCTTTTTCTGACATCAGCCTAATGATAAGTCCATGGTGACCTAAAGCTGAATTAGGTAACTTAGCTTGCACCACACCGACTAGAGCTTCTGTGATGTTGTCCTTTTCCAATTTGAATTGTTCACTAGGTATCCATTCATCAAGTTCAACCACAGTCATCTGCAATCATACACCTGATAAAGATGTCAATTAACCAAAATCATTAGACTCTAGACTTACTGTGCTTTTACAAGCATCTAAGATGGCTTTTTCAGTCAATTTGATATTGACTTTCAATGGTATAGAATCAGGTTGATTATCACCAAAAAGTGCTTGTGAAATCAAACTCAATACACCTTCTTCATTGGGTCCAATACACCTTTTGACAACTCCAGTGGTTGGGTCTGGCAAAGCAGGTTTTAAATCATCCTGACATTCACATCTAAAGTAGAAACCCACTAATAAAATCTGATTCGTTTTTGAGGATCAATCCTACCTTTTGAAGGTTCCACCTTCCCCAGGATTCTTGTCAACACAAGTTGTACCCATCAATCCAGCACAATGTTTAGGGACTAAGCAGTAGCCACCAACTGTTGAAGTCAAAACAATAGGATCTTTACACCAGGTTAACCTCTCAGGTTCACCATCATCATATGTTCCCAGAAATCCTTCTAAACATTGACACTTTCCTTCAATGCATTGGGCATTTTCAATACTTTCACAATCAGTATCTTTATCACAAGCGTTGAAGTTAGTTTTGATTGTAGCTGTAGGTACAATTTCCACCTCTAGATCTTGTTCACCAAATGATCTGACATCAAGTTCACAGCTATATCTTTCGTCCCTGTATCCATCCATACACTGACATGATTTCATAGGTAAACCATTTGGTAACTTGATAATTGGATCCTCATCACATATGGAGTTAGTCAAACCTCTACAATGCTCCTGTCTCAAGCATCTTCCACCAATAGTTGCTGTTTTAATGATAGGATCATGACATCTGATCAAACTACCCTGATCATAAATAGGAATGTATCCTTCAGCACAATTGCAAACTTGATTTTCTGGATCCTGTATCATTTTTTCAATCATGTCATCAAAATCCATCCTGATCTTGTTTGGATCTTGATCTGGTTCTGCCATACAAAATGCATGTGGAATCTCAAGGCACTGAGTACAATCAATCTTTTTGGTGTCAACAACAGCTGCTTCAATGGATACAGAGTCATCAATGATTGGACTAGTATCTTGAAACAATGATTCATTGTTACACATATCTTCAAAGCAACATTGAGCTCTACCAGGTTCTCTCCAAGTTTTTTGAATGTATTCAGACCAGTGCTCCAACTTTTCTTTGGTACAATCACTATGTGAATACACAAAGTTTTGCAAAATCACTCGATTTCCTCGGTTCAACACCCAAACCATGCATGCATTCCATTCAGGTAGTTGATACAAGGCAGCATCATTCGGACACTGAGTTTTGTAGCCTATGATTTAACATTTTGAAAAAAGACTTATAATCAATACATTTTTCAAAGTTACCTGGAACAGCAGCACATTGCCAACATTGTAAAGCTTTTCTTTCCCATGAAAATACAAGGGAAAAAAGTTGGATCAAAACGAGAAATAGGAGGTGAAATGGCTTCATCCCAATTCTAACTAAAGCGATGATGGCAGGGATTTAACAACCTCTTTTCACAACCTACAGGGTGTTACTAAGCTCCTCAAGTGTATTTGAACTCTTACCATATGAATGATTGTCCCAACTGTTGCACTCTGTTTGTGTTTTATATATTTCTATATTTGGAACCAATGACAACCTTTTCGACATTTTCATGTCAATGACATTTAAATCACCCTGTAGAGTGTAGGTTTTTCTTCCTTGGTGGCCGGCTTAGATTGTGAATAATCATCATGACAGTGTGAAAAATCGTGAATTGAAATATCACGATGCAGCACCACCGAAAGAATTTCACTTTTTTCCTTCAATCTCACCACCCTGAACGCAATTCTGTTTGCTTTAGACTTTGAACTTTTAAAAAGAACTTTCTTGAATTTCAGAATTTCACTAATAAAGCACCTGATGAGTCATGCTAAACTGAGACTGAGAATTAAAAGTGAAAATTGTCGCATGATGATGTCCTATTTAAAAATTCACAGTACCTAGATTTTTAGGGCTTAGTTACTCTCAAATAAAATGCAAATAAGTAAACAATTATTGACGTCATCAGGAAGTAATTGAAATGTGTAATAACTTGATTATGTAATTTGGAAAATTATGTTAAAGTTGAAACGAAATACAATTTGCGGACTTTGCTATCATTCGGCCCAGTTTGCTTCGTCTCAATTTCTTTTCTTTCTTTTCTGTTACATTCTTGTAGCTTCTCAAAGCTACGAAAATCTTAATGATTTTAGTCACTTTAAAATTGATCAAACACTTTCACCTACAGATCTACCATCTCATATTAGTCATCAGACACGCCTATTTTCTAATCAATTTTTAATCATTTGTTACATAGCACGACCCTACATTTCGATCCGCTATTTAACCACTTTCCTGCGCGTTACCTCAAAACAGAAAGGAGCAAAACAGCTGTGTACATAGAACAGAAAAATCTTTGAAATTCAGTAGTACTATAATAACAAAAAAGTAGTCTTACAAACAATGATAAAATGGCTCATGACGAGAGTTTAGAAATTATAGATTTAGACACATTAGATATAACAGAAGATGAAGAAACTTGGCTGGTGGCCACAGGCACCACATCAGGAACTTCGGGATCAACATGGCGTAAGTGGGACATGTCAACAGACCCTGAAGTCCGGATGAAAAAGCGAAGTCTAGTGGAGAAATTAGATCACATTTCACGTTCACCTATCAAAATTTCCACTCCTAAATATTCGGGTTCGGAGTCGAGGTTCAAATCCCGGCCTAGTTTTCAGCCTGACTTGGACGAGTCTTGGAAATATTCAACGTTCACCAAGAAGAAACCTTCTATTGAGACTCCGACAGATTTGGGTTTAGATGAAGTGCAAAATTTGGCTCGGATGCAAGAAGAAAGTGAGTTTTTGTTTATAAATACACATTTTTCAAAAGTGGAAAACAGTCGTCAAACTGAAAGGAGTTCTGCAATGCGCAGCTTGAATGTAAACACAATTTCACGAATTTTCCTTTTTTAGGTTTAAACTTTGGCTTGAATTCGACTTTTGATAAAGGACCCGTTCGAAGACTTGATTCAACGTTTGCCAAGGATTCTTCTCCAGCCTTAAACTCCACATTTGAAATTGCTGCCGACATCAGACAAGATTTAGATAGGCATCACAATGGAACTTTTAATACCAAACCGACTACAAGTGCAAGTCTCCTGCATCAACAACACAATGCTACTTTTGATATTTCAAACAACGCGACTTTTGAAGTCATCCGGAACCATTCGCAAGACAATGATGACAGATTATCCAGTACTTCTGATTCCTCAGTCTCGCATAGATTAAACGATTTAGGCGATGTTCAACATTTGGCCAGAATGCAAGAAGAAAGTAAGTTTTTATTCACAATTTTTTAAGTGTGAAAAAAAAATCGTTAAAATGAAAGGAGTTCGTAACTGAGGAACTTGAATGCAAACAAAGTTTCACGAATTTTTCTTTATTTCAGGTCTGCGACAAGCTGTGATGAGCAACAACCATAGATCTGCCACCGTGTCTCCTAGTTCAGAAAACAGTCCTTCCACTGAAGGCGGAGGAGGTGGTCACGGCCACGCCCCGCATCCCAGGAGCGGGGGAGGGTATGCCCAGTATTCCAGCCAAGATTCCTTACCAGATTCGCCTTACAGTAGCCAAAGTTTAGATTCACAACCTGCACCAGGCCAAGGTAGTCTTTGCACTTCCTTACATACAGATTTTCGTTGGGCACTTTTTAAAGAAAAATGTCAAATTCGTGAAATTAGAATTTTTGAAATTTTTTTTGTCAAAAATATCGTCAAATTGAAATGACATCATCTGTACAGCAAGAACGTAAACAAACTTTCCCGACTTTTTTATTTTGTAATTTTTACATACTATCCAAAACCTGTATCTAATTTTTCTATTACGTATTTTTTGTATTTTAATCTATGGATTCTGTTTTTCATTGTTTTAGCCACTATATTTTATTCATGCTTCTTTGTATTTTCAGACCGCATCGGTCGATCAATGCCTAATTTGAATAAGATACGAGGCAAGAGCATAGGAGGTGTCCCCTCGGGATGTATTCCCAATGCAGGTGCTCGAGGAGGTGTCAGCCACTCCAAAACTGCAGCAGCTTCACGTGGCGGTGTCATGCATCCACCGGCTCCCTCATCCAAATATGGCCTGTCTTCCCGAAATCACCATAATTCAGACCCCCGAATTACATATCAAAACAGTTCTGTGCCTTCACGAGGAACCACCGCCGCTCCCATGTCTAGAGATGTAAGCGATACACTTTTAGTTCACAATACGTATTCGGAATAACTTTGGGTTTGGGGGGGAGACATTAGTGAACATAGTGATAAATGAGTATGTAGTACCGTTGTATACATACACCAAGATGATAATGATATGCATTCATGGTCGGTAAACATCATTTTTTCCCAAAAATGTATTGTGACTACTGCATTTTTGAAATGCATTTCAAAAATACAAAAATAAAGAAACGGTTAGATGCCGTTTATGAAAAGCCCTTTTTCCCAGTGCAATTCCGACAGTCTTGTCGATATGAGATGCTTCAAAATTCCTATTTCGGATACATGTACGGAAACCATTGCTCGCTTGGAAGTTGGATCCAAGAAAGTAAAATCAAACTTTTTTAAAGTGATTTTCAAACTGTTTTTTCAGAGTTCAACAGGAAGCTCTAGTGGTGTTCGTCAGCCTTTACGCTACGGCCAAAGTGGCATAAGGCCTCCAAGTGCTTCAACCTCTTCAAGAATAGCCCGGCCTACCACGGGCATTCCTCGTCCAGGTGCTACTTCGCGATTGCCTGCACCTTCATCGGCCTCTTCGGGTATACCCAAGCCTGGGGGGTCCAACCCGGGTAGTCGAGCTTCTTCCGCAACTGGAAGAAAAACTTCTTATTGCTATTGAGAAACATTGAAAAAAATGAAATAAAATTCTGGTCTGTGATAAAAAAAAGCAAAAACTCTTTTCTTTCGCCCTTTTCTATTACATGTTTCTTCTACTGCTGGCCTAATTGCCTTTATGTCAGCCCGAGGCCAGAATGACATACAAGTCATTAGTTTCCCTACTTCTCAAGAAGGAGAAGCTTTTTGCTCTAGTCTCCCTGCTGCTGCTATTCTTCTTCCTAGTTCCTACTTTGAGAAGAAGAAGAACAAAAAAGTGGTCTTCTACTTTTAGTCTTGAAAGTTGAGTAGTGAAAAGCCATCTGAAGATTCCAAGACGACGACCTTCTCCGCTACTGCCTTCGCCGCTGTCTTCGTAGCCGCCCGCCGCCTCCATTGTTTGAGGCCGATACCATTCATTGCTTTGCCCCCATACGCAAAGCACCAAGAGAACTTTCACAGGGTATTTCGTTTTGGCATCTTACGAGCTGAGGCGCGAAGCGCCGAAGCCAGCGAAGCGTTTTTAAAATTTTTTTTTTGTTTAGTTCTAATTCGAGCGTTTCGCGCGCTCGCAATAAAAACTCGAAGAAAAAAATTTCATATTTGAAATTGTGAAACAATTTTTAGAGGCCTGCCGCCGGTTACCTCGCTTCGCTCTATTTTAAAAAGCTCGCTACGCTCGCAAAAAAATTTGTATTTCATCAGGGAGACCAAAAACCATGTGTCAATCATGAAAGCTGAAAGACCTTGCAAATCAGCAAACACAACCTTCGAAGCCCGCCCTAAGGCCAAGTTGGAAAGCTGCTTCTGGCCTTTTTTCTATCAAGCCCTCACTTGAATGGGGCAGGCTGCAGCAGGCCTTTTATGGGTGCTGCTAACGGCTAGTACGCCTGCTCACTTGCTTGAGACTTGCTGTCCAGCACGACCATCAAGACTACTTCGCTGGCTCAGCACGAAAAAGCAAGCGTTGATGGCTTGGGTAGCTTTGAATGCTAAGCGCGCGCGCTTCAACGCTCCCGCCCGCTCTTAAGGGCTCAGTAGCTTTCTTCGGTTCAAACAAGAAAGCAAAAGTGTCTCGATCTTTTTTTTCGAAAAAATGAGCAGGTTGAAAAGTTAAAAGTGAAATACATCCACCATGATGTTCTACACAGTCACGGCCTTCATGTTGTGGTAAGACTGGAGTCTATTATGTTGGCTACTTATTAGGAAATCAGTACTCAAAGATTTGTATCGACTATACTGCAATTGATGTAGTATTTGACAGCTGAGGAGTAAGACTTGTCTTTCTTTCCTTTGTTGTATTTTGCAAATACTGATGTTTACTTTACTTAGGGATTCAGATCACAATCTGGAGTAAGTGTTGGCAGAGATCTCAACAAATCACTCTCGTTTTCTGCTTTTCCTATTGATTGCAAAACTAAAAATGGTTAGATGGCGTTTAAGAACCCAATTTCCCCATTTTTGACAATAATTTTCACTGATTTTTATTAGCATAAAAGGCTTAAAAACTTCCCTTGGGAGAAATACTTGTTTAGAATACCTATTCAATTGAACAAATTATGTATGTTACACAGAAATACGAAAAGTACTTGTGCGCTAATAATCGCGCACGCACAACATCAGCTGATACTGACCTTAGCTTCTGGCTGAAATGTAAATTGAGGAAGTGTCCTTGGTAGGGAATAAAAGCATGAAAGAGTTGAAAGTAACAATGGTTTAAGAACAACAATATGAATAGGAAAGTCTTTTTTGCCTGTCTCTTGGTACAAGGCACTTTTTTGGCAAGAAAGCATGGTTTAGGAGACAAAAATTGCTGAAGACACCAGTTTTTTTGGTAGAGGAACGCACCAAATCATTTGTCAGGTGCAAATATTACAGTAGCAGCAGCAGAGTGCAGTCCAGTCAGAGGATTATATCAGCAGAGTCATGCCAAAAAATTCTTATTATTTTCCCTACTACATTTTTATTACAATCATGTTCTCTTTATGGTGTTGATCAATCATGCTTTATGATCCTCCATATTGGATTAACAAAATAACGTTTTGTTATACCTGAATTACGAGCGGAGCGAGCTACATCTACATACAGAGAGCCCAACAAGTTTTGGATAGAGATTTAGCGAAAAATCTTAGAAAGTCACAGAAGGCAAAAAAGATCGTGAAAGTTTGTTTACGTTCTAAGTTCCAACAAAGCAATGCAGATCTCACTTCAGTTTGACGAATTTTTACAAAAAAAATTTCAAATTCTAATTTCGCGGATTTGAGATTTTTCACATTAAAGCTATCTATCCCAAACTTGTTGGGACACCCTGTGTGTGTACATAGTACATTGGATGTTTGCTTTGCTCGCATATTCTAAGAAACAATCAAACTTTTTCCAATTTTTGGTTTTTGTTCGATTAGAAAAATGGGTCAATGGGCAAAAAATAGGTTAGTGTCAGATAAAACTTTGTTGACACTCATGTGTGGAAAAAAGATCTAATGCAGTTACAACTCAAGCGATAATGCACAGTAGGTAAAACTCAGTCCAAAAATTGTCAAGTTACAATTGATGTAAGATTGTAAGCGTATTGAGCAAAGTGTATCCTCACTCCTTTACACATAACATCAAAATTGAAAATGTCACATTTTTGTGGTATTTTTGCCTACTGTGCATTCTATCGAAGGCGTAAAAAATCGCACCTAATTAGTTTTTTTGCCGGGTCGCAAAGCCGTTAGGTTCCGCTTGAGGCAGCGTGACACAAGAAAGGTAGACTTTCAAGTAGAGTAGCAAGAAAGTCGAGAATAGACTACTTTCGAAGCTACTGTGCAACTTTCCAATTGTTCTTTTAAATCTATCACTTAACACAATTTCCTCTGTCTTTATAGGAGTTCGTTGGCAAATGGTGCAACTTCTGACGAACGATTCAATTCCCTCGAGAATGTGACAAAAACAATTGGAAATTTGCTCGATGGATACGACATCAGGCTCCGTCCCAACTTTGGAGGTGCGCAAATTATTTCCATTTTTGCAATCATTGATGATTTTGACGAATATTTTTTGTTTCAAACAGGTGATCCTTTATACGTGGGTTTCGACCTTACCATTGCCAGCTTTGACAGTATTTCAGAAGTCAGCATGGTGAGTAGTACATTATTGTCATCATCCGGATACAGCAATGCTTACATGGCATGTTACTACAGCTTACATAATACATAGATACATAAAGCATACACATACATACACAATATATAGTAGTATGGTGGAGAAGAAGAAGACACACAAAGTCTCTCTATCTTTCTTGCCTTTTTTATGCTTTTGTGTGTTCACTCAACTGGGTCAATTCATCTCTCAAAAGGAAGGCAGTAGCAGAAAAAAAAGTTGCTACTGCTGCCTTCCAACTTTGGGGCTTTGAAGTTATGGTACTACATACATTGCTGCAAGTGAAAAAAGGGGGAAATTGTAATATCACTTTCCTTTTCATATTTGATGCATAATAATGTACCATGTTGCAGGACTACACCATAACGATGTACTTGAACCAATACTGGAAGGATGAGAGACTCTCCTTCAGTCCTGAAGAGGACAAAGTCCTCACCCTTTCTGGGGACTTTGCAGAGAAAATCTGGGTGCCAGACACATTCTTCGCCAACGATAAAAATAGGTAAGGATCTGCTGCTCTGGTACTTGTGCTAATGCTCCCACCATAGGTGTACAAGGGGTGGGATCAAGAGTACCCCGGCCTTCTCAAGACGAAAACTCCAGATTTTCTGGATTTTTCACTTACCTAAATAAAAACTCCCAACCTCAATCCCCGATTACCCACCCCCTGTCAAAATGTAGCTTGCACATGTATGGATCCTACTGCTTCAAGTGCTGCTGATGCTTCTCAAGTACGTTACATCAGATAAGACAAAGAACTAGATTGTCCAGTAGCTGCCTTCTGCAAATCCATACATAATCCATTTTTATCGCTACATGCTGAGAAGTGTCTAGTTACAACTCAGACTACTTCTCAAAGCTAAAGAAATTATGCACCACCTGTGAAGAAAAAGAAATGCATTTTTGCATAGAATTGCAATTTTATATTTTATTTCTTGGTCGTAGTGCAGTATGTTTTTTGGGGGTCTACTTATCTTTCTGCAATTATTACATTTATTGTATAACTTTGTTTGCTGTACAGACATTTGGTGGATGATCAGATGTTTTTGCTTTTTGAAACTCTGAGTTTCTAATTTAGTGAGTGCCTCCTCCCTCGAGTCTCCCTTCTCATCAAGTACTTGACAGTTCCATAAATTCAGCAAGTATTGTATAAAATTCAAATGTGGATACAACTGGTACTTAGTTGTATTCCAAGTTAGAAACCAATTGAGGATGTAATTGTTAGTAAATTAGAGCAAACGGCATCTACTAGTGGTCCCAATTGCATTTAGTATTATTACTGATAAAAGAGCGATTTGTAGGTACGAGACCAGAAGGTAAAGCAGCAATTTCCCCTTGATAATGTGATTTGTATGCATCGCTTATACACTAGCGGCATCAAGCCAAAGTCCCCCCATTTTCCACTCTTTTTAATGGGATTTGTGCACTTAATCTTACTTTTGCTACTAGAAAAGACAAGAAGTTGCAGAAGTAGGAAAAACTGGGAGGAGTTTCTTGGCAAACATTACTTGCTCGTCTGTCTGCTTTCCGAAGGGACACACTGGGTGTTTTTCATCCATTGATCAACAAAAGGGGATGATGAAAAGGATGCTTACACTTGGATACAGACAGGCTCAAAATGTGTACCAATGTTAATGTATAAGGCAGCAGTAGATAAGCATCAGCAAGGCCATCTTTGTTCCTAGTTACTTCCAATAAAGAAGAAAACAGTGTACTAAAATACTTTAATTTTTATTTTCATTTCAGCTTTCTACATGATGTGACAGAACAAAATAAAATGGTCCGGCTGCATGGTGATGGTGCCATTACGTATGGCATGAGGTTCACAACCACTTTGGCATGCATGATGGACCTACATTATTACCCATTAGATTCACAAAATTGCACTGTGGAAATTGAAAGTTGTAAGTTGTGATTTTATTACTTTTTTTCAAGGAGTTTGAAATCTGATGAAAATGTCTGATTTCGTACAGATTGTTGAAATGAAACATTTTAACAATGTTTGAAAATCACCAGAAATGTCTCACATATGCATTATGCATGGCCAATGATTGTGCTGTATTTTAAAGTTGATTTTTGGCGCAATAATTCAAATACCATTCATTTGAAGTGAAAGTAGCTTCGCTTGAAATGGTGCAAAATGAGATTTTGAGTGATTTTCAAACATTGTCATTTTAGGCCATTTTCAAACACAGAATAGGAACCTTCGTTCTATCAATTGGCTTGATTAAGGAAAACACACGTACGACCTAACAGGAGAAGAAACGACTTTCGAGTTTCGTACTCCGAACATAAGGTTTTCCTGGAAGAAAGCCTTCTTGTCAACTTCCAAATTTACTTTTTGAAGAAAGGAAGTTTGACATATTGCTTTTAGGCCTTAGTGGTGTGACGGCGTTTTCCATGCTTTTTTGCACATTGATGTCAAGGCTAGAGAGTAGTGCTGCCATTGAAACCATTTTTTTGTCTCTTTTCCAGATGGTTACACAGTGTCTGATGTGGTGATGTACTGGCGCGAAGAGCCTGTCGTTGGTGTTGACAAAGCCGAGCTTCCTCAGTTCACAATTGTACGTTGGGAAACCAATGAGAGGAAGATCAGATTAGCCACTGGTAAAGAGTCAAAATCAAGGCAAACAATCCACTGCTGTATTCATTTACTATGCGTTTCTTTCTTTCTCATTAGGTACATACCAACGTTTATCGCTTTCTTTCAAGTTGCAACGCAATATTGGCTACTTTGTGTTTCAAACATATCTTCCATCAATCTTAATCGTGATGCTTTCCTGGGTCTCATTCTGGATCAACCATGAAGCTACCAGTGCCAGAGTAGCCTTAGGTAACCATTCTAAGTCAATGCATTTCTTTACTTAGGCAAACCCAAAAAAACTCACTTTAGAATATCTTTGGACGCCACAAAATTGACACTTTTCAAAAGTTTGTCATTGTGTTACACAATGCACCAAAAGTAATTCATAGAGCCAAAATCAATAAGAAAGTCTCCGGTTGCTTCTTCTGTTCTTTCTCAATTATTGCTGAATAAGGCTTTTTTCCAACCAAAAGTTCTGTAACTCAGCAGTTTTTGGTCTAGAAGTGTATTGAATCATCAGATAAGCTACTTCTGATCTATTTGGTCCTTTTTGATCAGATACATCTGGCAGCCCTGATTGACCCTTTCTTTTAACTTTTCTTGCAGGTATTACAACAGTGCTGACAATGACGACCATTAGTACGGGCGTGCGTTCATCGCTCCCGCGAATTTCCTATGTCAAAGCCATTGACATCTACTTAGTTATGTGTTTCGTTTTTGTATTCGCGGCGCTATTAGAGTACGCCGCGGTCAACTATACTTACTGGGGAGCGCGCGCGAAAAAGAAGAAGAAAGAAAAGAAGCAGAAAGAAAAGGAAGAACGGATGGCCAAAGCCGCCACAGATGCTTCCTTGGCAGCTGCTGCGCCTATGCTGACGCCGGTCAATGACCAAGCGCAGCAAGTACCGGCCGGACCGGTTGAACAGGTCGCACAAGGTAAATAAAATGATTTAAAATGACTCAAAATGATTCAAAATGATCGCCTGTTAAGACATTTTCATTGACAGCATACGATGAGCTTTCTTTGACACTGCAGTGTCTTTGAATAAATCATGTTCAGACTAAGGTGCTTCTTATCTGCGTTTTTTGTGTTGCAGCTGAAGACAACAACAAAGAAATCATTGAACTGCAAGACCTGCGCATGTCTCCCATTCCAAGCATACGAAATCGCTTCGGCGGGGCTAGCGGACGGACGCGAAGCGATGTGGCCGACAATTTCCCACCTAGCTTTCGCATTAACCGTGGGTACTCAACCGCCAGTGGTGGTCGCAGTTCAGCCACAGGACTTCGACGGTCAGCCAGCGGTACGAGCGGTTCAGCTATGGAAAAAGCTCGCCAATCTCGACTCTTGTCTCAGCTCAAAAAAGGCACTTCGACGCTGAAAGCTGCATTGCCGCGAATCAAGGATGTCAATATCATTGACAAGTACTCCAGAGTTATCTTCCCGGTCTCCTTCCTGGTCTTCAATATTGCTTATTGGTGCTTCTACGTTCTCGAGAAGAACGAAGAATGAACTCAAATACTCATCACACAAGGCAACACATACTTATGAGAGGTTGTGTGAGAACTACTTGTGACGCGACACTACTTACTACTACACAAAGAAAAGATATCTCGATCTCAATTTCATCAATTTCATTTTTTGCTTGCCAAATCTGACATCGATACATAGCATCATTGCGTCCTCCCACTTCCTTTTCCGTCGTCGTAATAATTCAATTTGATTGGTTTTGGGTCTTTTTAAAACGAGCCAAACATTCGGCAAACTTTATTCGATTCGAAACTACCTTTATTGTTGACAAGGATAACAAAAGACAACACACACAAAAAAGCTAAAATGATGATAAAAACGGAACAAAATAAAAATGATTTCATGAAAAGTTTATTTCTACTTCCATACTCTCTAATCGCGGTGAGATTTACGCTAAAGTTTTGGCAGGAAAATTCAAATGTGTTGTAGAAAATATATTCCTAGATTGAACTTCTATGGAGCGGAAAAAAAAGTTTGAATTTTCGCGCTAAAATATCGGATAAGAATAACCATATAGCTCACTTTTGAACGCTAATTTAGTAACGGTTGTCACGCAACCTTTGCTCTAAAAAAGTTTGCTCTTTGCTCCAATTATCACAAGAGAGCCCACTTTGCTTTCTAAAGTGGTTCATGCTACCATTTTGTCATTTTTGTCGCACTTTTTTTTAAAGAGGCGTTCCTTAGCTCCCATGGGACCAAAAATCAAAGATTCGCTTTTCATTCTAAAATCTGAAAACATGTTTTACTTCTAAAGAAGAAGCTTCAGAGATGGAAGAAGCTTGATATTCCCTCGGAACTTTCCAAACTTTCCGCCCACGCCCTTTGGGACGAGCTTTCTAAAAATGACTTTCCAAGGTCACAATAAGACTTTCTTTCAGTTAATGAAAATCCGCTTAACAAAAATCAAATCGTTTTCTTTGTCACCCTAATTTTTCGGATTGACAATTTTAGACATCTGTAAAGGTTCAAGTAGCAAAAGAAGGCCAGCAGGCTTTGGCCTTGCAAGGCCATCCACTGAAGTAAGGAGAAAGCCCTTAAAACGCTGGCCCACAGGATGATGAGAAAGTGGGAGTGAGGGGAGAAAAGCACGTGAGCTTCTATTTTCTGTGCATGATGGGACCCCCTTTTACTGTAGTAGTACTGCCGTACAATGAATCCAATCTAAAGGGCAATTTTATGGTAATTCACTTGGATACCACCTTACGGCATAAGTAATACATTCCCGTACTAAAACTAACGTTAAAAGATTGAAAAATACCAAAAATAAGAAACTGGAAATGTCATCAAAGTCCCAAAAACTTTGGCAAAACCGCAAGGTCTGTAAGGCGTTGAAATTAGTGGTAAGTGGTAACTTTGGTGTCGTATTCAAGTCTTTCTAAGTCTATGATGATTTTTGAATTATTGGCCCTTGGGATGTTTAGAAAATTGGTTTAAAAAGCCACTTTTATGTTGTAAGGCTCGCTCGCGCGTTTGTCTCTCCCTTTCTTTTCTAACGCTTGCCAAAGTTTCCAGTGTATCGGATACACTAGGACCACTGTACGCAACCAATTCCTGAGCATGAGACCATTTTTACTGTCCGACACAATCCTACAAGGCTAGAAAATTTACTTTGACGTCACCTACTTACAAGATCTGTATTCTGTAATGAATAGTATTCAGATACATGTATTCATCTTCCGAAAAAAGACCCTCTTCTGATGTCAAAAGCAGTTGCCTAAGGCTCACTATATTCATAGATAAGTAAGTATGGAATTAAAGCAATCCTAGCCTTGCTTTCTACTTCTCTTTCTGTTGGTCCTGGCAGGACCTCGTGTCTTGGTCTGCGCTCTAAGTGAGGGTGAGTAGCTATCCGACCACGAGCCAGCACAAGAAGCAAGAGGAGCTATCCTACTACTACAGTATTGTGCATTCTTGCAGCTCTGGTCTGGGCGTGCTCTTGCTTCTGCTTGTTCAAGCTTCTTCCTTGAAAGCCAACAAATTCAGTCCAGTTTTCTCTCTGAAACAAATGCTGAACGTGAAGTGCAAATCACACTTGCCATCTCTTCCTTGATCACATCTCTAAAGCACAGGTAAGACCCTTGTTAATGACCATAACTGAGAAACTGAGAAACCAAGTCAAGGTATTTCTAAGCTATGACCTCAAAACAATGAATACTTACTGCTGGTTGTATCAGCAGATTGGCACATGCTTTGAAATGGTACTATAGCTGGCCTTGACTTGATTACATGTCTATTACGCATGCCATTTTTAGATTGGTTTTGATACATCAAATTGTATACTAATTGGGTTCAATTTTAACACTGGTTCAAGGTTGTGATTTTCACCTTAAGCCAAGTTTTCTTCAAAGTTAGTATCAATTGGGATGACACATTGAATATAAATGAGTTGAAGCCCAAGGGTATTCTAGTTCATATTTCCCCAAATCAATAGTCACAAAATTAAGTTAGTCAGCTGATTTTCTAAAAGTCTATGTAAATAAGCTTCTGCTACTATACTGCTGGTCTATCTCTATAATCTAATTTGCAAGCCTTTTGAACGTTCAAAGAGTGGAAGAAGAAGAAGAAAAATTATTTAATGGACTAAGAAAAAAAGTTGGTAGGATGTTCAAAAAAAGTTGAAATACTGCATCAAAAATGCAAGTTAAAAACATTTCATAAAGAGAGGTAGAAAGCCATTTAAAGTCTGGTTTTTAGTATTCTCAAGGGAGACTTCTAAAGTGAGTTGTTTGGACATCTTATAGTCAAGCATAAAATCCTTTTCAAGCTCTGAAGGAGGTCAGTATTATCTTGTTAACAAGTAGTAGCAAGTGAAGTAGAATGGAACGTGATGCCCTATTTCTATGGCCTGTAGTACTGAATCCTAATTAGTCATCTGGACCAAAAAAAAAAAAAAGAAGATCAGGGTCTCAAAAGCTCTCAAGTAAATAAAAGATAGATAAGTCTAAAAGTGCTTTTAGTAGTGCCATACCCAGGCTAAGAAAAAAGTTAATAAAAAAGTTCTAACTTTGATTTCCTTGGAGAATTAGCTTTGCTTTCGCTCAAATAGTTCGTAAAGAAAGCAGCAGCAGCAAAATCCTGGATGTTTGTCTAAGATTAAATTACTTTCTTACAAGATAATCTATAGTGTTTCAAAATCACTTAAAAAATCATTTTCAATTTAAAGCAGAGATACTGAGGCCCGAAGGGCCGAGGGAGGTAGACAAAATTAAATTGTCCATCTTTGCAAGCCACATGAAATGGAGTGTTTCCCATGAAAATGAGACTTTTTTGGTTGCAATTTCCAACGCTGTGATAATCTAATTTTGTCGTAAATGCGACGGTGATTGTATTATGTCTGTATTCTCTCATGTGTAGTATGAACCGTATTGTTGTGTGTGGCAACAGATCGATACATCTTTTAATAGAGTAGTCGGCGAGTCATTCATTCAAAAAGTTATTATATGTTGCCTTGTCAAAACCACTCAACCTTGAAAGAGTCAATGAAATAGATACATAATACAGAAAAAAGAAGTTCTAATACTTAAAGAAAGAAGCTGTTTGAGATTAAGCTCGATGACTCTTTTTGTTGCACTATTTTGTGTTGGCATTGTTGCATTTCTGCACACTGCGACCTTTCTAGCCTTCAAGGCCTATAAGAATGCTCAATGCAGATTTAAAAGCAGCCTTAGCAAGATGCTACGACTCCGCTTGCTTGCCACTCAAAGTGTTCCAAAATCAATTCATCACTGATTGTATACATTATAATAGCTCAGTACATAGCTTTCTCATATGTTTCTTGTTTCAATAGAGAATGTAATACTAGGAGGATATGATAAAGGGATATGTATTTGCTCTAATAGAATGTTTCCGATACATTTATTACAATACAAGTAGTACCAACATGAACCTCTTTTTGACAGATCGGAATCCATTAATTGTTTGGCAACTTACCCTTCTCCAAGGATTTACGAATTTTGTAGAAGTACATAACGTCATCAGCTAATATGTCAATCCAATTATTGGGGAAAAATCTTGATCTCATTACATTACATCTAATCTTATGTAAGGACTGCAAGGCTGATGAATTTCATACTTTCTTACTTTCAGTTACTGCCTCAACTACCTTCAAAATGCCTCCTCCACGAGACCGCATGGCTGCCATGCAGCAGCAAGCCTATTTTGGCGAAGAAGAAGATTACAATATCCCCATAGACGATGAGCATCCTGAAGGCATGCAGGATTTTTTCCATGAAATTGAACAAATGCGTGAGACGGCCCATCAAGTCAAGCTTGAGATTGACAAGACCAAGCAGTTACAAAATGACATTCTTGGTGCGCCAACTATGGATCCAAAACAAAAACAAGGTTTAGAAGACACAATGAATGTGTAAGGCTTACAAAATTATGATTACCTATTACCCCATGTGGTAATCTACAGTATTCTAATGATATCTTTTTGATTGCAGTATAAAGAAGAAGGCTAATACTATTCGGACAGGTTTAAAGAAGATGGAAGTGGCCATTGAACAGGAAGAACAAAACAATCCTAGTGCAGGAGCTCAGTTACGCATGAAAAAGACCCAACACATGGCAATTTCAAAGACATTCATCGAAATGATGACTGAATACAACAAAATCCAGACAGACTTCAGGTACTACTAGAATCGAAGGTCAATTTGTTCAAAGTGCACCAGATACAAATCTTTCAATTTGCAGAGAACAAAGTAAAAAGAAAATTGGCCGTCAGATGGAATTGGCCGGCTCAAACTTGACCGAAGATCAACTGGAAGACATGTTGGATAAGGGCGAAGGCGCACAATTGGTAGGTCATGTTCACATTGAAGGTGATGCGGATCAACTCCGACAAACCATCAATGATATTGAAAACCGCCACGAAATGTTCATCAGTTTGGAGAAGAGCATCACTGAACTGCACGACATGTTCATTGACATTGCCACCTTAATTGAGAGTCAAGGAGAAATGGTTAACAGAATAGGTAAATTTTGTTCACTCAAATATGTAACACTTCAACGTTGGACAATATCTTTATGTCCATTTTTGCAAGCCCTCATAAGTGCAGTCCATCCATAGTAATATCTTGCATTCACTTCAATTTTTGAGTTTGAACGGTTCAAGAGCAGTTTGACAACATCTCTACGTCCATTTTCGCAAGCCCCACATTAATGCAGTCAGTCCCTGGTCACTTTTTGCATTCAACTCAATGTAATTTTTCAGATACTCATGTTGACAGCGCCGTGGAGTATACCACTCGGGCTACCAATGATACCAAAAAGGCTCTTGAATACCAATCCAAAGCCAGGCGAAAGAAGATTATGATGATGTTATGTATGATCGTGGCTGGAAGTTTGGGCAGCTACATTGGTCTGAAATACTTGGGATTCGTCTAAGAGAAAAAAGAAATTGTTACTTGTTAGAAATGCTACAACTACGAATATTTATCAGAGTTGATCAACGACTCTTATTACTCCGCAGCAGATACAGCAAAAGAAAAACTCTACTACACATCGTTACTTTTATCCCCGAAGCAAAAAAAAGTGTTTTTGTTGGTTATAAATTGCGCTGATAATAATATGTATGATCGATACAGGGTTAGTTCTTGATATTGCACCCTGTATCAATTCCCGCCCTTTTAACAAACTCCACTGTAATTTAAATGAAAAAAAAAGCCAAAGAATATTTCTTGTTGATGATCTACAGGACGATGTGTCATCCAGCTTTTAAAAAAGTAGAATTTTTCCAAGGTTGTGATTTCAAATTGTCCTTTTCAAACCAAATTGAGATCCAAAATAACCAGCATTTGCAAAAAAAGAGCAGCAACACAATTATCACTACTGTAGAAAAAAAGAACCGTTGCAGAGCGTGCATTTAATTCAGTTTTCCCCTTCTTTTCATTATCATAAAGAAGTGTTCACTCTGATGCTTTTTGAAGAAAACAGTTCCGGATCCGAATATGAGATGCCACCCTTTAAAACTTTAAAAACTGATAAAAGTGCTAAAAGTGATTATTCTATGCTCAGTATTTCTGAATGATACCTCCTCCTAAGTCCTACTTTGAACTTCACCATTAAACTCACTAAAAAAACTCTCTTTGAGCATACAACTGATCAATGATTGAATTCCAATTGCTTTAGGTTTTAAGACTTTTTGCCTCCTGTTCTAATATCAAAAACAAACACTATTGTAGCAGCAGAAAACAAAACCGTTTAGGTCTGAAATACAAGAGTATGATGCAATTGATAATTCTGGGAATTTCTATATTTCGAACGAAAACGACGTAGATACACAAGTGTTCACTGGAGTAGATACTAAATCAACCAAAAACTAAAAACTGAATGACAGCATAGACCATATTTTCTCATTTTATTACTGACGTTGACACTGACATTCAAATCCTTGTTTCATTCTATCTGCAACCTTCAGACTAGAAACATGTTGTCCTTGATTGTAATCATCACTTTTTTGTCCCAAGCTTTTTCTTCTCAAACCAATGGTTTGGCTTGTCCAGAGGGTTGGGAACGTCTTGATAGCAAGTGCTATCTGATTGTCACTGGAAAGCCTACCACTTGGAATCTTGCAAGACAAGATTGTCACGAGAATGGAGGCAAACTGGCTCTGCCAATGGACAAAGCAGAAAATGATGGAATCTATGATTTGTACGACAAAAGGGCAAAAACCATCAAACGATTTTGGATCGATGCGATAGCTTTAGATGAAAATTTTCCTTTGGTGTATACAACAAGGGAAGGTCAAGAACTCAATTTTACACAATGGAAAAATGGTCAACCTAATGATAAAAACAGTTGTGGTTTCATGGGAACGGACCTTGGATCAGTCTCGGTATGGGTTGACATTCCATGTAATTGGAAATACGATTACATTTGCGAAACAAAACTCCAAGAGAATAAGAAAGGGACTTGTTCATTTGAAGACAACGTTCTATTTGTTGAAACCAGTATCCAAAAAGTTACCATTGAAGATTGCCAAGAATTTTGCCAGACCATTGTAAATTGTGAAGTAAGTACATATGACTTTATTTTACTTAGTTATTACAATCGAAATAAATCACATTCCCAATTAGTTTTTCACATGGAATCAAGAATCTCAAGGATGCGGAATCCGGACTTTCATTCCATCCAACTACATCAAAGCTACTGGTCAAACTTCCGCTACTAAAAATGGACATTTTCTCAATGGTTTAGTGCTTGTAGGAAAAGCATTGAAATTGAGGGACCGAGAAACGTGTTTGAAAGCATGTCAGGCAGATGGTAAGTGCTTTAGTTGCACTTACAACGATGAAACGTCTGACAACCCAAACATTTGCGTTTTGAACTATGGACCAATCCAAAGAAAATTGCCTTTGGGTCCGGATTCCGGAGTGTCTTCTGCTCCTAAAGATTGCTGAAAATTTAGCAAAAAACTTGCTTGAAAATACACTTAAAAACTTGAAGGCCTTCAAAAAAATGTTTTTGGTCTCACGAGGTTGCGCGTGTTTCGTAATATTGTTGCGCTAAACAAAATTTTATGAAATTGTGATTTGTTATAAGTGGCAAGTGCGAATGTGCAGTTGCCCTTTAGCCCCTTTAGTTTTATTGAAGTACGCATTCTTGAGATATTGCATCATTGTTCCTCCTCCTTGACCTCAAAATCCTGTTTTGATGTTTGTCTGTTTGTTTGCCCCATTGTACTACGTTGTCAACATAGCAACACATTCCCCTAACATGCGTAGATCCACACGCATTTCATGAGATCTAGCATCGCAATTTCACTAATCTTTAACCAGATCCAACCAGTTTCCAGATGACTAACCATTTGATCTTGATTTGAATTCTGAGCGAGCGAAACGAGCGAAAGTATCGTATTTTTCAAAAGCTAAGTTAAAATCCTTTGAAAATCGAGCTCTCTCTTTACTCGTGAACCTCGTGAAAATCCTGCGGTTATTTGCAAAAATCAAAACTAAAATTGCGATTTGACGGAAAAAATAAACTTTTAAAAATTGATATAACATAATTTTAGCCGTTTGTGCTTTTCCGGGATTTTTTTAAGGGCGCGCATGCGTGCGCACCTTTGCTCCGTGAGGGCCTGGATTTTGCTCTCTAGTCTTGCTCCGCTCCTCCGACACAATTCAGTTGTCAACAAATATCGAAAAGGCAAAATGACTCAAGACTTGATTACTATTTGCCCATGTGAAACTGCCGAAAAGAATGAATTTGGCGGAAACTTCACACCCTTGCAGTTACAAGATCAGTTAATGGGACTCATTTGCATACAGTGCGGAACATGTAAAGCTGCAGCAAAAAGTGCATCAAAAGCTAATTTCCAGTCTTTACAAGAATTTTTGCACACCGAGGAAAAGAAGTCAAAAGACTCAAATTGGTCTTTAGCTCTGACAGAAGACGACAAACTCAGGCAACAAATTTTGAATTTTGCCATCTACAGAATCAACGAGCCTCCCAATAAGGACGAATTTGAGTCTAATTATGCTTTGCCCATTGAAGATGTCGACCAAATTTATTTGCTTTGGAAAGATAGAAATGCATGTGGATTTGTCACTTTGAGGTCCGACTTGGAGTATTTTGAAAATATGGACGTTATTGATACAGTATTTATCCGTAAAAATGCCCGAGGATTCGGACACTTTAGTACATTTGTAGTTGAACGATTAGAGTCAACTGAAAAAGACTTGGGATTTAGTGAACCGATTTCCAACAAAATGTTGCTACGACTTACCAAGCTGCTGAAGAAAAACCCTGGATATCGAGAACGTATTTGGTTGGTCAATGAAGGCACAGAAAAGAAAGTCAATTTATGGTGGTCTGTCAAGCGGATTGCCAAGAAACAAAATGTGGATTTGACACAAGCACTCAAAGCCTAATAAATGCAAATCTACACTCATACGTAAATTGCATTTTTTGTGTCCTAATTCAAATAAACAATCAAGCAAACAAACAAATAAACATGTTTGTTGACGAATATCACTTTTTTTATTCTCCCAATCTTCGTTATCAGAATTACTTTTTCCATTCATCTTTTGTTCTGACATTTGTTTCTGATGTTATTTTTCAATTGGAAACTCGTGATAAATGACAACTTTCCCCAAGGGTAGAATTTTGATGATCTGTTGTGTACTTAGCAATTTAGAGCTGAAGACTAGTCGTCTGATTCGTAATATCGATCGTCGGTCCTACACGAGCAATCTGTGACATTTAAATACAGCATCTTTTTTTCCCCATAGCTCACATGAGAGAGTCTATGGCGTCAGTGGTCGCTATATTGATCCATTTCTAGCATCGATTTTTTGGTGAGTGAGCTATTGTGTATCCAGCGTCGCCATACTCGCACTACTAGAGTTGCCATCAGTACAATTACTAATACTACATCTGGTCGAGGGATAGAGGATTCACCGAGAGAAATCCCGCTGAGTAGCAAAATAATCCGAAGAGGATGTTTAGTTTCGCAGCCAGCAGCAAAACCATTTTTTCCTGGCCGTCATGAAATAATCAATAGCAAAGGGACATTTAAAACCATTGGTGGTTACTGCTCTATGTGGTATTCGATGCGTACACATTTGATTTATGGTTATGTACGACCACTCAAACGATCCTGAATATCTTTAGAAAGCTACATCTAGCCACTGTAGTAAAAATGTCTCAGTTAGAATTGTCAATACAAAAGGATCAGTAAACGACATCTATGTACGCTTTTTCAGAAGGAGAGTTATCCCTGCTGCCCTAGATAAGGGAAAATTCACAGGAGCAAAAATGGGATGGTCATTTCCGTCATATGATAATAGAGTGTCAAATGGGGTACCATGTAACGTAGTTACCCCTACTTTGCCTACAGATTTCCCCCTGCTGCACCTTCACGGAGCGTTGCGGCGATCATGAAATATCGCCTCCTTGAGATAAAGGGGAAAGAAGGGTTGGGGTGTCTATTTCCTCGTCATGAACATCATCTTCTCCTCTTCATCCCTTTCGAATCTGATGGTTAAACATCTGGGATTTTTAGATTGACAGAGCAGATAATCGATTTGTTCCAAAGTTACTTGCAGCATCCCCTCATTAGAAAACATGCGTTGTGAGTGCTACTAGATGGAGCTTCCACTCATTTCTCATTCATCCTCAATATTTCCACGACAAAGAGGGTGACACAGCAGGTTTTCGGGTGATTCACCCTCAGCTTCGTCACTACTACAGTTCTTTGGCGTAACTTGGTAATCGTGTTACAACAGCTTCCTATTCCAACACTAAAATGGGATTAGAAATTCTACATAAGTTGATGAAAATAGCTGTCGAAAATCTACTTTCCAACGACATTTGACATTTTTAATTTTAGACTTTTGACTTTTTCTGGTTTCGAGGATTGTTACCATCCGGGTAAAATTGTAAAATTCTATTTTAGAGGCTTTTGGGAATGAATAATTTGTTAGAGATGATGATTGGTTTTGGGTGGAGTACAACAAAGTTTCGGATCCTCGGCCAATTGTGATTTCCCATGAGACCTTGCTGGCCATCTTTTCTTTGTAGAATCTAGTGTCTAGCCTACAAAAAAGGTCAAGTTTTTGGTCTTATATTTGGAAACGTGAGATTCTCAGACAATGACGATGTTGTGTGCGTCATCATCAGCATCAAATACAATATTGTACTTCTATTGTATTCTGCGTTACAAATCATACAGCGGATAAATAGTTAACCACATTTTCTCATAGAAGTCGCAAAAACATCAAAGAAAAATCCCATTTTCAGATGGCTGACCAATAAATCATCCATGCAAGTGTTAAATCTGTTTGACACACGCGTTCTTCTCCTCCGTCATTGATTTCATGACTAGATCTCGACGGGTCGACGCCGCTTCGCTTAGCGTTCTGCCAGCCAATAGTAGCAGTAAACCCGTAGGCTAAAAGTGATGTGAGAAGAAGGAGAGTCTGTAAATCATGAGAGTAGCAGTACAGATGCTGACTGAATTCTGGTCATGATCTCTCCCCCATTTTGGCAGCTTTCTCTCGTCTTTTTTTTCCTGAAGCTCCAACTACTACAATAGTAGTGATGGTAGCGTAGTAGTAGTGGTGCCGCCTTCGAAGCTCAGCAGCTTTCGAAAGAGTCACACGTGCTACAGCCATTACACTCCTCAAACAAATGGGGCAGCAGCAGTTCTATCAGATGTGGTGTCCCCTTCTTCGTTTTCTTCCCCAAAAAATGTCCACAAGTTGAATGCAAAAAGAACTTTTCTAAAGTTTGTTGGCCTCTTTATTATTAGGTGGCTTTCTTGATTTTCCCACCTACTTTCAGATCTTTGCATTCATTTGTACTTTTGTGCACATAAAAAGTGCATTTATTTTGAAAGCCTGCCAACCCTAAGCCTAAAACCTTGTGATTTACGTATGCGAGGGTATTTAAAAGTTGTAACGGTGTACTGCGCCGCCATTGGCCGTTAGGCTTGCAGAGTCCGCGGCGTCTCTTCTCGCACTTGTCGATTACTAGTAGCGAATAGCAGGCAGGCACGACCTGATAGTATTTTTTGCACCCAGCTGATCATCTTATTTGCTGCATGCAATTTTTGTTGTGAATTTTTTGGTGTCCACCAGGTAAACAAGATGAAATCTGGGTTTTTGCCCTGCTAGTGGGGCAGCAGGAAAGAAGTGTTACAGCTTGGGTGATCTTGAGATGAGTTGGAGGGGGTCAATTGGCATAGCCTTTGGATGTTTCTGAAGCCATCAGCAGCTGAACAGCTTAGGGGTATTGTAGCCCCTAGACATGCACCGATGCTCCTCGAGTTCATGAGTAGGGATCATTTGAACCCTGCTTTGATAAGGAGCTACACTGAAACATTGATGACTTGTTGGCTTATCATAACTTGCGGTATTTTCAATTGATCAAAAGGCTAATCAAAAATTGATGTGATTTTCCATATTTTATCGATATTGAAAACATTGTATTTTGTTAGCTGCGTTTTTGAAATGTAGATTGTAGACAGCATTGAAAGACGGAAATGGAAGCAAAAATATGAATAACTGAGTAATAGCTAAATGGAAACTCAGAAGGTGTTCTCAGCTTCACAAAATCGTTTCATCGCTAGTTTTTTCTCGTGGATCGTGGGGTGGATGGGCCAGCGGACTGAGAAGCAGCCCGTGGTCTAGCTGCTGCTGCTAGCAGCTGCTCTCTCTTTGTAATTTGGCGGAGGGGCCGAGCGTGGCGGTGCACGGCAGCTCTAGACGAACCGGCTCGCCATGCCCGGTTGCCCGGTCTGGGCTACTGAGAAGCAACGCAGGAAAAACTGAGAGGAAGCAAGAACTTACCCAGCAGTGCGTCAAAAAAGACGGCGACGTCAACATCATCTTCGGGGACCCCCAAGAACCCCCACAAGACCCTCCGAAGGTCCCCGCTAGGCTAGGTAGAGTGGACCCTAAGGTCTCCCAGCCCTTTTAGTGTGAGTGAACCCATAGGGATGACCCCAGGTGAAAGTGAATGAATGAGGTCTTCGAAGACAAAGAAGTGAAGGAGATGCACACAGTATTAAAATGTCGGCTAAACCGCCCACCATTTATTTGGGGACCCGCAGTCATATCCGTACATCGCGGGTAAAATCCACCAAAATCGGTGGACCCTCCGGGTACCGCAGGAATTGGCTTAAGCAGCGGTCTTGGGCTCAATCCAATTCGAAAAAACTCAAGAGAAGGTAAGAAACTAAGACAAATCTTTATTTGAAATGAGTATTTTTAGAAGCTACTTACTTCTCCTATACCTTCTCGGATCTCGGATGCAGTTTTACTACATGAAGTTCATGCATAAAAATGCATTGAAAACTTTTAGGAATAGGGATTTTCTACTACATTTTCGTTCTTCTTCTCCTACATTTTCAAGCCTTTCAAAATCCTGATGGTCAGCGAATCAGAAATGTGAGAATATTTCATGATGATAGGATAGAAGAAGTAGAAGTACAGGCAGCGATGGTCCTTTGTGGATGCATTTGGATGCACTTCTTGAAGCCAACAAAAATGGCGTTTTTTTCTATCCTTTGCCTCCTCTAACTGCACCTCATGTGCAGGATGAGAAGACCTCAAAGCAATTTGTGCAGAACTGCAGAGATATGTATGAATAGGACACCTGGAATATGATGGGGGAATGATTATTTTTTTGCAGCCTTGATGCTAAGGATCAGCAGGTGGTAGTATATCGGTTATTTTCCAATTGATGAAAATGGGAGGTTGTCAGGGAGGTTTCAAATTGCAGGCAGAACACGAAAATTCACATCCATTTTTTGCTATCCTAACTCTAACGAACATGAAATCTATGTGTCACTCGACAAAAAAATTTGACCCCTTGGTTGAATATTTTTTTTTTTGTAAGTTCATGGGTTGTAATTTTGTAGGAAAGAGTAGAGTTTCTGAACTCCATTCTCCAAGGTATAATGAATGCATTCTTTGCCAGATTAGTACGTAGGGGTCTAGGGGATTTTTTTTTTTTTTTTTTGGTGCTGCATTTCCTCGAAGTTTTCAGTTCTCTGTGTCTTTGCTAAGGAACAATGAGGAGATGAACTGAAGTATTGTTGCGTGATGAAAATTCTTTTGCATTTGCAGTCACACAACATAGCAAAAGCTGCAAAGCCACACTACTACAAAGCTGGCACAAGCTTCACATAGAGTAGAAAGACCGCGACCGCGAGTAGACCATGATCATCGCGAGAAAGAGTCCGATAAAAAACACACTAGTAAGTGCATGAAAACTGCATCATCTTCAACCCACTAGTCACTACCCCACGCGATTTGTCATTGGCCATTGCCCTCTTGAAAGCAAGCAAAAAAACTGTCCAAACAACCGATTTTCTGCTGACAAATTCTGGCTAATGTAGCAGCTCAATAGTAGTGTCACAAAACTCACAAATTTTGCTGCTGCAGCTGCAAAGTTTGAATAGCAATTCGGTCCCCATTTGACCTATCTTTGTCCAAACATTGACCCTCAAAAATCTTTATGCTAAAAGGGGTGTCTGACTAGACTATCTAGCCAAAAAATGAGGTTCATTCTAATGCTAATGAAGCTTGCATTAGTTTTTAGTTTTCGGCTGGGAACGAAAATAATATCGTCACAAGTTTATTTGGTTGCTGACAGTTTTTGGGGGTAGATGTCGCCGGATGTAGTAACAAACGTTAAAGTTGACCTCTTGCGCTGCCTTTGCCCCCCTCCGGTCAAAAAGACGATACCACATCATTATTTATGTGTCCCATGCAACTTGCGTGATACACACAGTGTATACTACCATTTTCGTTCCAAGCAAAGTCATTATATATATCGAGTAAACGCTCTGAAAATTACCTTTTCTTCTTCCCCTAGTTTTCCACTTGAAAAACAGACATAGTATCAGAATGTAAACAAAAAGGAGATGTTTCAACACACTTGAGTTGTTTTCCAATCTTTGGAATTTCTTAAAAAACTGAAGACTGAAATATCTTGATCGAAAGCCATCATTTATCAATTGGACTTTTCCCCTCATTTTTCAACATTGCTTCTAACAGCAACAGCTCAAGCACTACAAATTCCTCAAAAGGGCATCAAGCCCATAAATAGCGTCAAAAAAGCGCGCCAAGCTGCTACCTAATGACCACTCTAGACACTGTAGAGTCGTAATAGGGTGGCATCTGGACTATAGTTGTGTACTACTCCGCTATTAGCCACATGATACATGAGAGGACCCCTCGAGTGTCACAGAGACTGCATGATGTCTACTGTAAAGCCATGGCATTATTTTCTTGTTTTGGGGTGAAAAAAGTTGGTGTTTTGGTTCAGTTACTTGGTTCAGTGAAGCTGTGAAGCGCTGGTGTCCATTCCGCGTGGTCATATTCGACTAGGAGACTTCGACCCCCTGAGACTCCTTAGAGTTACTCTACCTGGGTTGAGGATGGACCCATTCACTTCACCAGGGCGAAAAGTCCCGTAAATCCTGGCGAGAAGTTTTTCAGTTAGCACCCAAAAGCATTGCTGCTGGTCTATCATTGTTCACTTATGTTTACAGATTGGCTTTAAAAAATCACCAAAGAATTGAGTAATTATCTGGGTGAAAATCTTGATAAGTAGCGTGTGTATCATAACTTGTCAAGAGCTAAGAAATTAATGGCTCCCCTGGCAAAACAGCGTCTAAGATCGTGACGTTTAAAAAGTAGAGATGTTTGACCTCCTAGCTTGATCTTTTTCGCCGAAAAAACATCTCAAACAAAAATATACTCCCCCACTAAGCTTTTCTACTAATGAATCAACAACGTCATGCCCAAAAAAGTAACTCACGCTTGAACTCTTTTCAATGGGGATCAAAGTTGGTGGGACACCCTGTTTTTTTTCTTCTTGGCCCAAGCAGCTTTGAGTTGACTCCCAGGGAGGGAAAAAGAATTGGACACACTACTACAGAGTCTGGCTGTAGACCAAGCAACAAAACCTTCGGCTTCTTCTCCATCATCCCCTTTACTTATGTTGCTTGCTCCTCCTTCTCCTGTTACAAAACAACACCAAAAATCAGAGCAGCAGAAACAGTACAGTACCCCAACAAATATGTTCAGAAGGTCATTATAACAACCCATTTCCTCTTGCTTGGACTACTACTACTGTGTTTTGGGATGCAAAACAGACTTCCATTTCAACCCTAATAAAAAGTTGTGCTCGTTAGCAAAATAGAATTTGGCTGATTTTGGCTGATTTTGTAGCCAAGAAAACATGCATATTTCGGCTTGTTTTACCTAGATTTTGATAGATTGGATGCTCGCTACGCTTGCAATGAAGTATATTTGTCAATAACAATGCCTGTCATTAGATCATAAAATGAATGCCGCAAATTTTCATGGTCAAGATGCTTTAGTGCCTCAAGCCTGTGCGTTCTTTCTGCTAAGTTCTCAGATTAGTTGTTTCCTTCATTCATTGATCTTGTGCACGGGTAGTCAAGCGTGACTTTGATGGATCATAACATAGAGAGAAACAACATTTCAAGAGTCTTTTAAAAACGAGATGGAATAGGAAGAGAGAGAGACTCTCTTTCAGAGTCCATTTAGTTCGCGCATAGGCTGCTGCTGGTTGCATTTTTGCATTCTACTATACTGTCATCCAGCATGAAAGAAGGTGATTCAAAAATGCTGATAAGCATCCCAAAGCTGAAAAGTGCATTTGCCTCCCTTCGCGTCTATTCTGTGTAAACCTTAAAGGCAGTTTTAGAAATGTCAAAATCTCAGATAGCAGATATCAAAGAGGGCCAAATTGAGCAGGGTATTAATTTTCTTCTCTACATTTCCCATCAGCAGCGTAGTAAAGCAGAGATTGAAGGTTTTTGCTGCCTGAGGCAGACCCTAGAAAATAATTGAGGTTTTGACTTTATGATACTGACATGTCATAGCCGTTTAGACTATAATAATTTTCGGGTCTAATTGAGCTTTTGTCAACAATGTTTTTCCAAGGTGGAAGGCAACTAAGCAAAGGAAAAAAACTCGCGTAAATTAGACGTTTCCGTTTCCGCTCCAAGGGTAAACAAAGGCATGAGGAAAATGATAGGTTCTCTCCTACCTTTACTACTCAAAACTTTTAGACGAGGAGTCGAGTCGAGGAGGAGTGGTATTGCTACATGCTTGGCTAGTAGTAAGAATGTCAGAGTTCCTTTGTTGCTTGCTTCTCTATGTAGCAACTTGGTCGGTAGATGTAGCTTTTTTTTGCTGGCCACTTTTTATAGGAACATTTCTAAGCTGTGATAGCTGTTTTTGGAGTCATCCTGCTGAGGCCTGAAACACCGGCAAAAAACGTCACGGTGTGGGCATAAACTACTCTTTAGTCACTATTCTTTGTAGTACATTTCTGGAAAATGAGAATCTTTTGCTTTTGGAATAGACTTTAGACCCATAAAAAGTTCTAAAATGTTTTTCTTTTTCTTTCCAGTAATTTGGCAACAAAAAATTTGTCGTCCACTGCTGGTTCAAAGACCTCAACAAACTCAAAGTCTTCTTTATCAAAAGCCACAAACATGACTACATCTGTGTTGCATTTGCCTACTGCTACCCCCGATTTATCTAATTCGGGTGGAGCCCTGGGCCAACAAAATACCTCCTCAAACCCCACTTCCCCTACGCCGAAAACCACCACTGCCAAACCGGGTCTTCCAAGTCCGACTTTAAGTGAAACCTCGGACTACCAGCGAAGTACTCCAAGTCCCAATGCTGGAAATGAAGACCAGGCTGACATTGACTGGTCAAGTCATGATCACCAAGAGAAACCCACTCGTCGGAAGTCTACTTCCAGCCTTAGTAGCAGCTCCAGTTCAAGCAAGATCTCAAACAATCTCGTCCTTCAACAACTCCGTGTGGCCTTAAAAAAGCTGCCAGAGGCCAAACTCAAACCAATGGAAGCTCTCAAACGCCGTCACAGTGATTGCGGCCTCATAGAGGCCGCTATTAGCAAAAAGGTAGCCAAAGTGGATACTACACTGACGATGACACCCACCAAGCAAGGCAAAATCACCGAATATTTGCCGGAAATGAAGCATTTCATTGCACTACGTAAAGAAAAACTAGACCGTGTCCTCAACCTGTCCTCGGCAGCCTCCACGACCCCTAACTCGCCATGCAAATCTGATCTCGACTCAGGTCTCAAGTCAAGTTTAGAAAGCAATGAATCTGACATATCAAATTCACCTTCCAAGCAAAAATTAGCAACGCCGGCTCTCCAAGGCAATTCTAATGTGGAAAGTGGAGTGGAAACGGGCAGCAATGACACGGCCTCCGTGGCCTCCAGCGGCTCGCGTAGCTCGGGCATTGGCAGCCGCTACGGGCGTGACGAGGACGTCTTTGAGGTTCCAAGAACAATAAGATTTCCTGCGGCCGCCCCCACCAAGTGCTATTCCGAGGTGGTCATCTGCAAATGGGAACTTTGCGGCATGGAATTCGACTCCACTGGCAAACTACTAGACCATCTCAAAACCATTCATGCTGTAGCCGAGAACCAAAAAGAAGAGACTGATTCTAGCGAGGATAACTCAAACAGCATTCAGTACAAATGCCTTTGGGAGGGATGCAAAGTTTACGGTAAAGGTTCCTCCTCCAAGTTGTGGCTTGAAAAGCATGTGATGAGCCATGGTGGAAACAAGCCATTCCAATGCATTGTGGATGGTTGCAAACACCGATTTGGAACTCAGGTAATTTAAAATTTTCGACATTTTCCCAAACTTTTGAGTAGGCGAGGCCTACATTATTACAAGCGTAAACAAATGGAAGATTTACTGAATAACTTGATTTTAAGAATGTTTATATTTTACATTGCAGAGTCTGTTAGAACGTCATGTCAACAACCATTTCAAGAACAAGGAATTGAACTCGAGTTCTGTTTCATCACAATCCCATTCTGCGGAGTCTGGCAACAGTTCAAATTTGCCAGTTGCCAGTCGTTCCTGTGCAAGCAATCAAAGTAGCAACGCAAGTTCAAGCAAAGCCTTTCGCAAACTGATAGGACGAAAAGTCAAATATCGTAAAGAGAAATTTTCGGCCCGTATATTTGACCTTTTCGATGTGGGAGTAATGGCTCAACTGCGGATGAAATTGTCTGAACATGAGAAAAAGTGCCAAGAATGGAAAGATGGCGGCCACCTAGATAATCCATACATGAACCAAGCCCATCAAGTTGTCATATTACATTCAAAAATCATTGCCAGAAAAACGGACTCCAATGGAAATCAAAGAGTTTTGCAATCTTGGACGCCACCAAACATGTAAGTTTGAATTTTCCCGCCATTTTCAACAGCTGATTTTATGTCAACAAAAGTTGCCCAAAGGCCGAAAATTAATAATTTACTTTCTTTTTACAGTCTGGAGGATGAATGGATCCTAGCAAAAGATGTTGTGCCAACCAAAAGTGTCAAATTGAGTTCCCTTCCCATCTCTGCAAAAGTACAAGTCTCCACCCAATTGTACAACTATCCTTCAACACTGACCACAACAAGGCCCAAAAGAGGTCGCAAAGTTCGACCACATCCGCGGTCTACGGCGCTTTCTTGACACCCAGACTACCTTTGGCTGGTCCCATGGGATGCTAATAATGACTTTACTGCATTTTTGTAAATAATCTGGATTGATGTACATAAAAGAAGATGTGCCAGCCCAATGCTACCGAGCAGCAGCAGCAACAAAACCACAACCGCAAGAAAAACACTGCCACAGTTTTTTATACTACTACACTTCTATGGTCTCCTTTGATAACTGCTATGTGCTTTGAAAAAGTACTAAAAACTACTTCCAACATCACTGCCCCCTTTTGATGGTGAAAATATGCATACTAGGCAACTTTTTAAAAGAGAAAAAGTGTGTTTTTTGTTCCTTTAGACACTTTGAATATTGCAATTTTTGCTCATTAAAAATGAAAATTAAAAAGCTCATTTTTTATTAGTTTTCCAAAACACCCAAACCCCTCCCTACTTATAACTACATGATCTCACTTGCTAACTTAAAACAAAAAACGCACAACAAAACAAAATGTTTAGGAATCATATTCATTTCTGAAATTTTTTCGTTCTTCTTTGTTCTCAAATCCTTTCTGTTATTTCCTAGTCACCTTAGGAGCCCCTAACAAAATGTATCCGAAAATCATATGCCTTTTTGATAAGAAAAAGCAGTAGTAATCTTAGACAACCAGACTATAAAGCGAAGACGACAACGCAAACATGCCAATAATGAGCAAACAATACAACAACGATGTGTTCAAAAGTTTTGTATACTAAAATCATACCTGCTTATGAGACAAATTTTACAAATTAGCGATTTTTTTTGTGAAACGAAATAAATGAATTCAACCTGGAATAATCGTCTTTCAAGCGTATTCTACGTGTATTTACACATACATATTTATGTGAGGCTATGTGGATGATTCATTTATGACCGCAATACAGTTAGTAAAACCACCAAGCAAATGAAGCACAAATTTAGAAATAAGAAGTATAAGCGTAATAATTTCACCATGTCAGACTCGTGATCGTATTCAGTCATATTCGAATTTAAGCTTTGCATGGATTGAGTCATCCGTAATCTCCGTGATACTTCAAACAATCCACGATTTGCATGTTTGCGAGCATAACGATACAAAGCTTTCAAGTCGAAATCATCGTGTTTCAAGTCGATGAGGTACTCAATCACTTCCATTTTGTTTTTGTTAGCACAAGCATAATCATACATAGTATTCATGTAGGCATCTGTGACACTAGGATTGTAGGATACCCTGTTCATTACAAATTCAACCACTTCTTTTGTTCCATAATGGCAAGCATACATCATCACAGTTTTTCCTTTGGAATCCTTGGAATTGATGCCTTCTTCTCCAAGCAAATCAATTAGGTACTGCATTACTTGAACATCTGGATTGAAACATGCCCAATGGTACCAATTTAAGTAGATTTTGGTGCCAAAACGTGTCCATGATGAGCATGCATTATTTGCAATATAAGCAATTGGAGCCTTTAATCTAGATTGGCAAGTGGAAGATAAATAAGAAGACACTTCCCAAACAAAATTCAATTCTTCTAGTTTTGATTTTGATATCAAATACTTGATGGTTTTCAAGTTTGCTTTTGCCAATGCTTGTACAATCAATCTCTTGAAATCAAGTGGGTAATCAAAGATGAAATCAATACTTTTCAAGTCAATTGTATCTGACTTGATCATTGCAAAGATTGGACATTCGTATTCTTCGTGCAAATTATTGTCTTTAAGATGTTGATAGTAAGATGTAATCATTTCTGAGAATAGTGTCACATTTCTTAATGACTCGTTCTTCGATAGTCTTGCATAAATGGCAACGTATTCGGGAAACTCTCGAAAAATGTGTCTTCTTCCTACTTCAAACTGCTTTCTTGTCAAGTGTGGGCTCTTGAACAAAATCAATGGTTCACTCAATTTCCATATCTTTAAAATCCACCAACGTTTGGAATTGTCAATCATAAAGGGCCACGATGAACTCAGGAGTCGACAATTTGCCATGCTTTTAAGATCAAGATAAAATATAATGGTTTCACTCACTTCTGGGAATCTGCAAGGATTCATTAGGTCTTCAAGTCCAAAATTCGTGTCTGATGTAGCCATTTTTAATGATTATGACAACTTTTTTTATGGAAAATTAAAGAACCAAAACCAAGCAATTCATTACAGGTGATTCTGTTCAAACGATGCCAAAGTTAGAATTTCACCTATTACGCAACTAGAAATATTTTTATGCACGCAACCTATCGGGAATATTTATGTTATAGCTCAATCCGGCTGAAGTTGTGCCTTTATTTCACTTAAAAAAAATCTTAGTTAGGTGGCGCAAGTAACAGTGCCTGCAGGAAGAGCCAAAGAACCACCTTGGGCATGTCTCAGGCTAGTTGTAATGCCAGAATATCTAGTATAGCCATTAGCCAAGCTAAAACTCCATATTTGATTCGAACTTCTGCCGGAAGTCACAACTGTTGAATTGTCCAGGTGTCGAAAGAAAGGTCTGGTATGTCTAGCTGTTGTCTCTTCTTCCCAAGCAGGATTTCCACTGGCCAAGTTCCATTTATATAGCTTATTTTCCGGATTCGAATCGGCAGATGCGTAGATGACGTATTGGTCGTCCCAAAGGTTTGCACATCCACAATCTTCACTCCTTGTTACTGTACCAGGCAATCTAAATCAGACAAAAATCACAAAAATAAGGAATCAAAGATGTACATTGTAAGATTATGTACATTGTACATTGTACAATGTACATAGCTCGCTTCTCTTGCTTACTCAGGACCTAATGACCAGCTATCAGTTTGGAAATTATAAATGTCCACTTCCGGAATAACATTCGAATCATCGTCTTTTCCACCCATGATTGCAACCTCTTCTTCGTTGATTTGCACCATACAATGTCTCCAACGGTTTCTTGGCATCGTTACTCCCTCCAATTCATTCCAGTTGAGAGACTCATTCAATGCGTACATTTTGTTGGAATATTCTCTCACGATGTTTGTACCTCCAGAGACCAATAATAAACGCTTGTTATGTAGAGCTACCGATGCTGCGCCTTTTAGCCTTTCAGGCATGCTTTCGATGGCGGTCCATCCGGATCCTTCCAGGTATCCGCAAGTTGGATTGATGAAGTCTCTTGTTCTGCCACCACCGGTGCTAAGAAAGCCAAAGAGACCATTGCAACAAATTCCTTTGTCAAAAATAGTCTCGCAAATCATGTTGGCTACAACACCTGCTTGGTCATCTTCGTTGGCAGTGAAGTCGAAAAAACTTTGCTCCGCTAAACAAAGCGTTTCGTCATCAGTATCAAAAACCTCTGTCACTGGGGGCCATTGGTCAGGACTATTGGTGGGAGTAATATGTCCAACCTGAATAAATTGCAGACCTATAATGAAAGTTGATTAGGTATGGTATTTTCTTTTTCAAAATGATTGAAAGTTACTGAAAGTTGATGGAAAAACCGAAATGGTCGCAATCAGGAAGAGAATACAGCTTTTCATGTTGGCTGTATTTCTATCACTATTTTCAATCAATCCATCCACTGATTTAAATCGGATATCTGACGTCAACGGACGGATTTAGATTTTTAAAATGTGTTTCAATAAAAAGTCGATTTATGTTTTTTAATGCGGATTAAGGATCCATCACCCAATACTAATCTCCTTTTTAATACTTACGTAATTTCTAGTTGGCTGTGTGCTTTCGATTGCTATTTCTACAAAAAGTATCCCTTGAACGAGTAGGAGGGAGTAACGATGCCAAGAAACCATCGGAGACATCAGCGATGAAGAGGTTGAAATCATAAATGGAAAAGACGATGATTTTTAAGGTCATTCCGGAAACGGACAATTATAGCTTCCAAAAGTATTAATATGAATTATTTTGTTAGAAATTGTTTTTATTCATTCACAAACATTGTCAATTGTTGCAAGTTGCGGTCTGTCTTGGGACCAACATTGCTCGGGGTGAACCGTGGGCCAGAGTCAGTCTCGGATTTCCTGCAAGCCTTGTAAATCCGGATGAATGATCGAAACTGTAAATGTTCCTATTACTCCCAGTAGCGACGATAGTAGAATTATCATCCAAGATATGAAAATCCACGGATTTGATGGGACACTCAGCAACTTCGCTAGTAGAATTATTCGCAATGTCCCAAACGTAGGCTTTTGCGGGGTTGGAACCCCCTTGTGCACACCCAAAAACAACAAGATTTTCGTCATCAGGCACAGGGTAGCAACCCAGATTTCCACCACGTTCCACATCTGCAGGCAGATCCGGACCGTAGCTCCAAGCCCCATTAGTCAAAACGTAGATTTGACTTCTAGTTTCAGCATTGATATTGGTTGCAGAAGTAACTCCGCCGATAAAGGCGATGGTGTCATCATTGATCTGAACGGTGCAGTGTCCAACCATTGGTTCAGGCAATGCGGTACCTGATGTACTCCAAACCAAAGAATCGTCCAAAAGGTACATTGTTGTTTGTGCTACCCTTTCCTGATCTACAAAAAAATCATCAAAAAAGATGCGAGCGAAGCGAGCTAAAGTGTACTCACTATCGCCTCCGGACACCATCCAATAATTGACACCGTCAATGATTACAGGTGCGGCCGATGCATAATACAAAGCTTCTGGCATTTCATCAAAACTAACCCAATTTGCACCCTCAAGGTACCCACAATCATCTTGGACCAGCCACCTAGGACCCATGTTACCCATTCGGCCGCCGCAACAGATGGCTTTGCCATGTACATAATCGCAAATCATGCCATCATAAACGCCATCCTGCATAGTTTCATCGCGCGCAGTGAACTCAAAATAACTCGCAATTCCGCAACTGGTTTTAGAAATGTAGTCAAACGAGTCCGGATTTCTGGGTAAGTAGAAATCTTCAACACTGGTCGAAGCGCCTCCTAAAACGATGACGTCTTGCAACCCAGTTGGTACCCAATTGCAGGTGGAACCATCAGGGCAATCATCAACTAAATCAGCATGAATGATTGGACGTGAATTGAGGTCTTGAAGTGGTCGATTATTAGCGTCTATAGTTTGATCCGGTGTACCGGATGTATCGGTTAACATGTTATAAAACCGGCTGATTTGGCATGCAGATAGCTCCACAAATTCCTCGAAAATGAACCATTTGACCATTTCAAGACAAGCTTGACCATTGTTGACATGCTCTGGAGTTGTCCAAGATCCACTATACGAATAAAACTTGAGTGTATCCGTGGGAAATAACGTGTTGAGCGGAGCCTTTGAAGATGTCTCGGAGCTTTCATCAGTTGCATAAACTCTTCTCAAAGAGTTTAGAAACACTTCATATGCATCATTGTTGATGGAAGGAGAGGCCTCATCCACCATGATGGATACTATAGCAATAGCATCATTTTGATCCGAAGCGTCATCGATGACATCCTGTAGACTCACTCCATATTTCAGATTGAAATGAATGAATTGGATTTCCATTTCCGCTTCAGTGCTTTCAATTTGATGTTCGCCTTTCCAATGGAAATGAACAGAATGCAGTTCCCAAAGATCAGATTGAATGGATCCTTCAAATTCCGTTTGTTGGACAAGAAGGGGTGCATTGCTGGTCCCACCTTGAGGATCAATGGTCAGTACTGCTCGTCGACCATCATTGGTTAGGTAAACCACTTCAGGTTCCAAATCATAATTGATGAACTTCAGTGGAATACTTGCGCTATAAGGAAGGAAAGGTATATATTTAACGCCACCTAGTGTAGAAAACTATAGTATGAAGAAATGAATTAAAGTTGAACTGTACCTATCTGATGTGGTGTCGGACGCTTGGATATCGATTGGCGATTGAAGTGTGCCTGCATTGCAGTTCGACTCAGGCCAGAATTCCGCAGTATCCGGACCATTGGTTCCGCTGATATAACCCCAAGATGTCGTTGCTTTGGCTGTACTCAAAAAGCTTAGCGTAGTACCGATGACGACAAAAATTGAAGGCCACGTTTTCATGGTTAGAATTCCAGATTTGAAATGCAAGTGTTAGCAAAGATTAAAATATTGTTTTTATAATCTAATGGAGATTTGCTTTAATCCTCGCAAGTGTTACTAATGAGCTAAAAATGAAATACAAAATAATTTGAGTTACATCAATGCAAGATTTTTTTTTTATATTTTGACGAGTAATTTGAAGTACAAGAACACAGTATACGAAAAAGATTTCAAAGTACACAAAATTGTGAGAACATTCTAGTTAGTGTCTTCTTTCTTTTTCTTTTCTTTCAAGTTTCACAAAATGTCTAAACATGAGTATACGTAATGCAAAAAAGGGTAAATCAGTTTTTCAAGCAAATTGGGCTCTTAGCAACGATTGGCAGCAGCAAGGGTAAATTACTACATATGAGAGGTGTACAAAAAAAAAACTTTGGTGAATAGACAGATTATTACTGAAAGTTGCTTTGCTGCTACTTCAAGATCAGGATGAATTCAGTCAGGTCAAAAATCGCGCTTGTTCTAAAGGGGATGGGCACAGCAGGAGGACTACTTGTTGTATAGCAAATGAATTTTAGTTATTGCTTTACATAGAAAAAAATAACACGTTGTTAATCGACAGTGTGTCTTTTTTAAATCTGGAAAAATGCGACGCGTTTCGTTTTCTTCTTCTTCTTCTAGTGGTAGTAGTAGTATTGAAAATTAATGAAAAATCATGATTTAGTTTCCATTCTCTTTGACATAGCCTCCGTTCTGTTGGTGATGGTTATTGCCGCCCCTGTAACCTCCACCTCCTCGATGACCTCGTTGACCTCCCCTAGGTCCTCGTTCACCGTCAAATTCTCGTTTTCCACCGCGATTGCTAGAACGAAATTCACGGTCTCTGAAGTTTCCATCCCTGTCTCGGCCTCGGCCTCCACCACGACCTCCACGGTATCCATTTTCACCATTTCCACGGTACCCATTTTCACCATTTCCGCGGTAACCATTTTCACCTCCGCCACGTTTAAATCCTCCCCGGCCTCTGAATTGGCCTCCACCACGGCCTCCTCGGCCTCTTCCACCTCGACTTCCTCGGTCTCGGTTTTCGCTGTTTTCTTCTTCCTTGGCAATCTCTTCATTCCAGTCATCAATTGGTGGCATTTCGTCTTTGACTTCCTTTTGGGATGGAGAGAAGCCTGGAGGTTTCTTTTCAGCCTCATTCGAGGCTACTTGTTCGAGACATTGTTGGTTGACTTCTTCAGGGCTCTTGGGCATGACTTGTTGGGGTTGTTGCTCAAGCTGAACTTGAGCGGCTGCGGAGACGGGGAAGCCTGGTGCACCTTTTTGTTGTTGTTGAGGCTGTTGGGGAGGCACAAAGTGGCCTCCGAATTGCTGTTGTTGGTGTTGGAGCTGCGCCAGGGTGGTAGGAATATACATGTTGAAATGCGGTGCCGAGGATGTCACTGGGGGAGCTGTATGGTGGACCATGACCACTGCCGGGTCCATGTGAGGACTCTCCATGTCTAAAAAGACTGGATTTTAGAACAAAATTCGATATTTTTTATGAAGACTTTTATCTTACCGATTTGCGATTCTTGCAAAAAGTTGATGGACGGTTGTTGAGTAGTGGGCGGGACAAAGGTCATGGTAGGTGGGGGTGGAAACATGGGAGGTGCAGCAGCGCTAGGCATGGGTACAACAGGTTGTTGCCGTTGGTGTTGTTGAGGTTCTGGACTCTTTTCTTGTACCGGGGTTGCTTCAGCAGAGACTGAAGTCGAGTGATCACTTTTGTTTCCGTTGCTTCCGTTGGTCATCTTATTGTTGGCCTTGCTGACTTTTTCAACCTTTGTCGAAGTCGTCGTCGTCGTTTCGGTTTCACTTTTGTTCAACGCCTGGAAAAGATTTTCGTGAAATTAGAGTTTGGGAATTTTTTGTTCAAATAAAAAAAAATCGTCAAATTGCATGAAACAGGAATATCTGCACTGCTTCGCTAGATTGTAAACAAACTTTAACGAATTTTTTCGCCTCATTTTGGATAATTTTCTTACCTCCTCAAAGTTAAATCCGGACTTTTTCATGCTGTTAAATGTGTCGTTTAAATCTTTGTAGCTGGTCTTGCCAACGGCCTTTTTGGGTTTAGCCTCGGCCAGACTGATGAGATGTTCGGCCAAAGACACGGTCTCCTTGTCATTCTCGTCGAGGCTCTTCACCTTGGACACAAGTTGAACAAATTCCTCCAAGTCTCCGAATTGTTCTTTACTCATCTTCAACTTGTTTTCTCCCGACTTGAATTGCTCAAGTACTTTAGGCTTGGACAAAGCCATGATGATCTTTTGGAAGGTGAGGATGCTGGCCAGTCGTCCAGATTCGACTTTGGCACGCTCAACGGCCTCCTTCTTCAATTTCTTCTTGCTCGAGCGCTCCTCGTCAACAATCATCGTCTTGAATTGTTGTTGGAGTTCCCGAGCAAATTCCAAGTTTTGCATGACTTCATCATACTTGGCGATGGCTGCTTTTTGGTCATCGTTCAATTCCTTACCCTTGCGGTTATCCTCGCGATAGCCATCAAGTTTACCCTAAAAATAGAAGACCGGTTGAACTTGAAAATTGAGGACGTCATGCTCTATATACTATGAGATGTTGTACGTTTTAAAACTTGGGTCTTCTTCAGATCTTGATTATCTTGAAATTAAATTCTTGCTGATTTCTTCAGTCTTCTGAACAGTTCTTGAGCTACATTGTATTGTTTGCAATACAAAACGTGCGGCATTTCCCTTTGTTTGATTCTTTATCCTATTGCAAGACATTGAAATCAAAAAGACGAAAATTGAACTATCAATAGTATCATATTCACTTTTCAAACTCAAATTACACCCATAAGTGATGCTTTTAGTACTGATTTGAATAGAAATATCGCTTCCAAAGGTCCAAAACCCCAAATTTCACGATTCATCCTAACGTTTTTCTTTGTTATGATTACATAATAAGCCACTCACCTTACGCTTTTCCAAGTTGCGAACCTTTTTTTCAACAGTTTGCAACGCTATTTGCATTGCGGTTTCATTGCCGGTCACAACAGGGTCAGTTGAGGCCATGTTGGAGGCTGGAATCACTGAAGAAGTGGAGGTCGAAACGAGGGACGCTGACGGCATAGTGGCCATAGAGAGGATGATGAAAAATTGAGCCGGAGGAGCTTTAACTCGTCAATTCACAAAAGACACCAAAAAAGTAAACAAAGATTAGCCGGATTTTGGCGAAATTTTAAAAACATGGTGAGGAAAAAGCCAAAAGTAACGCTGAATATCGGCACGCGAATGAGGCGGGAGTCAGCTGCTAAATCAACGTTATTTCCTGTTTAAAACTATTTTTCAGCCGTATTTTCTAATAAAACTACCACTTTGGTCGAAGCAGAGTTATTTTCACGTCGAAAATTGTACCACAACAAAAACACGAGGGATTCTCAAGACTTTTGAAAATCTTTATTCTTTACTTTATCTTCTTTGTTTTAGGACTTTCTCTCCTGACTACTTTCAGCTCGTTAAGCTTCTTCTTTCATTCTCTTGGATATTATAAATGCAAAAATCATGAGATGATCATGACACACATAAACAACCTAATTTTAATGATGTGGCGATTTTGGCTACTGTGGCTATTTGGCGTAAATAGCCACAATGTAACGCTGAACAACATTTATTTACTACGATGGCGTCTCAACTTTCTTCAGTTCAAAGTGGAAAAATTACAAAATCTACGCCCAAAACGCCATACAAGCGCCCGGCCAGAAAGTATAATCCGGCATGGGAATCGTTGCCTGAACTTGCCAATTGGTTGAACAGGTCGCCATACAATGATGATCGTGCCTGGTGTGTCTTATGCGAAAGAGAGTTGAGGACACATATGACAGACTTGAAAAAGCATCGGGAATCTGTCAAGCATCAACGTAAAGAATACGAATACGAAAACGACATCGTTGCTGACAATGACGAGGTCTTGGACGAGGTTTGTAATTCAAATTTTGCCGCGCTCCAACTTTTTTTTCAATACTGAGAAGTAAACAATAATAAAAACAAGTTTTACTGAGTTTATAATTCTAAACTGTCAAAAATTTGTGACAAAATGTTGAAGGAAAATTCAGATGAAAAATTAAGAGAAGCAGCTTGCTATGGTGATTGGGAAACTATAGAAAGAATGATTACCAATGACAAAGACATTGAAATCAATTCTCAAAACAAAGTCAATGGCTGGACTGCTTTGCATTGGGCAGCTAAGCGTAAGCACATTAAAGTTGTCAAGGTACGCAACATTGTCCCGCATGACAGTCGGAATTTCTCAAATACATGCTCAAATCCTTTCATTCTTTTCAGATGTTAATGGAACACGGTGCTGATCCGGAAGTCTTGAGCAATGATGGACAAAGTCCATATGACGTGACAGATGATGGTGACGTCAAAGCATGTCTACAACTTGGAACATCAATTGTCAAAGAAGAAGTAATCAGTGTCAGTCCTCCACCAAGTTCTAATTTTGTTCATGTACAATTTCCGATTCCAAAACCAGTGACGAAAGAAGTTCGAACATCAATACCCGTGGCTCCGAAATTAACTAAAAAGGAGAAGATAAAGATCTTGAAAATCAGACAAGGACAAAGTGAAGATCCGGATTTCATTGAAATCGATTTGCCGGAATCTAAATGGAACTTTGATGATCTGAAGCTATTTATGTTGAGTGAATTAGACTTGGAAGCAAAAGCAGATGTTGTTGATCGCATCCGCAAATTGCCAAATACAAAACTACGTCGAGATATCGATGTGCAACGGTTAGAAAATTATACAGAGCTGGAACTGATATTTCAATAAACAATGATTCAATTATAACGAAAACATTGCAGGATAAACTGACCGCATAATTTTTATCTTTCAGAAATTCACTGAATTACCTGAAAAATGGCGTTTTGGAGGCCCAAAATAACCGAAGAAATGGTCAAAAAGGCCAGAGATGGATACATCAAAGCCTCAAGCATTCCAACGTTGACGTCAGCAAGAATCGAAGAAGGTTATGTCAAGACTGCCTGGTCCCAAAAGTCCTTGGACATTGGCAAAAAACGAACCTTTTCAAAATTATGGAACTTGGACAATTTGTCAAGTCCTTCCAATTTGATTCGAAGTGAAAACAGTGAGAGTATATCAAGTCACCAGAATGGAAAAAGCGTTTGTATATCAAAGCAGAAAAATGACAAAGGCGATGATGTGACAATCCTTGAAGTCTGGTCAAATGAAAACATCAGCAAAATGGTCAATTTGACTGAACTTGACTTGCATGGGATGGTCTACTTTGATAACGAACTTGGCGGACTTGTCTTGAACCCATCCGGAACAAAAGCGGCTTACGTTGCTGAGGCCAAAAAGGCCAAAAATGAACCATTTTTCCCTGTCAAAACTGCCGAAGCCAAAGCAGGAACAACTCATGGTCAAGAGTTTGCATTTAAAGAAGAATGGGGAGAACAATTGCTTGGACGATGCCAATCCGTGATAGTTGTCACGGATCTGAATTCTGGTCAAGTTGAAGTGTTACAAGAGTTGGTACCTGACAAGTACTGTCCAGGCCAATTGGAATGGATCAATGACGATTTGCTTTGTGGTGTACTTGTGGAAGATGTGCCATACAAGCTTGGATTGATCTATTGTTCAAATCGACCATCCGGACTCTTCAAAGTCAATGTACCTGAAAAACAGTTTGAGATTTTAAAAGATGCTCAAGGCATATCGTGCAAAAGACCCAAATCCAATGGAAAATATCTGGTTTGGTTGGAGACGGATTTGTTGACTGAAATGTATCCTGGACCACATGACCAATGCTTCAGAATGATGAGCAAGAATTTCGCCAATGATCAGGTCCAAACTGTCATTGACTTGAAGCATAACTTTGATCCTGAAAAGGACAACTTTGCCGGATTGTATTTGCTTGGACAAGCCATTCCTAATCAGGTATTCATCAATGACAACTCCTTGATTTGGAACACCATTGTCGATGGATTGAACAACGTGATGTTGATCGATCTGGATATCAATTCTTTCTTTGTCTTGGATTTTCCCAATACTACTGTCCTTGATGTTCAAGGGTCCAATGTTGTAGCTATGAAAAGTGACCCGAAGACTCCAGGATCTGTTTTGTTCGGTCAAGTTCAAGATGACAATTTGGTCTTGAAAGAGATCAGTTCTCCAATGAACGTTGACTTGAACCAAGAAATCGTTTTTCGCAAGTTAGTCCATGATCCAAAAGATGGGTCAGGTCTCAAATTCAGCTCCATTTATATCGGACCCTGGAACAAATCCCTAAGTACTTGTCCCTTGATTTTGTGGCCACATGGCGGACCCCATTCAGTGATCCCCATGTCTTTTTCCAACGATGCTTACTACTTTTTGCAACAAGGTTTTGCTTTGCTACTTGTCAATTATCGAGGCTCTATTTCCCAAGGCAAGAGTGGCGTTGAATCACTCCTTGGCAAAGTTGGTGATCAAGATGTCAAAGACTGTGTCCAAGCTATGGAAGAATGTTTGCAAGCCTATCCTAATCTTGATAAAGACCAAGTTGTGCTTTTCGGTGGAAGTCATGGTGGATTTTTAGTCACGCATTTATCCGGACAATATCCAGATTTATTCAAGGTAATTTTTCTGTGAAACAAAAAAAAATCGTCAAAATGAAAGGAGTTCAGTAGTACAATTTAGCTTAGTTTGAATGTAAACAAAGTTTCACGATTTTTTGTCATGAAGACTTGTAAGCTTGATTTTGACCTTTTTGGATATTGTATTTTTCAGGCTTGCGTCGCCAGAAATCCTGTGATTAATATAGCAACCATGGCAACTGTCACAGACATCAAAGATTGGACTTTCAACGAGGCCGGATTGAAATTTGAGTACCGATCCCCAACACCTGATCAAATGGCAGAAATGTATCAAAAATCACCAATCAGCCACGCTAGTAAAATCCAATGTCCAGTCTACTTGATGATCGGAAAAGAAGATTTACGCGTTCCACCAAGCCAAGGTCTGGAGTTTTATCACCAACTCAAAGGCTTGGGCAAAGACGTGGATATGAACATGTACGAGGACAATCATCCTTTGGGCAAAGTTGGCAATCACGCCAATTGTTTCATCAACACAGTGCTATTTTATAAAACGATTCTGCAGAAGTTTTGAATTGGAAAATAAAAATATTTAAGTCAATACAACTTCACTACTTTTTTTACTCCTTATCAACATTATACGTTGCCGTATTGACAATCATAATCAAAGTTCATACACATTGGTCTCATTTTTGGTACATAAACAGAGTTTTGGCAATTTTGAACAAAATATGGTTTTTTGAAAATCGAAAAGTTGGATTTGAAGTTGAATTTTCTGGAAAATGAAGAAGATAAGAAGATGACATTCATGTCCTTTATGAGAAAACGGCGACACAACCTAAAAGTCGAAGGTTTTTCCTTGTGTGCAGTGTGCTACCGCTGCAGCGGGCACTCCTTCTCAGCAGTGCCATTCCATGACCCGCTCTCAGCTTGTCTCTTTTTGCTGACTAGCTTGCTCCCAAGGATCCGGTTGGATCCGGTAAGGCGAAACGGGCGCTCGCTGAGACATTCTCACTCAGCAGTCAGCACCCACTCGACTCATCATTTCATTCAGGCTGCTGGCGTCGGTTTAGTGAGATGTATAATCAAAGACAATAAAGGTAAGTTTCGTCAAATATTTTAATACATTCTTTGAAATTAAAAGGCTTTCTTATCAGGTGAAGTGCGAACCCTCCTGCTGATGCCGGCCGAGGACGTACAAGAACCTCATAGTCTGGTGATCTCACACGAGAGTCTCTAGAGCCTTGAGAGAGGATCCCTTCGAGTTTTTCGTTGGTCTGGGCTCTCGTCGGGGATTGAAGTTGGAGTCATGCTTTGGCCTTTGTTGGCTACCAGACCTTGTCAATGATGGCGCCTGTCTGCGCTTAGATATGTGGGGTTCTTTCGTCTCGGAATCGAAGCCGCCAAACATGAGGTTCTTGAAGAAGCTGAGGCTTTGGCCTTCTTCTCCGGAATTTCAACAAAGACCGACAAGTCCAATCTGAAATCCAGGATTATGACGACTTCAATGAAGCCACTGAGGCCGAAAAAGAAGACGAAGAAGACGAAACCCTTGAAGACTTCGCTCCAGATGCCGAAGATTTTGACCTCATTTGTGAGTTGTGACCTTCACGAGGCTCCAGAACGAGTGCAACCGGATTTCATAATTATTGGCGCCAAAATAGGTGGAACTCGGGCATTGATTATTGAATGGTACAATCGATCCGGATCAGCTTATTTCAAGAATTCAAAAGTCATTATACAGATAAGTTTTTGATTTTACTTTTAAAAAAGCGAAAATTTCTGAGAATCTGTGCGACAAATTCTGTTTATGACTCTGGGGATTGGTGCAAGCATGATCATGATCGGGTATACGGCTCTCGAGAGCGGAGAGTTAACCTGTTTCCCAATGATTGATGATTGTGTCTGCACTTGAATCCAGTTTCGTAAATTAAGATTCCTGGCATCATAGATTATTGGGAAATTTTGCTTTGAAATTGTAAACAAAGTTCTGGACTTTGATGCTAGGTCAGGGTGCAAATTTGATCGTTGACCGACGGGTACATGGCTCTCGAGAGCGGAGAGGTTAACCTGTTTCCCAATGATCGATGATTGTGTCTGTACTTAAAAATCAAGATTCTTTGGATTGTCCGAACTTTGTTACAGTTTTCACGAAAAGTAAATATGTCTTTATATTTTATCTAAAGCACTTTTTTTTTTCTTTTTCATGTTCCATTCATTCAAGCATTGTTCAAATGGATCGTATTAATCCGGACTTGGAGAACATTTCAACGAAAGGCAGGGTG
>LT727927.1:24481-39044 GCA_900157175.1 Oithona nana | reverse complement strand
TCTTGTGGAAACTTCTTTACGAAATGTTGCTGGCAGCTAATCTCAAAATTGGCAAGGGTGCACGGGCAGGAGTTGCAAAATTTCACGTTTTCTTGTACCCAAGACAATACTTCATCTGTGATATTATTCATTTTATGAATTATCACCTTCCTTTCACCATACATTCCCAACCTGCTTGAATGGTTGATTCCAGTAACCACTGACTTTCCTTCATCATTACTTTGGATTGTTACAAGTTGTGCTGAATACGAATTGTCATTGAAAACCTTCCCAAATATCAGATAGAAACTTACATTTTTCATCAGAACGGTCCATTACAGCACAAAAAACATCCAGATCTATCAGAAAGTCCATTTCAGATATGGGTATAGGTTTGGGTCCCCCTAAGTTGTTGTTGACTTTCTTATTCCTCCGGTAATCCGTCACAAAATGAGTTTCTGGACGCACTTCCATATCACAAAATCGCTTGGTTAAGATGGTTGCCTTGTCTGAATGCATTTTGTTTGGGTCATTAGATTGGAATTTTCTAAGTAAAACATCTGATATTGTGTCTGTCTCTTTTTTCGCGAAATGCCAATTCAAACATGCCAATTTAACTTCTTGATTGACTGGATTCCTCAGTTTCAAGATTGCAAAGTCTTGTTCTGGATGCTTCTGTATTTCAGATATGTTATGGGAACTTTTCTTTCCATGCCAATGACCATCAAGTTCAATCAAACCGACAATAGACACATCTTCATCATTATTAATCCAATGCTTTGTTGTTAAGACAAACCAATGTGAGACCAAAATCCCAATTGAAGTTCTGAGTAAAGAACCATCTTTGTTTGACACTTGGTGGAGAAATACTATCCATGGATATGAAGTTGAATTTGTAATGGTGTGACAATCACAAATATGTGTGTCTTTGATTGCTAGAGACTCTTGAAGACTTATTGAAAGAAGGAAAATAAAAAGAAATTCCTTCATGCTTCAAACTGTCATCAGTAATCTGAGAAATTGATTTAGTGTTATGTTAAGCAATGAAGTTTTACATTTCATGCCTTATTTTATTATTTTGCCAATTTCAATCCAATGATACTGCTACTAACCTCTGTGAATGTGGTGAAAATGAAGGAGGTAAACATTCTTGGCACACCTTGATTTATGTACAAGATGGTTCAGGAGATTTCAAACCTTTCTGTAATGGTATATTGACATCCCCATGGACAGTTATTACTGCTTACACCTGTATCGACAATGGTTTGTTTTGTGCCATTTGAAATGGTAGGTAATCATTTTCTACAGACTCTTTTGCAGCTAAAAAGAATGGTTCAGATGGTACCATTCAAGTTGGAATTGGCGATATGTCTCAACATACCATTGGAGCAAAGATGATTGAGTTCAGAGACAATGTAGCAATTCTACAATTGGAAAGAAGAATTGACTTTGCCAAGCCTGTATGTCTAGGAAAGCCAAATCAGGGGACCTTTATCCATACCACTATTTCAAATGACAGCAAAAGGTACTTAGTGTCCAAAAATACAACAAAAATATATTGAAAGACATATGAATGACTACTCTATATCTAGTCTTCTGGTCAAAGATGCAGCAAGTGTTGATGATGATCATTGTTCATCAAGAAAAATCACAGACAAATGCCTCAAGATCCAGGATGGCTTGCCTTGTTCATCATTGCTTGGAGGTAAGGTAGACATATTCTTTCATGTAAGCATTTCTTCACTGACATTCTGCAGGACCTCTGTTGCAATTTGACAGACAAACAAAGAAGTATTCTGTGGTTGGTATTGTCACATCTGTCTTCAAAAAGAAATGCCATCTCAATCATAAACATTTAACCTACCATCCACTTACCTCAACTATTGATTGGATACTTGATCACATAGGTAACCTACATCATAATTTCTTAATTGCATTCATGAAAAGCAATCTTGACTTCTTGATCAAATCTAAAGGAAATTGCCATTGTCCATACTGCAAGGTTGATAGAAGGAGACTTGATTGTAACTCTAAAACTATCAGTGGTGAGTTCCCAAAGGATATGTTTGTCAAATGCCCAAATATTCAACAAGAAGTAGAAGGTATCAAAACATTGCAGATGGATCATCAAAACATTACTAGACTTGCCTTAGATGACTTCAAACACTTTCCTAATGCAGTATTTGTGGATTTTTCTAACAATCAAATTGATGAAGTTGACTTTACTGTTGGCAACCAAGTGATGCCTAGACTTAGGCAACTCAAACTTGAAAGTAACAGAATTAGTAAGCTTCCAGAAGGTTCACTTGATAGGTTTCCAAGACTAGAAGAAATTGACCTGAGCCTAAATCCAATCAAGCATTACACCACATTGTCTTGGCCTTTTTGCTATGCCCATGCTCACTCAATGAAAGGCAATCCTGTCATTGGTAAGGTGACTTTTCATAAGTTTTATGGCTATGATTACCAACACCTAAAGGACTTAGAAGAAAGCTTTTGTGAAGAGCTCAAAAAGAAAGGGAAAAGGCATATCAAAGAATGTGTCAAAGAAAATGAGACAACTATGGATTGTACTAATTTAGATCTTGGAACAGAAGATATCAATTCACTCTCTTGCTTTGTTGACAGGACAAATGAAGATTCAATTCTGATTTTAAAATTTCCTGCAGATGAGACACTACATTCAGAAGATGATTTAGCAAAATGTAGCAAGATTGATATATCTAAAACCCTTTTGAGTGATGCTGCCAAGTTCAATCGCATCAAAGAGGTTGTCACAATCCATGCTATTACCTTTGATCTTTCTTCAATGTTTCATCATGTCAACCTAAAGTTCATAAAAGAAGTAATCATAAGAGCTGACACAGTCATCTTGAGCAAGCCAATTAAAGTATCTTTCAAGCTGAAGATTAGAGCAAGAAAAGTGATCTTGAAGCATCCAATTACATTTTCTGTAAATGCCAAAGATTTCAAGGAACTAACAAATCATCTGTTCATAGAAAGACATATCAAGTACAGTGATAGAACCTTTTCAAGACAAAGGAAATATGCCTTGATTGATATAGTTGATTCTGTTCCAAAGAACTACAAAAATGGAGGACATTGTGAACCTGAGACATATGCACCAGAAGATCTCAAAGATGATGATGACTGGTATGATGTTATGGCTATCAATTTGATGTACATTTGTGCTCATGCTTTGATGAAAGGAAATCTACATGGTCAATCTCAAGAAATGGCTACTTGGCATTTTGAATTCAATGAATTGAGAATGAACCAGGGAAAAGTTTCTCCTTTTGCCACTTCAGAGAAGTTTCAAAGCCTTCTTCACTTTACGAAGCATCCAACTTTGCACAGAGTCCCTGCCAGGTCTCTAGAAAGCATCACAAAATTGTCTCTTATTCTGAAAGATAGCTTCAGAGGATTGGATGTGGAGGAGAAGTTTTTGAAGGCCAACTTTTCTAGGATTCAAAACACCATGGACATTTTGTTTTCCCAACTGTCCATTGCTGAAGATGGCTTTGAAAGCTATTATAAAGGGGAATTAAGAAATCTTGATCAGCTATTTAACACAACAGACACTGCTTTAAACCAGTCAGAAGAAAAAAAGAATCAGATTATTGAAAACGCAAGAGATGAGGCAAAGAAGAGTAGGAAAGTTTTATCAGATAAACTTCAACAGAGTACCAATATCATTCAGAAGAAGATTAATAAAATGGGACAAAATAATATGGTGGCTTTCATAGCAATTACCAATTTGTCAACTACTAATCATGAAAATAACTTCAAAGTTCACCAAGACATGATTGATGTTAATGCAATGGACCTTAAAATGTGTAAAGACTTGATCTTGAAAACAAGGAAGAAACTGGTTAAAAGTCGAAAAAACTTGGAGGAAACCATAGAAGAAGTGAAAACAGCAGTTGCAATAGAAATGGCAGTTAATGCTGCTAAAGCTATTTTTCAAGCTTTTCAATTTGTTACAACAGGTACTGGAGACCCAATGAGTGCAACAGAAAAACTAGAAAAGGTTGCAAAAATGATTGACCTTATTATCAAGTTAGCAAAGATTCTGAAAACCATGATTGAGGGCATACTTGACTCAGATGCGTTTAAACGCAATGTGAATTTTAAAACGGACAATGAACCATTGCCTACTGATTTCTTGAAAGCTGTTCAAGATGCCAACAAAATGAGAGAAAATTTAGATCTCTTTCAGAAAATTGACAGTGAAGGTACAGCATTTTACAATGACATCTCAGCATCATCAGATTTTGCTCCTTCAAATGAACTCAAAATTGCTATTGATGCTGTTGTAAACCAAGGAAAAAAGTTGGTTGGAGAAGTAAGTTAGTTTTGCTAATAATCATTTGACATTTTTCTCATTTCCATGCCATTTCTAGACAATACGTTACTCAGAAATCCTGATCAAGCTGACAAATGCCAAGAATAAGCTGGAGGTTGCTGAGAAAGGCAAAAAACTTGGAGATGAAACAATGCACAAGTTCAATGGAACTCTCAACGACTTGAAGGATGAATCCAAAAAGGATCCAACCAATCTTACTTCAGTCCATGAATATGAGGAAGTGTTATCTAAAATCAACCCCACTGACTTCTTTAACCTTACATATTCAGCCAAAATGGAGTTCAAGAAGGAGATTCTTCAAAGTTTAGACAAATACAGAAATGAATATAAGATTCAAGAACAAAGCAAAAGACAAAAGCTCTTTGAAATCACTGAAGTGGTTGCTGCCAGTGTCCATCAAACCAAGATTGAGAGTACCACACAACGATTGATGCTTCATGACCTTTTCAATGACTATTGTGATGCCAAATTCTATACTACTTTCAAAGCATGCAATGAAAGTATGACACCTGATATCTCAACTGACTATGGAACCTTTGCCAAACGAATTACACTCATGAATATTGATGAACACCTGTCTTCAGGAGTAGATACAGCAGCTCTGGATCAGTATGTCACAATCAATGACACCCAAAGTTCAAAAGATATCAGTAAGATTGATGTCTTCAAGCAAACTAAATCAGTTGACTTATGCTTAGCTGACTTCATGGACTCATGGGCTTTGAAGAGATACTTTAGGTTAAGGGTATCCTCTATCTATGTCCGACCCTTAGATGAATTTGGTCACGTCATCTACAACAACAGAAGAGTGAGAATTCAAGTCATCTACCCTGCAAAATTCACTGATACCAACAAGAATGGCCAGAAATATGAATTTGTGATCCAACCCAATAGTTGCTATTCTGAATATGACAAACCTTTACCATGTAAGTCTCTTCCTCGACCTTACTGTATTTGTGACTTATTTCCTTTCTTTTTAGCTTCAACCCATGAGAAGAAAAGGCCTTGCAAAATCAACCCAGAAGAAGCCGTTTCACCAAATGGAACTTTCACATTCACCATCCTCGACTACGAAATCGACATGGAAAGGGTCTCGTCACTTCTAATTGAAATTGTGGGCAAACAATCAGGTAAACCATCATCAAGGTCTAGTAAACAATTTTTCCGTCAGAAGATATTTGCAAAATTACCAACTAAATCATCAGTTTGAAATAAATCCTTCAATTTCAATCTTGTTTGTTTTCATACTTTTGAACGACTATAAAACTATGTTTATTACAAAGTTTTGTCCCTCCTTCGTTGCTCTAAAACTGCTTTTGTTATCTCATCTCTCCCTACTACTTCACTGTCCAACTTTCGATTTAGGTCAAACTGACAAAACGAAAGTCTTGATTTTAGTCGGAACTGAAGAAACGAATTTAGAAAAGGAAAAGAAGCAGAAATCGTAGCAGATTTTGTCACATTTTGTCACTGCCTTTTCTCTGCTATGCAAACGAAAAGACGAATGAGGCTTTTGCATTTTCGACTAGCGTTGCAAAATAGTTTTTGCTTTTTCGCCTCAGCTCCTCTCCTTACTGTCTCAAGCATCGGATTCGGAACAATGCTCAAGTTTGCGTGACACGTTATCTTCGTGGTGAAACGAAAGTCTTGTCTCTGGCCAAGAATTTGACACTCGTGACAATAATCCATGCCTGCATTAGTTAAGATTTAACGAGGTTATGTGATGTGTGCGGCATTTCTCATAAGACAGGCGGTAATTAGTCAACGTCCCTTAGGCTATAAATCCATCAAAGGGGGATAAAAATGGATAAAATACCATTTGTCAAATTTTCAGACAATGAATTGTGACATTTTGTCCCTTCGCTACTCATGCGGAACAAAACATGTGTATTTAGAATACGTGCTTGTATTCATGTAAGCGAAGTACTAAAATGGAAACTAATTTTGTACATTATTTTGGCAAATAGGTTGGATCACTGAACCAAAAATCAGAATTTAAAAAGCTGATTACATCTACATTTTTCTTTTAAAATTAGAATCTATTTATGAATTTTAATCGGTTTAGGACTGACTTCATTATTGGAAAAAAATGTCCAAAAAAAGTACTACTTATTTTACTGTACATGAATGAAATGGACTGGCTTGGTAAAAAAAAGGAGGAGGAAGTCGGGGAAAATATGAACCCTGAAAAAGCAGGAAATCTGGGTACCTTCTAACTTTAAAAGTGGCCTAGAACTTACAATTCGCGCATCAAATGTCAAAATAAGGCTTAGTTTTACGGTTTCGAACATTTTTAAGCTATCCAACTTTGCATAGGTTAAGTGTCTCATTCTAAGATGTTTTACAAGGTACTTTCAAGTAGTCCTCAACTCTAAAAGATCAAAAAATTCGAAGGCCGACAGCTCGTTTTTGACCCGATTTTCGTATTGGGGAAGAATGCATGCGGACTATGCTTTAAGGCATGCGATGAAGCAGCGACGTCTCCGATCGCTAGCTGGCGCTTGCTTCGCGGTCTAAGGCTCGACTACCTATAAGCTAGTCGAGCAGTAAGATGACATTAGTGAAGACATCTAAACGGAAAATTGACTAAGATGGAGAATAGTAAAAATGGAAGCATTTTGTCTTCCAATTTCATTCCGATGGAACCTGAAGAAATCACCGCTGATTGGTTATTTGAAGTGATTAATCAGTATCGATTAACTAAAGAAATGAGTCCAGTGAAACAAGCAGACGATCTCATCTCCTGTGAAATAGCGGAGAAAAAATCCAGTAAAGGAAGACTTAGTTCAACCTACGTGATTGATATCAAGTTCAAGGTGGGATAAATGTTCTGTTTGAAGTGCGAACAAAATTGTCCACAATTTTTACGACTTGCACATAGCACAACAATCCGTTTTTTCCGAGTATTTTTCACGTCGCAAATTATGCGTTAAGCCACGAAGAAGCCGGCTGAGAACGAATCCGAACTGGAACATTGTTTGAAAAATGGCAAAAAAGTCTCATTTTTGTAAAGAAATTCCAATTTGATGACTTTCATTTGCATAAAACCTTTATTGTGAGGTGAGGAAGTTTTTCAATTTAAAAACTTCCTCACCTCACTTCAAAGGTTTTTTGTACAATTCTAGATGGAGTGCAAGCTCACACCGTTCCTATCTTGCGTTGATGAGAGCATGGCCAGTTATGATTAATCACCTTAATGGTTTGAAACGTGGAATACTTGGTAAAAAGTGCACTAAGAAGTTAAAAGTCAAGATCGACAAAATGCTTAATTTTTTAACTGATAGAAATATGTTATCAACATTGGCAATGGAACTTGACGTTGGGTTGGTAAGGAGCTTTTGTCATTATATATCACCTATTCCTTTGAATACAATGGTCATATACTATATTTTTTTTCTCCCAAAAATTGTGGATACTAATCAATTGTGAACACTTTTTTTGTTTTATTCCAAACATTAATTGAGTGCAAATTATAATCAAAAGAATAGGGTACCAAAATGCTCTCTTAAGCCTAAAATTTGTGTTTCATACTTTTGCCGCCAGATGGTTGTTTACTTTTTTCTAAGAATGAATCAGCTGCAAGTTATTAATGAGAACTGCACCACCACCAAATAGATTTCAGTGGCAACATGTAACAAACAATTCTTCAACCAAAAACATTTTAGGTTTATGAGAGCAATTTAGTAAAATTAGTAAAATTACTTTATATTACCAAAAAGAAATTAAAGATACTTTGCTTATGCTTGGTATGTTTTTATCCTTCCATGTTACACTTTAGATAATTGTATCCTGTTTCAGAACCTTAAAGGAACATCGGAAACACTTCAGTATTCAGCAGATTCATTATTAGGTGCTTATGGCACACGAGATAGTTTGGAAGGTGGACTTTATGGTGTTCTTGGTGGAGATGGAGAGTTTAGACAATTCCTCCTGGACAACAGCAAATGTGAGAGAGAAACAATATCAAGAGAAAAACTTGCAAACTCCAACATGATAAGAACAACAACTACTAAAACTTTTGTGAAATGCGAAAGTTTAGAAGAATTCGAGAACTCTGAAACAGTAAAGTAAGTAACAGCAATTAACATTGTTTGAAAAATGGCAAAAAAGTCTCTTTTTTGTAAAGAAATTCCAATTTACGTTTATTCTCATGCTAAATGCAGAGGAGTCAATCCAAGATAATCTTTGGCATTGACATCAATTTAATGTAAAGTTATTTGGATTTTTATTGCCTAATCTGCATGTCAAATGCAGAGGAGTCAATCCAAGATAATCTTCGCCATTGGCATCAATCCATTCCCCGGTTTTTTTTTGTTTTTTTTTGAATTTTCGCGCCAAAAATCACCAAGTAAAACTTCAAATATCTAGAAAATTATCTAAACAAAATTAATACATTATACAAATTGAGACAATTCTTACTAATTTTCAAACATTGTGGTGGAACGTTGTTAAAACTAAAAGGAAAGGGAGAAAGCAATTTTCTTTGGTGAAAAAATGTTCCTTGACTTTCTTTTACTATTAGAAATGCATGGCTTTGAAATTTTTTACGCCCGTCTCTCAAAATGTGTAGTACTACATTACATCCTAAACAAAGGCCTCTTTACCCAAAAAATGTTTTGAAAACTTGGCCTAGTTTTAGTGAAAGATGTGTCAAACAAATATTTGACATTCCAATTGTCCTTATTTTTTCTAGTGTTACACCTCCATGGGCAACGAAGTGTGTACCATGAACTTTTTCCTCAAACTTTTACCCTCAGCCGCCATCACCAATGGGGACAAAAATCGCGCAGTGGCCCGAAAACTCCGCGTTTTCTGCAAAGAAGTCAAAAGCACCTTTCAAAAATTGCCACAAGTGGCAAAATGGGCGGGCAAACAAGATTTGAACTTGGCCATACCTGAGATTGTGTATGGTAGTCATGACAATAAAGGTAATGGAGTGATAGTGACCATCAGTGAAGAAAAGAAAGGATTTTTAAGTCCGCGTCAGTATTCGGGACTGACATTACCCGAAGTGACCGTAGTGATAGATCGCATTTCGGAAATTCATGCGGTGACCACTGCCATGTTCATTTCGAAGTCGACGGCATCTGAAAATACGAATGAGAACTTGAATTGGCTTCTGGAAGAAGAGAATGACAATAATGTAACACAAGAGGAATCCAATGCCTACCGAGAAGACGTGGATTTGGTTTTCCGAACTCTAGCTCATTTCCTGAGACGCGTTCCGGGATATTTGGATAAACATAGCTTAATTTGCAAAATCCGACCGGCTTTGGTCGACAACGCTTGTCAAACTTTGCCAAGGTAAATATTGAGTAAGGATTGCCAAGCTTAGTTAGGTACACAACTATAGAGAAACAAAGTACAGGGTGTACCAACAAGTTTTGGATCTCAAATCAACAAAATTAAAAGTTTGAAACTTATCGTCAAATAATTTGTCAAATTGAAGGAAGTTATGCGCTTTTTAGCTTGATTGTAAATAAAGTTTCACGAATTTTTCAATGGTTTTTTCGTTTTTTATTAGAAAATAAATTTCAATTTTTTTTTTTTTGTAGCGAAAAAAAATCTCGTCAAAATGAAAGGTGTTTTGCACTATGTAGCTTGAATGTAAACAAAGTTTGACGAATTTTCTGCGCTTTTGTAATTTTGCTAAATTCCTAAATTCAAAACTTGTTGGGACATCCTGTAGTATACACATTTGCGGTATTCAACTTTGATGTCCTCACCTGTGTAATTTGTCTTTCCACTTTGTTTTAGTTACATTTCAAGGCCTGGTCTCCAGGATGATAAGATACTTTGCGAGGCATCAACTTTCAAAATATAGGAAACATGGGATATGTTTTTCGATACAAAACCTGAAACAAAAGTAAAATGAATGAATGCAACTGCACTTTCACAATGTTTGAAAAACACAAAAAAATGTCTTATTTTAAAGCAAAACAGTTACATTCGTTCTGAATTTTCGTGCCACAAGGGGTCGAAAATGTGGTTGTTGATTTTTGGCGGGAAAATTCAAATGTATCGCAAAGTTGTAAAATGAGACTTTTTAAGTGCTTTTCAAACATTGTTTGACTTCGCAAACCTTGTTATTGTCTTCGTTAAAAATAATTGTAAGAAAGCTAACGAGCCTTAGAAACTTTTTTGACTTCCTATTATTTTCCAAGTAAGGGTTGATTGAAGTAAGCAATGAGGTTGAAACTTGAAAGGGGTTTTGTTTACATTTCAGGTCCCAATTGCCTTTAAAATGCTTGACCCACGGAGAGCTTTATGAGCGGAATGTTTTGTTCAATCATGTGCGACGATCTCGGAGTTGCGGCCTGGTCAAAAATGTAGTCAGTGATGACTTTGCTCGTGATGAGGACGAGATGGAGGACGAAAGCGAGGCTGACGCCAAAGCTTTAAGCAATGTTGACATTAGCGCCCTTCTGACAGATTGGAAACATTCGAGTGTGTCGAGCCCGTCTTCAGATTTGGCCTTCTTTTTCCTTTCCTCCACAAGCCAGGCCATGAGAGAAAAATATACACAAGACTGGCTTGAACAGTATTACTTTAGCTTTACCGAATGTTTGCGATCAAAATTTGGCATCAAACTGGCCAATGTCTACCCGGAATTTGACTTTGATGTTTTCTGTAAAGACTTCAAAAAACATGTTTACAGGGCTTACCTTCAGGTATTAAAATCGATGAATATTTCAAATTCAAAATTAGAAAACCGTTGATTTTTCCCGTCAATTTGATTGGTTGGAATTCAACTTTTGTTTTGATTTTTTCAAACTGAGATGGAAATCCGTAAATTTGATTGGACAATTCAAATTCTCAAAAAGTAAACAAACATCAATGACAAATGACAATTCAAAATTTCTGGTAATTTTTTTCTGTCAATTTGAATTTGATTGATTGAAATTCAATTTTTGTTTTGATTTTCTTCAAAATGAGATCAAAATTCGGGAATCTGATTGAACAACAATTTTAGATTCACAAAAAGTAAACAATTTTTTTTCCAGGCTGTGCAAGCGCTCACAAGAGAACTACGTTTTGTCGAAAACGAATTTCATTACGTGAAGGGTGATGAAGAACGTGAAAGAGCCGGACAATCATTGAAATTCGTTGGACGTCGCTTACTGGAACTGGTTGACGAACTGATTGAAATCATCAACGCAAAAGATTGGAGACGAGACAACTCATTTTACTTGGGACTAAACAAAGATGAGAGTGTGTCAATGACAATTAAGTTGGCGGCTTCTACTAAATAATTCATGCCTGGAAGTAGTTCAGTTCTGTGATTACTTTGCTACTTCCCAGAATAAAGAAAGAACGACTCTTGTCTCTCTCTTTCCAAGACTTTCCAAGTTCTGAATCGAATTTGGCACAACTCCATGGCTACTGACATCTCAACAACTTTCCATCCCCACCACCACTTTCTACTTTCTCTCAAAAGTTCAATCAACCATGCAAAAGATCCCCAAGCAAATGAAGCTTTTAAAAGCCTCAGAGTTCAAAGAAAAGACCTACTTTCAATTTGAAGTGAAATCCAATGAAATTTCCCATTAGGTACAAACATGTCCTTTCTAAAAATACCTTAGAAGCTTCCCTGATGGTTGATGCTGTGTGAAAGCTAGACTCGTACATTCTACTACGTAATAGAAAACCTGTCGATGGATTGACGCGCGCTTTGATCCTCTCTGGGGAAAGGAGCTGTTCTTCTCCGGAGAGACCCTTTTAGTCTTCGAAGAAAGGTGTAGGAATAGTAGCATCATCTTCTCACAAGATGGCTAAACTAACTTTACTTTCACTAGTTTTCATTCTCATGGTTATTTCAGTGACGCAAGTAGAAAACAAAGGGGCTTCGAGGGCATTGTCCCACTTTAAATGGTGGAGGGACAATAAACCATCCAAAGTCAAGTCAAGGTAAATATTTACCTTTCATTCTAACAGAATCACCTATGGAAAATTACCCTTTCAGGTTCTCCTATCATAAAAGGCCTCCTAAATTGTACGCACCTGGAATCTTGCATTTCAAGTCACAAAACAGTCACAAATATTATTTCCACAAATCGGGAGCCAGGATCATCAAATCTTCGCATTTTATGAAAAGATATCATCTGGGAAGAAAAATCAGTTTTATTTGTGTGGCCAAAGGACATCCCAGACCCAATATCATTTGGTTGAAAGATGGACTGGAATTGGATGCCTATGCAGGATATGAACATGTAATTATTCTTTTTTTTTCTTTTAATATTTTCTTTTGATATTTACTTTTCTTTCTATTTAGCAAATAAGTGAATGGAGACTGGGCAAGAACAAATTGAAAAGTAAAATGGAGATTGATCCGGCTATGCCCAAAGATGCGGGATATTATGAATGCCAAAGTGACAACAAGTTCTCCATTGACAGAAGAGGCTTCATTGCTAAATATGAATTGAATTAAGTTGAGACAGTGAACATTGTATAATAAAATCTACCCCTTGAAAAAAAAACTAGAGAGTACATACAACAGCTTTCAGTGCTATCACATTGTGTTGAAGGACCGTTTTTTGTCCAAAAATACAAATTGTTAAAAAGAACTGGACAAACAGTCAGAATGAATGTTTCAGTATTTCATGAGTCATGGTAATTATGAAAAACATGGCTAAGTAGCTTGCCCACTTATGGATTTTGTGGTCCTTCTAATTTTGGCAAGAGGCCTGGACTTCAGAACTCAGTGTCTTTATAATGACTGAAGAGAGGACATCAATAAGGGACAGGAGGAGGTCTTCTGTAATGTCCATTGAATCAAAGACCACGACAGAAAAAAGGCCTGTTGAAGAAAGTGAGATTAGAATCATCAATTTTTTGCTAGGTGTCGGTATCATTTTCTCAGTTGTCATTTGTCCTTTACTTTTTCTGAACTTTCAAAGAACTTTTGAATCTACATTGGAGGACAAATCCACTGTTCCAAAGGAACTTCAACTCAATTTTCTGGAACCAAAACTGATGTTTTTGGACATAAGGAATGGAATGATCAATACATTTGCTTGGAAGAACCAAACTTTAACCAAAGAATGGGACAAACGCTTACCTTTTTCAATGGATTACTTTCCTTATTTTGACAATGGTTACTTGAACATTATTTATGGAGATGAAGCCAAGGACATGACATTTATTGATGTAAAGAACCCAAAAAACTGCCACAGGGTTTTACAAACAGGAAAATTGAAACATCATCATCAAATTGATTCAAGCAATTTCTTCCAGCTGCATTCTGAAAACTATATTGATATGCAGTCATTGAGAGTTGGTAATCATCTAATTTGGTTTGGAGGAAGACAGAAACACTATGTGTCTTGTTGGGACACACTGTATATACCATGCGACAAAAACTATCAAATATTGCTTTGGAATATGAAGAGACGCAAATGGTACAAAGGAATGAACCTTCCATCTGGAATCTATGTACACGAAGAGCAAACTTGGGACTATACTTCAATTGGTTTTAGTCCACGACACATGTGTGGAGTTGGTGTAAATGATACCACAGCTGTACTTTTTGGTATGAAAGAAGCACTCAATATATCTAAATCCCACATTGGGATAGATGGATTGGATAGGCAAGATACTTTGACAAAATTCACACTGGATTTGACGAGTAGAAAATGGGTTGAAATAGACACTAAGTTTCACAGCTTTGGTGATGATTTTCCACCCAATCTGATTTTTGCTTGTGATTCTGCAATTTCAAAGACATCTGAAGTGTAAGAACATATTTCAAAAACAAAACCAAAATCATTTTTCAGTTGTTTGATTGTTTTAGGAACATTGTGATTTCTGTATCTATCCAAGCTACCAAATCTTGGCAATACCAAGAATGGGGTAAGTTGTTGTACATTTTGGTGGTAGATTGGAAATCTTCAATGAAAAGGATTATAGAAATGGAAAAGCCTAGCCACTTAGTTCGATATGTCAGCACTTATAATCCAAGCAATTATATTACATTTACAAATAGCTTGTTTGTGCTCAACGGAATTCCTTACCACCTTGTACCAATCATCGAAAACTCTGCTGTTCAACTTTTTCTGTATGAAATCAACCTTCAAACAGACACTATCAAATTGGTATTCAAGATAAGCAATTACACAATTCCTTTATTAGGCTTAAAGGAAAAGGTTGTACCATTCATTGGTTCTAATACTATTCATGATCACAACCACATTTGTAAGATTTAGAATTTGAAATACACTG
>LT727927.1:0-20300 GCA_900157175.1 Oithona nana | reverse complement strand
GCTCGCTTCGCTCGCAATGTTGAATGAGACTTTTTCTGTGATTTTCAAACACCGTGACGCCATCTAACGGCAATTTTAGGTTTCTATAAACCCTTACAGATGGCGCTAGGTGAGGTCACGGATACCATTCTGTTTGGCGTTTTCCAGTCTATTAGTGGCTACGGTGGACACTATCCTTGCCGGATCCAGTCTGTCAAACGAGATTATCGGAAAATTGACAACGGCATGATTTATCAGAAGAATTGGCCTTTCACTAGACTCTTCAACTTTCACCTTTTCAAAATGCATGAACGTGGAGTTTTAAGACAAATTCAAAACAAGCATTTGGAGTACGGAAAAACGGATTGTGGACTCTCCGAACCTCGAACCATTGGTTTTACCAATTGCGCCACTTTAGCTGTATTATTGGTCATTGGGTACATTTTAGCTATGCTTACATTTATTTTGGAATTTTACAGCCGGAAACGGAAACAATAATAAAGCGAAAAATCTCCCCCGGAATGGTTTTTGTTTACATTTCCGGATCCTCTTCTAAATAAGATTTTTTACCGCGGAAAAGGTGGTCTTGATATTCTCTGCGGCCTCTAAATAAGTGATTTTGATCGCGACGACCTCGAAATAAGTGATCCAATTCTCTGCGGCCTCGGAACAGATGGTCTTGATCTCGTCGGCCTCGAAATAAGTGATCCGGATCTCGTATGAATCTCAAGTACAAATATGGATTAGGGTCATTATCGTCCATATCTTGGTCGTCATTTTCGTCACTTTCGAATGATCTTCGTCCACGGAATAAGTGGTTTGCAGTATCCCTAAAATAGTCTAAAAATGTCTGATTCTTCAATAATTCAAATTTTTCATACCTTTTGATGTATTCTGGATCACTGGATTCGTAACTATAACAGAAGGTTATGTTTAGTGTTAAAACAACCGCTAGAGGGCATCCAATTATCCCTAAAATAGTCTAAAAATGTCTGATTCCTCAAAAATTCAAATTTTCCATACCTTTTGATGTATTCCGGATCACTGGATTCGTAACTATAACAGAAGGTTGAGTTTAGTGTCAAAACAACCGCTAGAGGGCATCCAAGATTTTTCGTAAAAAAAATTGCCAAAATAAATGAAGATTTTTTAAAATGTAAACAAAATTTCATGATTTTTTTCCAGATTTTTTCCAATTTTTGGCTTTCAAATTATAAAAACGCCATCTAGTGGAAATGAAAGTAAAATGAAACATTATAAACAAAGTTTCACGAATTATTTTTTTGAAAATATGCAAGTATAAAAAACGCCATCTAGTGTAATTAAAGCAAAATTGAACATTACCTATTGGTTCCATCAAATGATACGATCAGCAAGAAAAAAAGACAAGAAATAGACCAGATCATTATGATGACAGATTGGAATCTGAATCAGAAATGATGATCAAAATAGAAACTTTGGGTCCTCTTATACTAAAGTCCAATTCCGGTTAGACTGCAAAACCCTTCGGATTCATGACCAAAGAGAAACTGAATTACTAATACGAATTACGACTTGACACCAAAAAGAGACACCTGGGAAAACATTAAATATTCTATGTTGAACATTTGGTAAAGCAATAATAATTTTGAATGAATGTGAATCAACCCATTAGTCATTAGTAGGCAAATGTCCTTGATCCATAGCTCACTATAGGACACCTAACGGAAATCACCATTTTCAATGGTGCATTAATGAATTCATCATTAGTAAGTTCTTCCATATGGAAGAAGCAAAAGACTAGTGCAGTGTTAAAAATACAATTTTTGTTCAAAATGAAAATACTTGAATAATGGTCAATTTGAATTTTCGTGCCAAAATTGACTATTTTTATCGGTGAAAATGCAAAAAATTCAAATAATTCAGACACTGAAATTCTTGCATTTCTTTGAATTTTGACTCATAAATGTACAAAAAAAAATGTTAAAAAATTCAGGGTTCGCGCAAAAAAAAATCTCAAAATTTTACTTAAAGATTTATAATATTGAGTTTTGGCGTGAAAATTCAAAGATTTTCTTGTTGATTTTTTTGACTTTTGTAATATGTATTTGAATTTTCGCGCCAAATAAACTAATAACTAAATCATAATGTTGAATATTTTTGGCGCGAAAATTCATGTCCTAAAAGTTACTTTTTCGACAAAATCAATATTTTTACAAAATATGGGCATTTGGAATAGCATGAAGAAATAAAGAGACTGAGACAGGAATTCGGTTTTGTTTTATTTTTTGTAGTAGTATCTCATCATCTCATCAGCCTAAATATTTTGTTCAATCCTAAAATTGCTTGTATGTAAGTTTTGGTTGTTTTTAAGTTTTTAAGTTTTTTTTTCGCATTTTGTATCTCGAGCAGACAAAACCCCTAAAAGTAGTCAGAGTTGTATTGAAGCATGCAAAATGTGGTTAGAAAATACTGACGCGTTTCATGTCAATTATCATGTCATCATCGTTCGAAAAAGTACTGATCTTAAATACACAATTATTACAATTTGTAGAACTGCTGGTCAGGATATCCATGAAATTCCATGAAATCCATGAAAATTGAAGGGTAGGATTTTTTTTCTTTGGTTGTCAAACAATTCAAATAAGAATTAGGGAAGTATTAGCGGAAAATGTAAAAAAAAGTTCGAAAACTTTTTTTTGGAATTTTTGATTTGGTGGTAGCTCTAGGAGGAACAATTTTTGATTGTCAGTCATTATCGGCTTCAAATCAACGGCAACGCAAAAATTGGGGAATGTAAGCTTTGCTCGTAGTTTTAAGGTAGGGTGGGCTCTATCATAAAAATTAGGGTGGGCCCTATAATAAAATAGGTTTCAAAACCCGACTTTTTCATAATAAGGCCCACCCTAGGGTGGTACATTTGGGAAAATTTAGCAGTAGTTAGAATTTCTTCTTTGGTGAACACAACATTGAAATTCGGTTTTTTATGGAGTTTTGTAATAAGGGAATTTTTCTTTTTTCTTTTCGCGTACGTAGCATCAGTGTAGTTGTTGTAGTAGTAAGTCCGTAGCTTAGACAATCACAAAGAGTATTAGTGTTCATTTCATTAATGTTTGTAATAGTAGCCGACGGTTTCCAGGTCCGCCTCAGCACTTAAACCGCCGCCCCCGCCCCCAGGTGGAGGGCGGCCACCCGTAGCTGAGCCACCGGAGCCGCCCCCTCCACCGTTGTAGGAACGATCTGAAGGTCCGGATCCGGGGATCGAACCCTGGTAGGAGGAGTCTTCACTGGGCGGGCTTTGCGGCGACTCTAGGGGGTAACCGCGTAACGAGGTGCGTGGCTTATAAAAGGGTGAGCGTAACGAGTCGACGTCGTCTTCCAGGTCATCGCTTTTGAGGCATAGAGCCTCGTCGCTTGCTGAGCGCATTAATTGGCTGCGTAGAAAGTCCTCACTGAAAAGACAAATCAATTAATTCAACGTCACAGTGTTTGAAAATCACAGAAAAAGTCTCATTCAACATTGCGAGCGAAGCGTCAAAATTCTTAGATTTGCAAAATTCTTAGATTTGCAAAATTCTTAGATTTGCAAAATTCTTAGATTTTCAAACTTTTTAACCTTTGCTCGCGCTTATAGTTTGAAATGTTTCAAACTTTTTTTCATCGCGATGAAAAAAAAAAGAGATTTTGGAAGATTTCTTTTCCGAGGGGATGAAAAAAACACACAAAAACGGGGAAGGAATTCGATATAGAATGAAAGAAAGCATGTTATCAATCACATAGTGGATCACCCTAATATGTTACCTTAAAGTTAGTCATATGAGAGAGTTTCTTTAGGAGCTGTTTTGATTTATACCGTATGGGCTGTAGTACTTGATTATGCAGATGAGCAGTTCTGCAAAGCGTGAAATGATGTCCTAGCAGAATGATAACACTCCAGCTAGCGGCCATTTTCCAAACAAGCAGCGTCCAGAAATTCATTGAGTTATGTATGAGACAACTTTTGAGAGTTTTTTCAAAAGCGTTGGTCCCATTTTTTGCTAGACTAAAAAGAAAGTTTGTCGTACTTTGAAAAGTTGTGTGAAAGAGCTTCTTTTTTCAATTCCAAACTTTTCTTTGTTCATGAGATGAGACAGCAAAAGAGTAGAGCAAGTGGAACAAGAATTTAGCAAGCAAAGTCTCATTCAAATTCAACATTGTGAGCGCAGCAAAGTACGTTTACATTTTGAGTGGACAGAAGTTCATAAAAGATGTCAAAAATGCTCAATTTAGCGAGTTTTTTAAAAAACGTGAAGCTTGCGGTCAAACAGTGTTACCAGACAGGTCAATTTTGATAGGACAAAAATTGGCGAAAAATGCCAAAAGTAAAAAAATAGAATGAGACATTTTGGGTGATTTTTAAACAATGTGTATGAGCATACCTATCAACTTCGGAAGCATCGAAATTCGATCCCGGAGTAATCACAGCCCCCGGGGTCGTAGCTCTTCTTCGTTCCTGCTCGTACATACGAGTTTCACCAGGAACAGGACCTCCGGGTGCGGTTCCGGAAGCACTGAGTCGTGGTGTTTGTGGCTGCGTTTGTGGTTGTGGAACGCCGACAGTGTTTTGCGGATGATGACCTAAAACTTTGAGCGGTGATTATTGTGCATCATCAAAAGCTTTCTCTCTATTAAGAAACATCATTAATAATTATCTTTATAGTACCTGATGAAGATCGTCTTGGACCCTCGTTACTGGAACCCGCGTGGTGAGGGAATTGGCCCACTCCGAAAGCTGGATCCTCGTGACCCTGGCTGTGAGTTCGACCGACGCTGCAAAGATAATAAAACCATTGGTTAATCACGGTTGAATTTCCATATTTTTGTACATTGTTGGAAAATTACCAAAAATGTCTCAAAAATCAATAATCAACGGATATGTTAGAATTTTGGTGCTTTAGTCATCACTTGTGTACAAAGGATTTTTAACACAACTGATGAGACTTTTTCAGTGACTTTCAAACAATGTGATTAGATGTGTTGATTATGTTGATGTAAGTTTGAGTTGGAAAAATACTCCGATCCTATTTGTTGTATGGTATAGGTGCTGCACTGCATTCAATGTGCTCTTTAACTAAGGCTTGAGGCCTCTAGCAGAGTTTCTAAGTTCTAAATTGAGGTCACACTGCTCGTAGCATTTAAGATATGGGCTCGCGATAGCTTTCTTTTAAATTGCTACTACTGTGGTGCTGAGCTACGTAGTAGTATCCTAGTTGTAGCCCTTTCAAGCTAAAAGAGTGTAGTGTGTGTGACTAGAATTGCCAGGACTATGGTTCTTACATGTGGTGCACTAAGCGTCTTATAGATGGACTCAATGGAGTCGGACTCTGAGTCCAGTTCCTGCTGCTGTCGCCTCCATCTCGAGTAGAAGTGGGATGGCAAGGTGCCAGTCGTCGCAGTACTCGAGGACGCAGGTCTAGAAACAAGAAGACACACAACCATTAGTCGGTGATGAACAGTCGGTGTAACTCTACAATTATCAGCAGCCAAAAGCAACTCTTTCAAAGCAGCTAAGGAAAGGAACCAAGACAATGGTGCAACCAATGGAAATTAGGACATCACCAACTCAATGCGTTATGTGTTATCTCGATAAGACTGAAGAAGCAGAACCCAAATTATTTACACTAAACTAAAGAAACCATTTCATGCCTTTAACAAGCAGTGTTTGATCCAACTGTTCTTCGGTCAAAAAGGAAGTTTTCATCTTTTGACGTCATCTTAGAGAAGAAAGACGTCATCAAATACAGTGAGATTGCAAAAAAAGTTCACTGTGTCATGGCAATAGTAGTAGTGAAAGGGCATTTCTCTGAGGAAGAAGCACTAGGGATGGTGTGACATGGCAACTACTCTAGAAGCATTCATTATTCAGCCTACTGCTGCTTGCACTTTACTACTAAGGCAACCATTACGAGTACAATGCTGTCTTTCGATCAATGATGATGAAGGTGGTTTTTAGTGCTCGCTCTCTCTTTTCAATGGCCTTACCTATAATGCCTATGGTCTGATTCTCGCATCTCATCTGAACCATTAGGGCTCATGGCTTGTCTGGAGCTATGCTCAAGCTGACGAATCAGGTCCTCAAGGTTACGTATACGGATGGGAGCGGTCGCCGCCGACCCGCCGGCCGAGCCGTCTGGGCCGTCGAGTTTCTCGCGCGAGCTGACCTTCATGGCATGTTGCTGCTTTTGGGCGGCAGCGGCCGCAGCGGCCGCGGCGGCGGCAACAACCGCAGCCTGGGACGGAGCCGCACCCATTGGTCCCGAGGGCCCGGGAATAAGGCCAAGGCTTGCACCATATTCAAAGTAACTATCAGCTAGTGTTTTACGAAGATCGTCCTGTAAACATCAAATATTTTAAGTACACTTGTCTTGAACAATAAACCAGCATTGAATTACCGTTAGCGAAGCGGCACTACTACGGTGATTGGATCCCACCCCACCGGCATTGGCATTGGCCCCCAGGCCGTAGGAATTACTGGAGTTTGAGCCTCGTTGCGAGGAAGAAGTAACTGCGGCGTTTCGAAGGGCCTCAATGAGACTTTCTTGGTACCCATTGGGTTTCATGGCGTCTTGAGCACTTTGTTGTTGTTGCTGTTGTTGCTGCTGCTGCTGTTGCACCTGTTGTTGTACGTTCAATTGGTTCTGGCTGCTCATGGAGAGCCGGTCAAGCCGCTCGAGTCGACTCAGCCGGTCAGCGTTCTCTTCCAGCCACTTGTCCTTTTCCATGGAAGGGACTTCCATAGATCCATAAGGTCCCGGTTTTTTGAGGATACCCCCCGTGGGCGGTCCGTAAGCCGCATCGGCCAGCATTGTACTTGAGCCATGCCCCTGATGATTGGGCCTTCCCGGTGTCCCGATGGGTTTCATATGCTGCATGCCGTGGTCACCCCTCATGCTGGGTGCAAACTCCATCGAGTCAACCGGCCTGTAGGGTGGAAATCCCCCCAGACCACTGAGTTTTCCCCCGTCTTCGAAGGTGTGGTCCGGCGTTAAATGCTGGCTGGGGTGTGGACTGTTGGGGTGGCTGTAGCCCTTGAGCATTTTGCGTTTGGTGTAGGGTGGGTCGTATTTTGGCAGTGCTGACTTGCGCCTAATTAAGGAAATTGAGTTTAGTAATTTAGTCGTCAATTGTCATTGAAAGAAAGGAGCCAATCAAGCATTGGTGCATCATCAAATCGGAAGAAGAAGGAAAGAGTAAAGTTGGTGCTAACGTCAAACGTACCTGTAGCATAACGCCATGAGGGCAAAGAGTATGAAAACCCCGCCAACCCCGGCCACCAAAATGATGACCATGATAATGGTATCGCTGTCGGATTCTTTGACTTCACATCGGTAATCACACATAACACAGTGAAGGGAGAGGAGAGGCGCGCAAGGAGAGAAATAAAGAAACGTTAGGCTGACATGAAAAAGACGGAAGTTGTGAGTAGTAAAGTTGTTCATAAAAGCCCATACATAACCTGGCTTTTAGTGCTAACACACCTATAGTACATCATGCTTAGCGGCTAAGCAGTATTAGTTCAAGTCCCTTTACCAGATTTGAGGTAAAAGAAAGTGTTAAAAAAGCCTTTGAATTTGCAATTTGGGAACAATTGTGCAATGATTTCTAGACGCCAGGACACGAGATATGTAAGAAGGAGGTAGTCCAATAATTCGACAAGGGACACTACACTCTATCAGAACAGTTATTAGTAAGAATAACTGGATGACGCACAGCAGAACAGAATTGGTATCATTGGGTAGCGGTATCATCAACGAAGATTGTTGTGGTAACAACCTGTAACAGAGGGCCGATCCCGCGAAAGCCAGGAAGATAAAGGTGACCCCGATCATGAGCATGGCCACCAGACCCGCCGTATTTTGTTCCTCTTCATCGTATCTCGTCTCGGCGCGAGTTTGGCTAGCTGCTTAGCTTACTTAGTAACTTAACTTACTAATTAAGTAATTAATTAATTAACTTACGAACTGTTAAGTTGGAGTCATTGGTAGGGTCATCGTCATCGTCGTCACTTTTCTTCCCGGGTCCAGCCTTGGTGGGTCCCTTGTCGGGTGGCGGCCGGGCGGTGGGCACAATTTTGGAGCAATCGTTACCACCGAAGCCATAATCACATACGCAGGTATTGATATTCGAGCAAATCTGCAAATGTATTTTGTGGTTATTTTAAGGTTTGTACTGCATCAGCAGATGCATATTTAAAATGCATTTATCGGCCTTTCTTACCCCGCGTCCCGAGCACTCGGCATTATTGGCATCCACCGGACATCGGGTATAGGATTTGAGAGGTTGCATGTTAATACAGGTTTGATTCATGCAGATCATCGAATCACCGCACTTGGTGCCATCTTGCACCATGCCGTAATCCAACGCCACTTCAGGGTCAAAGGTGCCGCTCATCACTTTGCACTGGACCTCCTTGCCATCCACCGTCTGAGTGTGACTAGAATAGGTGGTCTGAGGTATCCGAGGTCGGGTCGAACCTTCTTGGCAGTGCAAGGTACCACACAGGATATTCTCACGTTCGCAGGGTTTGAAGCCGCCCCCTCCTCCGCCATACTTGTTCAAAGGGCCGCAGTGTCCCGATTGGGTACCGCCCATGTTGAAGGTAAAGTAACAGGCCTGGTCCCCGGCATCGGCTTTGACCCCCCACACATCCTTACACTGACCTTTGACCGTTGGGCATTGACCGTTGAAGCAGTAACCTTGGCCGTTGTTGCATTCCACCAGATTCTTGACGTAGAGGTCGGCCGGGCATTCGCCATGGGCCCCGGTGCAAAGCTCGGTTAGATCACACTCGTTTTCCGCGGGCCTGCAGACATAACCGGGCTGCCGCAACTGGAAAAGAAATGTGGAAGTCCTCATTTCCGTACGACTACATCGACTGCATTTCGACCTCGGAGGCCGCCGAGGTTCAGCAGATGATGGAGATTTGAAAGCTTCTTGCAATTTGCACAACACACAGAATAAAGATCTCAATCTGAGTAAAAAAAGAAAGGTTCTTTTTTAACGAAAAAAGGCCTTACCTTGCACTTGTCGCAACAGGGTCCCGAAGCACATTCGGCCTCTCGTTTGAGCCTGCAGGTGACGGGATCACAGCAAGGATCGTTTCGTTCGCACTCCTCGGCGCTCCCGCAGTCGCAAGCCTCTCCTTCGTCGACAATGCCGTTGCCGCAGGATCCAAAGTCCGCGATCTGATTGGGCTTGTTGAGTAAACAAAGGACTTGGCCTTCGCCCATCCATTGATTGAATTGCTGCATTGAGCAGGTGCTGAACTTGTAAGGCTGAATGCCCTCCTCGCCAATGATGGATTGACGCATCAGACAGCCGTGCCAATCGGGACAACTACACATGCCGCTGGTGCTGCTCAAGATGGTGTCCATGCTGTCGTGCTTGAAGCCCACGTTATGGCCTGGAAAAAAGAAATACAACATCAGATTTTCTGCATGATGTGTAAACCTAAATGCATCAAAAATGAAAGCTAGCTTTTGTACTGCAGTAGCATAATTTCTTGATATATATACAGGGTGACCCTGTTCTGGATAGAATAATGGTCTAAGTATGGTCAAAAAATGATACAAAATTGTCCAAAATTGATCCTAAAAAGTTTCAAAATGATTCTAAAATGGTCTTAAATTGGTCAAAATCTGTTCAAAAGTGATCAAAAAAAGGCAAAAAAAAAATTAGTTAAAAGCAGTCCAAAACTGTAAACCCTGTAAGTATAGTACCCGAAATAGTCTAATTGTCTGGATTATACTGCATCTCCACCAAATCAAAAGAAGATAAAAAGGGATGATGCAAGACCATAAACAAAGGCTGGCAAAAAAGGTTACTCAATAATTTAGCCATAAGGAATAGAATGCTACCGCACGCCTGAGCTGCTATGCCTACTCTTCCCAAGCCTTGCATGCGGAGGGGAAGTTGGATAAAGATGATGCATTTTTCATGCCTGAAGGCTAGAAAGGGAAAAGTTAGCTGCTACAGTAGTAGCTACTGCTACCAACCTATGGAATGGGCCAGATTGGCGGCCACAATGTGAGGCTGGAAGACATTGACATCCACGCTGATGCCCACAGCCTTTCCACCGCAAATGGTGCCCACCGTGGAGATGGTCGACTTGCCGTTGTCAAAGGTTTTGCCCCTGCAATCAATACAAAAATTCGTTGTCATCATTTTGGCTCTCAGTTTGTACTCCCTTTTCAGTTAAGTGCTTTTTCTTCCTCTACACAGTGGGTGAAAATCACCAAAAATATATCATCAAAAATTTACAATTGGATGTACCGAACCCTGCGGGAGCAAATCTACACTCGGATGCACATAACCCTGCGGGAGCAAATCTACACTCGGATGCACCTAACTCTGGGAATTTTTTTTTGGAGAAAAAAAGTCAGATTTTGATGAGACATTTTTGGTGATTTTTCCCCACTGTGCTGAAGACGAATATTAAGACGGTGCGGGGGATAGATATAGTTGCTAGTGAATCGTGTTGTCATGTCATTTTTGTAGTGTGACTTACGTTAGTAATTGTGTCGTGTCCTTGTCAACGGTGTAGAGCTTTCTTCCTGCATAATCGCTGAAGTTGATCATGGCTTGTTGGATGTTTCTCTGGCGAGAAAAGCCAGGCGCTTGGTCTTGCTCTTGCCAAGTTTCCACATAGACTAAGGAAAGCCTGGTGTTAAGGCTGTTCTTGAAATACTGAAAAGAAGATGGAATTTACAACAGTGATGAACATGACTTTAGGTGTCCAAAGTTGTCAAGGCATTTTAAAACTAACTTTGGAGATTCGAGTGGAATTCGATAAATTTCAATAACAAATTGAGTGAATTTTTTTCACAAATTAATTTATGCTACGCTATGCACAACTCATAAAAGCTAGCGAAGCGAGCAAAGTTTTCTATAAAAATGTATTTTTGTTTGAAAAATTAGCGTAATAGTCATTTTTTGTTGTCTGAAAACAGGAATTGCCTACTATGATGCAATTTTCCTTATGTAATAATTTATTTAGTAAACCGTACAAAACTTGCATATAAATTATAAGTAGGCCTTTTCTATTTGCAGACAACAAAAAATGACTCATCTGCAACTTTTTTAAACAAAAATGCATATTTATAAAAAAAAAAAACCTCGGTTATCGCTTCGTTCGAAACCGCGTTCGCTCCACTCGAATAGTCAAGTCAATTTTCCTTTGAGGAAATCCACTTACCAAATCAGCTATGTTGACCACTTGAATTGCATCGTGAATCACATCCTTGCGACTCGAATGGGGCCGCTTATCGAACATGGCCTTATCGAGGACCAGGGCAACTTCAATGAATTTCTTGACAGATCTGACATCACGCTTGACCATCTTTTCCCCCTCTTTGAGAAGAAGTTCTTCTTCTTCTTCTTCCTGTAGCAAATCATCATGGAGAGATTTTGGCTGCTGCAAATGGCTTCGCTTGCCTCTTTCGTAGCCTCCGGAGTAGCTTTCGGTCACGGCACAGCCTTGAGGAGTGTTGTCCTTGTACTCGTACAGAACATGAGGATGTTTGCTCTGTAAAAGCAAAAGTGGAAGATGGTAAAAACTATAAAAAAATCCTCCCCCATTTTTTTTTTGGAAGGAGCCCAAAAAGTCGTACCGAGAGATCCCCGCCGTAAAATGGATGGATGACAAAGGTCTCATTTCCCAAGTGGACGATCCCAGAGACACCATTGCACGTTTGGAGGGCTGCCATGGAACCGGGGATGAACTCACTGCCAGAGAAGTCCTTGACGGTCCCATGATAATAACAGTGCTCAATATCCTGCAGGGTAAACACAAACAAGGATTAGAGTACAAAAAACAAGACAACTTGAGTACAGGAACAATTTTGCCAATACATCACAGTGTTTGAAAATCCACAAAAAGTCTCATTTTACCAAGTAAAACAATTTCGCTACATTTTGTTTTGATTTGACAACATGCAAAAAAAATTTAAAGACGCTTCGCTTGGTCGGCCTTCGGCCTCCCTCGCTCCACTTTAGAAAAATGAGACTTTTTTGATGTATTTTTCTACAACATGATATTACTTTAGCAAAAAGGCGATGAAATAGCCCTTTGGAAAATTGAGAAAGTTCGCTTAGAGAAGCTTGGTTGAAAGTAGTATTGAATTACCTGCTGCGACACAGAGACGGCACCTTCTTTGAGAAACTCTCTTTGTCTCATGTTGGGAGCTAGCAGTCTCCTAGAAAGGAAGAAGAGACTCTCGTTACACAAAAAACTTTCTCGATACAATTTTCGCGGAGAGGAGTCTTTGATATAAAGTTTAATTACGTGTTCAGCTCCAGATCCAATCGAAACTTGTGTTGGAATGCCTTGATCAACAACGAAGTCCGCCGGTAATGCTTTTGGTTTTGCTGCAACAAAAAAAAGTTACAAGTTAGAAAAAGAAGACAAAATATGGACTTTTGGAGCAGTGTGCAGCAGGGAAAATACCCTTCATTACATTGGTGATTGGGCACAAGGGAATAAAGAAATTGGAAAAGGACGTGAAAAGGGGGGAAGCAGAAGAAGTCCTTTCAGGCATAAGGAACTCTGCCTATCCTTCATCAATGAAAGGGGGGGAGGAGACTGCTTGTTTTCCTTTCCTTTTATTGCTACTGAAAGGAATGGAAGTCAACCTAGTCAACCTCCTGGAACCTTAGCTAGAAAAAAATCTCTGTAATGGTACATGGAGATTTTCGGCTTAATCCGGCTTCGCCGGCTGCCCTACTTCGATCATCAGGCCGTAGGAAGCTAGAAAACACAGTAGTTTCCAGAGCCACAGGGATTTTGTTTAAGGATTTTCGGTATTGTCATCACTGGATTCTAAGTCATTTGACAATGTCATTGTATCCATGTTTGCAAGCAAAACATAAATAGAGTAGTCCAACCATCTTTGGCATTCAAATCAATGTTTTTCCTGCTGCCCTACAAATTGACATTTTCGGTGATTGAGATCTGATAAGAAAACACACTGTTGAACAATGGGCCACATAAAAGTCAATCAAAGCTGTCCAGGAACTTGAACATATGCAGAATGACAATTTTTTTTGAAGGATAGGACTGATTGAGTCCTATAGGTGGAAAGTAGAAAAGTCCAAAGACTCAAAGACTCGAGGAGACCAAGACACAGCAGAACTACTCTGGCATCTTTTTGGTTCTGCTCTCTTTTCTTCTACTGAGTTTTCTACTGCTTCTATTGCAAATGCAATAACCATCTGTATGGGAAAAGTTATTGAACAAGCCAGAAGTGCATCGGAAATGTTGCTTTGCCCATTTACTTGCTTCACTCTTTATCCTTCTACTGTTGCTTCTTCTTCTTCTAACTCTTCTCTCAAGACGAGGCTCAAGTCTTATTAGCAACTCTAAGGCTTGGGGCCATCCAGATGACTTTTACAACTAGATGTCGCTCTCTTTATCTGCGTCGAAGCAAAAGTTAGGAGAAGAAAGAGTATAGAAAAGGGGATCAACGAGTATTACATAGTCTTCAAAAGTTGCTGAAACTTCTGAGCCAAAGTCTAAGGTAGAGAAAAGAGTCTAACCATAAAAAACCGCTTGATGGCGCTTCAAAAATATGTAGGTGATGCATGCATACAGTCAGTCAGTCAGATATGAGAAGACATGTTGCCCTCCTTCCTTCTCTGCCTCCTCAAATATTGGATATAACTTATGTATGAGAAAGGTCCACATAAAGACAGATCCATAATGAGAACCTACAGCTACAACTAAAAGATAAGCCAACTTGATTGTCAAGAAAAGTCCTCTAATTTCAGGTCTCTATTGAGAACTTTTTGTCTAGAGTTAAGAGACTGCTTACCAAGTAAAAATAAGAGATATATACTTACTCTGGGTTGGTTGGGATCCATGCCATTCATGTCATTGATACCCCGACCAGGTCCGCCATACTGAAAAGGAAAAGAAATCGAGGTTGAGAGCTAGAAAATCGTAGAAAGCTTCTTCTAGCATCAGTGCATTTTCTTTTTATCCAGGAAAATTTTGTGTTGGCAAAGTGCGAACTGGGAAATACTACTCTGCGGCATTGGAGCAGCTAAAGAAAGAAGGATTCGAAGCTACAACGAGGCAGCAGCAGCTGCTGAAAGAAGAAGAGTGGGAGAAGAGCAGAGAGTGGATCCCATAAAACTAATGTGACAATGTTTACACAGAGCCTCAAGTGCTCCACAAAGCTGAAGACGACGAGAGTCGAGCCAAGAGCAAGCCTGGAAAAAGGTCGGATCGAAGCGTACATCAACCTTTTGTTTTTGAGGCTGAAGGAAATTTACCGCTTTGCCTTCCTGGGAAAGAAGCTTGAATGTAGCTTTCATAATCCCCAGTCCTTTTATTTCAATGCTACATCTCAACCTGCAAACCATTCTCAGCTTAGCTTTTGTAAGCGAAGCGAGGAAAAGCGTAACAAGGAAAATCGGAGCAAAACTTGTTGAGGCTGAAGGAGATTTCCCAATTGTAATTACGTACAACACTGAAGCTATTTCTGCAGCCATATTCAAATGGTAAATTTCCTTCGGCCAGCAAAAGTCTCCAATTTAGTGACTTCAAGTTACTTTTAGTGAAAAGTTTCGCTACGCTTTGTCTCGCTTCGCTCGTAAAAGCCAAGCTGAGAATGGTTTGCGGGTTGAAAAGTAGCATTGAAATGAAAGGAGTGGGGATTTAGAAAGCTGCGTTCAAGCTTCTTTCCAAGGAAGGCAAAGCGGCAAAAGTGCCTTCCTAACGACGTTACAATCGATGGCTGTGCTGTTTTATGGAGGCTTTTTGCATACCCTTTTAGCCAAACGAGAACTGCTCTTCCAAGGTTGCTTATATCCCTTATGTCATACTTTGACCTAAATGCATCTCCTCTTTCCAATGCATATTTCAAGCTTCGACTCCATTATATTTCGCCGCGTAGCAGCAAAGGCAAATCGCTTGTTACTACGGTAGATTAGAAAGCCTTAGAGCAGAGAAAGTTCTTATCCAGATAAGTATAATGAGGGCCATATTTTGCTTAGTAGTTCCTGATGAAAGAAACACTTTTTTTTTGCTTTGGTAAAGGAGAGATTTCGACCTTGGATTGTGGAAATTGCCGGCAAATGAGGCTATTTTTACCACCACCACCAAATCTACAGAAGAATGGACCATGGTCCATGACCAGCCTTAAAAGAAAATGCAATTTGGAGAAAATACTGCCCATGTCATCGTAAACGACATCTAGCCAACTAAGAGTTTCTTTTTAAAGGAAGTACAGTAGCTCTAATCCCTCATTACTGTCCACAATGAGACTTTTTTGACTGATTTTCAGACACCTATAGGAACCTATAGAGCATAGAAATACATTTAGAAAAAGGAACTAAAAATGTGGTTCATCACTTGAAAAACTCACGTGTGAACTGATCCACGACCATACATCAGGAAAATGCATTTTGCCGAGGATTTACTTCCTCTCTCTCTTTGCTTTTTTTGCGGAACTTGCAAAAATTTTTAGCTGCTTTGCTTGCCCCTTCTTTCACTGAACTAAGATCCTCTTAGCAAAAAGGGAAGAAAAAAAGAAGGAAGAAGAAATATTTTTTTGGGTTCTTTTTGTAATTTACGAGCTTGTTTCCCACTCTTTTCCACTAAATGAGGTGCTAATTCTTGGCTAGCCTAAGATTTACAGACTCGCATTGCAAGAAAAAATGGAAAAAAATCTAATACTTTTTGATTCTTTTTTTTTGCCAAGTGGAAAATCTTTTGAATAATAAAGATGTGTGAGAAAAAAAGGCAAGAAAGCTTGGAATTGGCTTGGATTTTCGCTACTAAAGCCAATAGCGAAAGGGAACCGAAAAGTAGCAAATAACGAGGCACACACAAATAAAACGGTGATGGTTGGCAAAGAAGCAAAGCAAAAAAGTCTAAACCCAATTTGGGAAGAATTGAAAAGTAGTTTTTCTTCTCTTTTCTTTCATGTTTTTCCTTCCCAATACAATATTCAAAAAATCAATTTTGACAAAACTTTAATTTTGAAATGTTTGAATTTTTGAAAAAAGAAAATTCTAAAAAAAATCGAAAAAATCTGATTTTTGTGGCAATTTTTTTTTTCTTAAGTTGATTTTTGGAAAAAAAAAATTCTATAAAAGAAATCGAATTTTTGAGGCAATTTTTTTCTTCTAAAGTTGATTTTTGTCGAAAAAAAAAATGGAGTTTTGGAAAGGTCTGAGCTTTGCCCAGGAAATTGAGGCCTATTGTTTTTTCTCAGATCCTATCTGGAATCTCGATGATCTTTGCACTCGACTCTGATTCTAATCTTTTTGTCAAAGGTCATTTTCTTTCTCGACACTATCATTTCCAGAGAAGGGGGAAGTGATATTAAAAAACTTTTTGGTTTACACTTACCTTTCCGTAGGCTCCTTCTATTTCTCTAGTGGACACACCGAATTTCTCCCTTTGGCGAACTTGAATTGGGTAGATGATTTGGTAAAATCGATTGCCGAGGTTCCGAATGAAGTCCTGGTTCTGTTTGTAGTCCCTTAGGAGCCTCTCAACTTCGTCTGCAAAAAGGAAAAATGATGTAAGATGCCTTCCTCTTCGACCAGCATTGGCAAAAGTAGGAAAGTAAGCCCGATCCTCATGGTTTGGAAAGAAGAAGAAGAAGAAGTGGAAAGTCCCACGTGAGAAAGTTTGACTGAAAGTTTTGTCGTAGTCCAACAAAGGAGGACCGATACACGTCATTTTTGCACACACACAAAAGTATTCACTGATGTATTCACCTCGTGGAGTATCATCCAGCATCATGTCGTAATCTTGCTCATTGAGTTCCCGATAATAATCGTTTCCACCTGCAACAAAAGTTAAAGATAGAGTAGTAAACCTAAATTGAACAAAGTAAAGACATGAATTCAATTTTGAAATTGAACCTCAATTTGACTATTAGTACACACAAATGAACCTAATTTTCAATATGTAATTGGGGTGGGATCAAATTAAAGCAAAAAGTAGTCGTCAACGAGACAAAAAATTTAAGGCGTAAATGGCCAAAATTCACGGTAAGATGCTCTACTTTCCCTTTTCTGCAATTAATAGATGCTGAAGTAGCTTTTCATTGAGAAGCAAAGAAGAAAAGGAAACCATTTATCATTGGTCTTCTATCAATAGAGGAGCTAGAAGAAGTGACACACTCAAGTACTCAAGAACTAATCCCAACCAGCTTAAAAATAGATTTTTTTGCTGAAGTGTAAGCCTTAAAAAAATTGGGTCATGACTGAATCCATCTTTGGAACAAAAAAAAAAGCATCCAAACTTTTCTAGCTTTAATCTTAGCCAAAACTTGGAAAAAGAAGGCAACATATGGGGCCTTCATTGCATCTTGAATACAAATTGTAAGCAACTGACAATTTGTTTTGGTAAATTTTTTCCCTCTCTCTCTTCGTTGTCTTTGGCGTAAGTAAGCTAACTTGGTTCTTGCTTGGCTGATATTGATTATCGGCCGTGACTAGCTACTTTCTTTCCTTTGATGTAGTACAACATTTTGTGCTGCTACGCAGTCTATTTTTTGCTGGTATACCAAGGTAGATGATAATACATCTAGATACACTTTTTAAAAGAAGCTTGAGCGTGCAACGCATTAATATACCATTATGGCGCAAAGAAAAAATTTGCATATTTTGTTGCAAAGCTTTGAGCTTACCCGCAGACCCGCATTAAGCATCGCAGTCTTTGCTCATGGGTCAGTGGGTGGTGTACAATCCCTTAAAAACATGACAATTCTCAGTTATGCATCGCTCAGCTACACTGATTTTGAGCTTGGCCATTATCATCTGTAATCATTTGTAAGGCCTTGGATAGAAGTGGGAATAGGACTTGCTAGAGCTCTCTGAAGCTGTATCTGAAAGCTGCAATGCTGAGAACAGCATCTTCTAAGTTAATCACCCTCCGCAATAGCGGCAAAGCATCAGAACTGAGAACTAAAGCTTGCAGGGCAGAGGCCAGCAGCCTTGCAGGGGGGCAGCAGGGCATCTATCCAACAACCGCATGGCAATGCAGATTAGTCAATGAATTATTAATTGAAGGGAAGAAGAGGCCATCTAAAATGGACATTAGAGAATAGAATTCTAGGGATACAATGTTAACAAAGATTATCTAAAAGTTGAGTAAGGGAGGCCCGAAGGGCTGACCGAGCGAAGCGTCTTGAAATTTTTTTTTGTCATTTCCACCCCCACAGAACTCCACCCCACAAAGCTAAGCACAACGTAACTCGGAAGGTCGCTTCGCTCGCATCCTCGCTTCGTTCGCTTCGTCGCTACTTGTCGCTAATGTAGAAATTGTTCAAGATGATCCATACCTTGGCTGCTGGAAGTGGACCACTCGGGTGCGACCGAGTTGGTGGTGGCCAAAACTAAGAACACTACTAAGGCAGGCTTCATTTCACACATGATTAGCACCCAGGAGAGACATAGATTGAGATTGACTGGCATGGTTATTATCCTGGTTTTGGCCTATAACCTCACAACCAATGCTTGTCTTGGTAGAGTAGTAGCCTAGGCTCCTTCTGGGTTGGAAGCCTTTTGCTGAAGGCATGAGGCCGAAATTTCTGCCGCCTTAAATGAAGAGTCTTCATAGATTGATTGGCACTTTTGGGGGTTCACATCCTCAAAAATTGTTCGGTTGTGTCCGTCATCATCCCCCAAGGAGCTCTCCTCCTGTGCTTGAGAACAATCCGTCTTCCTGGCTCTTCTGCTGCTAGATTACCGAACTACACAAGTGAGCCAGGACGGCCAAGGCCGCTGCACGGCCACCGCTAGCTAGCCTCCGCCGTCAGGAGGCACAGCGGAGGAGCCGAGCTACAGAGCGAACGGCGCGCGCAACGCAAACGCTAAAAGCGAAAGGAGGTGAAAGAAAGGCCAAGAAGACCAAGCACACATACTGTAGAGCCAGAGAGGAGCCTTTGCCTTCGCCGAGAGGAGAACCGCTCGAAGGGACGTTGAAGTAGGTTCTAAACAAAGGACACAATTTTTGGCCTTTTTTCTTTGACTTTTCCTATTTTAAAACCTTTAAGAATCTAAAGGAAAATTACAGAATTTCAGTTTTTGAAAAGCAGATTTGGGTTGATTTTATGTAATGAATGACATTATGACAGGTTGCGAGTCGATACATTTCACGCCCCCGCTTTGCTACTGGTGCGGCGCTAGTGCGTTGCTGCCGCCGCTAGTGCTGTCTGAGAAGCTTGTAGAACCAAAAGACGGCCTTTGCCGCCCACGACTACTACCCATGCATCCTCCAACTAAAGGCTCTAGGAGCAATATTGTAAATCATTTTTCTTCAAAAGAAGAAAATAAATCTACGAGGACAAAATAGATGACAATACAGGGTGGTGAAATATATGACCTGCTTAGCTATCAAGTCGGTCACTAGAAGCGCGCCCGCGCTTACTTGACAGACAAAGTCTTCAAAGCCTCCCTTGGTAGGACTAGATATTAGAAAGCTGAGGAAAAGAAATAGACAAAGACATATCCTACCCCCTAGGGTACATTAGTGACAGTTTGGAACATTTGTTCACTACATGGAGTCGGTCCAATGCTCAAGTTTAGCTCTAGTTCAGCAAACGCCAGCTAACGTTGGCTAGTATGCTCTCCTCTGCTACTGCAGTAGCTGTCGTAGTAGTAGCAATAGCGCTAGCAGCGTTCTTCGTCAAGGCTCTCAGCTCAGCCTTAGTTGCTGCTGGCTAGTAAGGCGCTCTCTTACTTCGATGGTTGCCTTGAAGCAGCTTTCGCTTTAGCTGCTACTGCCTCCTCAGAGGACTCTACAACGACGTCCCCATTATACCTTCCCTTTTAATTACTACCGTTGCTACTACTCAGCTTCATTGCTTTTCTATTTTGAGCCATTCTTGACAACATAAAGTTGTCCATTTATGAAAGCTTCGTTTTTAAGATTTCTTGATTACTTAGGTAAATGCTTCACGATATAGAAAGGTGAAGAAGGAAGACTAGTGTTTCTAGACATGCCAATGCTATTACTTCTACTACTGTATCCTCCGCAGAAGTAATGGCCAAACACCGTAGAATACACATTCTTCTTTTCCTTCTTTTATAGAGAAGGAAAAATGTCTCACCAGATAACGTGTCGCATGCATCATCGATGCATTCAATCTTCTGGCTCGACTTACTCTGGAAAAAAAAAATCTGTCAATGGCATCACTAGGGGGGAAAAAAATTTAATAGGTTTGTTTACAAAGCGAGTTTTGGTAATGAACTTTGGCAAATCAAAACAAAAAAAAAAATGGCGCGAAATTTCAAAAATCTTAAAATCAGTCAATTTGGGCTTTTTTTTTCTTAAAAATGAAATA